>JAXQQM020091464.1:0-404389 GCA_034641835.2 Pinus albicaulis
ATCTTGGTATTCTCTAGTTACTTAAAGACCTAGTTCATCCATGACCTTGGGCATTAAATTATGTAAGGCTCCAGAGTCCATTATGCAACTATGTAAGATATTATCATGAATATTGAAAGATAGATAGAAAGGAGTGGTAGAGTGATCCTAATGGAAAATGGCATCCAACCATGGTATTCACCCACCATGTTATCCATCCACCCATGGTATTGTAAGTGGCATCCAACCATGGTATTCATTCACCCATGGTATTTACCCATGGTGTTTACCCATGGTATTGTAAGTGAGATCCACCAATGGTATTTACCCACCCATGGTATTTACCCATGGTGTTTACCCATGGTATTGTAAGTGAGATCCACCAATGGTATTTACCCACCCATGGAATTTACATGTGGTATTGTAACAAAAAATGCAATTTTTTACAAAATGCAACTTGTTACTTATAGCATTTTTTTGTTACAATACCACACGTAAATTCCATGGGTGGGTAAATACCATGGGTCGATCTCACTTACAATACCATGGGTGAATTAATACCATTGGTGAATTCCACTTACAATACCATGGGTGGATAAATACCATTTGTGGATGAATACCATGGGTCAATTCCATTTACAATACCATGGGTAAATTCCATGGGTGGATGGATAACATTGTGGATGAATATCATGGGTGAATGCCATTTTCCATTCAGATCATAGAGTCATCTTTGTATTCTACCAATGGACCTAAAATAACAGTGGGCTTGTCATCTCGAAGGTTAAAAAAATCATAAGCTACATCGGTAGGTGGAGGTTGAAGAGCTTTCATAACGGTATTTTTGAAATCATCATTTTTCATGAGCTACACAAGAGGAACATGAATCTTTATCTTTTTTATTTCATTCTCAAAATTGAAAATAGGGGGCAGTTTGTGAGTAATTGTTACCTCAAATGAAGGAGTATCAACTGCTACTAGAATTTACGATAATCTCTATTCAACAACTTTATTTTCTGCTGGAATTTCAACTGTGTCCTTATTCTTCTTAGGCTGTGCAAAAATATTTGGATTATCATCAATCTTCTTTGATCCGAGATTATATATGCTTTGATAATCAACTGCAGTCATGGAATGATCAAGAACCACTTCACTATTCTATGTATATGACATGAAATCCTCATACTCTGCTTGTGTAAGATGAATCAACCCTTGTTTAACTCTCATACAATTGATATCAGCAGCTTTCTCCAACCTTTCAACTTCCTCTTCATCTTCAAATATGGAATTTTGCAAAGGAGGTTGAACTTTTTCATCATCAACATCTCTCATTTCTCACTACAAAATTTGAGGAGAAACAGGTCTTTTAAATTTTTTCCTATTGGGCTGATCAAATGAAACATTTCTAGTAGTAGTTGGTCTTGCTTCCATATTAAGCTTGGACATCTCAGTAGTTAATGAATTGACCATCTTGGTCAGCTCATCTAACTTAGGATCTATGTATGAAGTTCCTGAAGTTGAAACTTCAGATTTTCTCTTTCTTTTTTCTCTGTCAATACTTCCTCTGAGTCTATCAGTTGCTAACACATTATATTCTACCTACAGCCCATTATCTTGCATTTGTGTTAGTGTTGTATATCTTCTTTCTCTCAATAATAAACAAAAATCAGGATCAAAGGCACCAACATAAGTGATTTTGGCTGAAGCTTCAGTAGGCTTGATTTCAATAGGTATTTTTCTATACATCTTATTGAATCTCTTAGAAAAATCAGAAACGGATTCTCCTTCTTTTCTTTTTATTGCACAAAATTCATTGATATAATACAAAAAGTCTTTCTTATCACCCCATTTCCTAAAAATGTATCATCTAGGGTTTCAATTCCAATGATGCTACCATATTTCAAGGATTTGAACCCTTTTCTAACATCACCCTCCAAACTCTAAAAAAAAACTCTCATCCAGACATATTCATGCTCAATATTAAGATTGTCAACATAGGCATAAAAATCAGCAAGTTTTTCTTCAGCTGTTACCTCTCCCTCACCACTAAAATAAGGCATGTAATTGATAAAATCTCATGCAGATAATGCAATCATAGGTTGAGGTAAAACCAAAGGGGCATACCTTGTAGCAACAATTGCATCCATTCAGTTAGGGGGTGGGTTTCGACCTGCCATGGTGTGAGTTGTTGGGATTTGTGGAACAACAATAGGTGGATTGTGAACAACAGATGATGAATCACCAACTTGTGTTGTAGGTATTGTTTGTCGGTTGGAAAACAAGGGAGGTATAGGATTTTATTGAAAATTAGGGGATAAAGTTTGTAGGACTTATTATTAGGGACAAACTTTGAGAAAATAGTAGTAGAGGCAACAAAATTTCATTTACTCGTTTTCTTGATTAACTTTTCAGGGTCAAAAATTGTGATTCTCAAAGGGGAATATGAGTTAGCCCTAGTTCTAGTCCCTCTAGGAGCCAAAACTTCAACAATGGAATTTCCAGGTGTAAAGAAGTCTAAAAATACAGCTAGAACTATACACCTCAAAACCAGACATAAATTTGTCATTCACCCAGGGATAAACTTCAATTCACCTCACCGACAATGACACCAAATATGTTAGCACAAGGAGTCACTCCTTTACTGCATAAGGAGTAATCCTTACACATCATAGTTAATTTCAAATTTTACAAGGGTTGTTTGAGTGGTGGGATGGATTCTCAAAGATTTTGAAATTATTTTTTATATTTTTTAAGACTTTCATGCATTTTGAAAGCTGTGGAAAGTATAAATTGTATGGTTAAATTAGTAGTGTAGGGAGCATAGTGTACAAATGGAGAAGATGGATAGCTAGTACCTATTCCAGGAAATATTCCTATCCTAGATCAAACACACAGCTAAGATGATGGCTCTTTACACAAACTTTGTTTATGCAAAGTAAACAAAATTTAGAAAATATATTTCATGTATAAATGATTCCACAAATCCTTTATGGAATCTTCACTGACATGTTCTATAACACACATATAATTTGCAGAAAACTAAAAGTAGATAATTTACTGTTAAATCCTTTAACAGTTTCTCACTCACACCTTACTAGTTGTTGCAAATCATATTTTAGAAGAAAGTAATAAAGAAAAGAGACACACCACACATTAAATATTCCTTGAGTCACAAAATCCTCCATCATGGAGTAAAAATCCCTTTTATTATATTCAGTCTTCAGGTAGAGCAACATCTAACCTGGAAATGGTATTTACAAGTGGTATATATAGAAAGAGAGGCACCAACTCCATCTCTTCTAAAAATAAGGAAACATTAATCCTAACATTACATAGGTGTAAAAATACATTATAGCCTTATCCTAACGAAACATAATAGAAAGGACAGATGGAGAAGAAAGAAGAGAATAAATTTGGGCTGAAATGCTAAGTGTGCTATCATGCTGCCCCTTTTTTTGCCGATTTATATCCTTGTGTCTTGTGTCTTTAAATAACCATGTAGCTACATTTAATAAGATCTCCAGAAACCTCATAAACACCTTTCACCATCACTTGTTATATCCATTTTGTTATGGGTTCCTATCCATCCTTAACTAGCTCGGAAAAATTTGTTGACAGGTGTCAAAATTTAGTTAAAACAAATGCTATCGGAAATTCCAGTAAAAACTGATAACTGCGCAAAATATGGAATGCTACCAGAGTTTCCAGTAGCACCCTGTTTATTTTTCAAAAATATATAGAAAATGATGTAAATCATATCCAGTATTATATTCCTTGACTTCTTAAGTTGTTGTTCAAAGTTATGACTGATAAGCAAAAGGGTACTTGTATCGAAAAAACTTTTTACCTTCCCTCTATGTGTGTTGCAGCTTCAGCAAGCTTATCCAAGTCTGTTTTGTTGTCAGCAGCTGATCTGTATCTGGTTGCTCTTGTGACTGCTTTCTTGACAGTGGATTTATCCTCCTTATAACCCTTTTGTGTTTTTCATCTCTTTGAGGGCTTTGAGTGCTTCTCTGAAGGTTTTTTGTTTTGTTTTTCTTCATGGATTTCTGTATCTTTGACCCTTCAGGTTTACCTTCAATATCAATGACCTCTGTCATTAGGCTTGGATTATGTAGAGCCTTTGACTTAAGCCTAAACATTTTTTTTCTCTGGTATGCCTCTTTCTGGTACAAGAAATAGTTTTGGCTTCTTCTTTCTTCTTCTTACTATTGATGTCATATCCATCATCCTTGAGGAGCTCTTCATCTTATTGTGTAGGCTGATACTCTTTCTGCATCTTCTGCTAAATATGTGCTTCCAGAATTTCCGGTAGCACATGCGCTTTTTATTTATCTGCAGTTGCAGATATTCCTCTTCGATATCTGGTGTAGACATTAGGAAAAGGAGGAATGGGGGCACCGTTTTCATAGATTTTGGTTTACTTGCTGAGGAACTCTCTCCCTTTTCTAGCTTTCTCTCAACTTTAACTGCAGAAACCTTTTCTTTCTTACCCTTGGCCTTCTTATAGATATTTTATTTTTTGGCCTTTCTCTTTGTTCTTCTTTTTGAAGGCTAAGGGTGTGGTTGTTAAACCGGAGGTGTAGGTGCAGGTTGGTCTTCCCTATAAACAAATAGTGGTCCCAAGTTTGGTTTCTCTTCCCCAAATCTTCTTCAACTAGAACTTTGAATAAATATTCATGATACAAGCTATACACTGAAACAATAGTGTGAGTTTGAACCCTTGTTGACATCTTTGTCAGCCTTTTCAACAAGAAATATGGCAGGTTTAATGTCTTCATACCTACAACATGAAAAAGAAACCTCATTTTATAAAAGAACACAATTGTATACCTCCTTTCACAAGTGAGGTATATCTTAATAAGATTAATAGCTTATTTCCAGTCATTCTTAAGATAGCTACTTGGATTTCCCTTGGCATAATTTGGATATCTGTGTGCATCTTTGAGGAAACTATTGAGAACCTGCCCTTTAAACTAGCTTTCTCCTTCCTATGGAAGGTTAAAGGCTTCAACAATGGAGTCTTCACAAACCTGCAAGGTAAGGCCATAAACTATGGCTTATTTTCCATTAAAAGAGTTAGCAAACTCTTGAGCTACTCCTGAGCGAGAGATCCCTAACCTGGGGCATAGAGAATACCACCCTGACCAGATAAACAAGCTTCTTACTGTAAAATTTGCATCCACTAGATATTCACCCTGTGGCTCAATTCAATTTACTTTTCCACCTGTTCTAGTCATCTTCAGAAAATTAATGACTCTACCTTTTGAAACTGATAGGTGGGAGAGTTGGAGGAGTTTTACCTTACAAGTGTTGCTTGTATTCACCTTTGGAATCCTGCCTGAAATCTAGACTCCTCCTCAAACTATGACTCTAAGAAATTTGATCTTCAACAACTAAAATTTAAAATCACAGGGCTCCTACTTTTTCGGTGGGTTTAACACAAAACTATGGTTCATCACCCCATGTTAATCGACCTTTATCATCACAAATATGCCTCACTGTGATGTGCACCATGTGCTAGCAATCATTACCATCAGTTGGTTGTGTATTTTCATATCGAGAACTCTAGAGGGCTTGAGACAAGCAAATTTGTGACCAACAGTCACGTCCACTGTCTTGTTGTTAATAGGCCAAAATTTTCGGTAGCACTATTGTTCGACCAAACAAATGGTTATGGCGTTAAATGTTATGACCATGATCTCTGTCGTTCAGAAAAACACGTACTTTGACATATGTCTAACTGAGTTGGGGTTGAAAAGCGGACGAGATTAATGGTTAAGTGCATTACTGCGGGTTGACACATAGGCTTAACGTATATCACGACTTGACTTGAACAAGGCTGACTGCATACAACACCTATCATGAGATTTGGATTATTTAAAAAAGTATTTAAGGCATATTTACACTACAACATGTGGCTTGACCAAAGAGGATGCGCTTTTTCGTTTATTTGTTAAAAAACAGAGTATGCTTCCAGAAATTTCGGCAACATAGGAATAAAAATAAAAATACATAAAGAGGAATATAACAGACTATCTGAAAATACTAAAACTGGTGCTTCTATAATTTGCAGTAGTGACGAAGAAAAAAATTTAAAATTTTGAAAGTTTTGAAGTTTAATCCTAAAAATAAAAAATATGAAATGGAATCATGACTTAGCAAAGAACTGTGCTAACACAACCCCTAAGACAACTCACTTTTTCCCTAACCTAGATCTCCATTCACTCCCTTTCCATGGCCTCCATGCGATTATGAACTTTGCTTCTCATTTCTATGCCAAAGACTCCAAATTTCGAGCCACTTTTTCAAGGCTAGGACTCAAGTCTCTACCCATAACTCGGTTAAACTTCCAGAGTTGATAAATGACATAGAAAAAAATTCTTGTAAACCAAAAACTAAAACTAGGAAATGACCTGAACATCCCCAACTAGGACTGACGTTTTGTCAAACACTTCGTGAATATACAACCTAAATGTCATGAATGCAAGTATGAACATAAGGGACTAAAAAATTATCTGAGGTTTAACAATTAGGGTCACTACCTTATCACATTATCTATCATAACACCAATTAGGTCTTGCATTCATTATTCATTCAATTATAAGTGAAAAAATGAAAATATCCATAACTAAGATTTATCATATAACCATGCTTATAACCAAAATATAACTAGATAAATAATAAGAAGAGAACAACCATTAAAGCCACATAATAACCAATACAATTCCTCATCAAGAGCAAGATAAACTTATATTTTATTAAACAGAGGAAAAACCAACCAGATTCGGGACTTCCACATTCCACTCGACCATATATTGGTTGAACCAGTTATTTATTTCATCCAATCACTCTCGTTCCATATTCCAAGCATGGATGTGGGATTTTATGGGATAAACCAATCCAAAGATAATTGAAGGGAATCTAGAAGTTAAACCACCTCCACCCTCTCGATACTGTTATCTTGCCTAAACTAGTGTCGAGATCACAAAACCAAACTTAGCTTGGATGAATTCACCAATACCTTGAGGAGTTTCCCCATATCCACCCTCAGTATTTACTGTGTATCCCACCATTACCGGTCAAGGGATTCCTAGGCCTTTGGAAATTTTTCTAAGACCACCTCACCTAGATCCAAAATATTTTAGCAATCCAAAGCTCAAAACCAAGAACAATCCCATCACACCATGGCTACCCATAAATGGCAAGGCTAGGCTGAAATCCACTGTTGAAACCCAATAAAATCCATGCCAATGATAGCAAAATAGCAAAATACCAACATGCAGATACCATGCATGTCAAAATCATCTAGGAAAGCATACATGCAACCTGTTACCTGTAAGTATTCCCATTGAAGCTTCTTGATCCTTGCCTTCCTTTGTTTTGCTTGTCCTTCTTTTCCTTTTCTCTCCTTTCCTTGTCCTTTGTTTGCTTTCTTTATTTCTTTATCCTCTTGGTGCTCTTATCCTCTCTAAGACTAATTCCAAAACTAAACTAACAAAAGGCTCCCAACTGATGCTCTGAGGTATTTTTATTAATTAGGTCTTAATTTCTTCAATTTTCCATTATTTTCCTTCATTTTACTCCTCACATTCAACCTGTGACCTTTCACCTTCCTTTTCTCCTAATTTCTTTTATTTTCATAAATAAATGCCAAAAATACTCTTTTTCCTTTGCAAAGCCTTAGTCATTTCCTTTGTTAATTTCCCCTTAGCCATAAACACAACAAGTGATACCCACTAGGATATTTTTCCCAATGTTCATCTTGGAATAAGTGTCCTTTTCCCGTGGTATTATTTTTCCTTTATTAACTTTTATTACATGAAATTTTAACCTGGGTTTGTTACAGACTCCTCCCCCTTAGGGGAACACCATCCTCAATGTTTTATGACAGCTACAACTAGCAAAATCGATGAAAAAAAACATACTACCCATGATTGTTTATAACACAGCTCATTGCAATATTTACAATAACCACGTGCTCAAAAGAAAAAAAATCATGACAAACATGACAATATGACAACCATATCGCTTACTAGAGCTTTATAACGCAAATATTTACGGTATTTACAATAACAACCACATATTCTTATGCGTATTTTATTCAACCAACAAATAACCATACTATCTATGGATATTTATAAATCTAGCTCGATATAGTATCTACAATAATATACATATGCACATTTTATCAACCACCAAATAAAAGGATACGATGGCCATCTCAGCAACAATGAAGTCCATAGGCTCACACTGCCACCCTCAAAGTAGTACCAGAATTAAACTCCTTCCCAGGAAGTCCAGAATCAACTTCAATAGTAAAATTTTGCACCCAATTTCCAACGATATGATCCTACGCCACGTGTCCTCTTAGTGAAGAGTTACTCCCTGATTGTTCTAGGGCATAGTCCCAATGTGCATTTGATTCCATCTGGAAATGATAATGACAAAAAAAAATCCATCCTAGACCTTCCCTTCTCTGCTACTTAGTCCCTCTGGAAATCTAGCGACTCCCTTCCATGCAGTCACTCACCTTCCAAGTTCCCCAACATCCCCTATCCTAGGCGATCGATCCCTTGGAAAGGCTTACTTGCATTGGAAGGTAAAACAACCAAGTCATATATCTACCTCAAAACCATCATACTGGTCATAGCATGCTTATGGTAATCAATGGACACTATTGGGTACTAGTGTCCCATAATGGCCCTGCTCCTGAAGTGCTTTACCATCATATTATTTCATGTTCCAATTCATTTTTCCACTGCTAATTCTTGCAGTCAATTTCAACCACCCCAAACTAGTATTTTTCATGTTTTCCTATACCAAGCACATAATTTCCATTTGATTCAAAATAAGTTGAAATAAATTCACATCATACCTAATTGGTGGCCTACTAATAAGGTACACTCGCAATTATTTTTACTTCCTATCACAACAAGTCAAACTAGCTCTTTGACCAAATCATCATGTATAAACATAGAAACATATCACATTTGGTTATGTCAAACAAAACCATAATAATATAAATCATCTATCACATGTAACCATCATAAATCAGAGTCATGTATCGCATGTATTATTAAAAACTAAAATAAAATATTGATATTTATCTTTCAATGATTCTTTTTCTTATGCCTTTGTTCTTTATCCTTTTTGTACACACACTAAATTAGTTGCCAAATGAGGAAAGTTCCCAGTGCCTTCTCTTTAGGTAACAAGGGAATCTAGATACTAAACCTCCTCCTCTATCAACATTAACAACAATGGTATCCTAATACTAAACTACCACAACCCTCAATATCATCAACAAGGGCATCCACAGACTAAACCACCTCAACCTTCAATAGCAGCAAGGGTATCTCAAGAATAAACTGTGTCAACCCTTAATAGCAACAACAAGGGACAGAAAATACCATACATGTCTGTCCCATCGCACTGTATAACACATACACATACACAATGTACTGGAACACATAAACCTACACCCGATGTACAACACAACACATACCCTACACCCGGTATACAACATGACACATACACCTACACCCGGTGTACAACACAACACATACACCTACTCCCGGTCTACAACACAACACATAAGACTACACATGGTGTACAACACAATAGATACACCTACACCTAGTGTACAACACAACACATACACCTATACACAGTGTACAACGTCGCACATACACCTAAACCCAGTGTACAACACAACACATACACCTACATCTGGTGTACAACACAATACATATACGTACACATCGTACAATACCAAGAATACACATGTCACGATACAATGACTACACAATACCCATAACACCATACCAAACATACACAATACAACATGTACGATATGTACACAACACCACATGTACAACATGTACATATTACCACATGTACACAACACCAACTTCACAATGTGTATGCAACACCACACGTACATGAAACCACCTACACAATGTGTGCAGAACACCACATGTACACCGCACCACCTATAAAACATGTACAAAACACCACGTGGAAACAACACCAGTTGTATGACATGTACATAACATCACATTTACACAGCACCATTTGCACAACATGTACACAGAATCACATGCACGTAACATGACATGTTTCACATGGACATAGCACCATATGCACACAACACCACATGTAAAATCATGCACACCACACCATATGTACACAACACCACATGTATAACATGTACACTACACCATATGTACCCAAAATTAAAAATACAACATGTACATTGCACCAAATGTACATAGCATTGCATCCAAAACATGTACATAACACTAGATATACGACCCATACTTAGCACCATCAATACCCAACACCACATATGCAATCATGCACACAACACCATATGTACACAATATGTACACAACACCGGTACTCCACATCCTAAGACCACATTGTCCTTACCAAGAAACCTTGCTTCTAGTGTCTTATCCATGATTTTCCCGACACGTCATGGATCATACTACTTTCATTCTACTGATGTATCCCTCGACATGACCTGTCCATAATATAAACATAGATATCGTGTTATCACCAAAATTTGGTTATCTAACCATTCACAATTAGATGGATCGAAGTACACCATGTAAGACCAATTTTACCATAGTAAAATTGCTTTAACTATACGAAATAATTTAATAAACCATATTTTATTAAGTTATTTATGGTTAAAACAATAAACCCCATGAGGAATAATGAAATAAATCCTTATTTATTTGAATTTCCTCTTGGAATAACTAATTAAACCATTGTTTAAATAATATTTGTGGTCATATTTAACCCAATTATGAGAAATAATTAGAAAAATCATTATTTTTCTTATTTTTCTTTAGGAATAATTAATTAAATCATTATTTAGTTATTATTCCTTCTTAAATTTGATTAAATCACTCAGAATAATTTAAAATCATTATTTGTTAATTATTCCCGAACCACATTCTTGAAATGATAAATAGTTTAATTTATTTGTTTATATTTCCAAATAAAAGTATCTAACCAATTTAAATATATTTTCTCTCCAACAAAATATAATAAAATATTCCAAGTGGTTAGATCTAGATCTTGGTTTTTCTCTATTCATTCTTCACTTTTATCACTTTCATTGTCGCTCTTTGATCATTCTCATTACTGCTACTATTTTCTTTTTCTTCTTGAGCTCCCATAGAGTTCAACACATTTAGGGTTTTCTACACCATTAAGAGAGAGAAACTTCTGGAACTAAAGCATCGAGGAAAAGAAAGAACCTGTCTCATTGAGGGGGACTGGTAACAATTTTATTTGTTCCCTTCACCAAGTGTTATAATATATTGAAAATTATTTAAATCTTGTCTTGTCTATTGGATGCATGGAGTAATTACTATTTCTTTTTACTGTTTAACTACTTTTACTGCATAGATCTCATTTTTTTAATCATTTGTTCTAACTATCGATTGCAGATCTAAAGAAGTTAAGTAACCATTTCTGTTGTTAGGGTTGTTTGTCACACACAACTAAAATGAGATATTTGTGTACACTTGTGTTAATAGTTTACACTAACAAATGGTGACTCCACTAGGGAGACTTTTTGGTGCCTGTTATGGCTACGCTGAGTCTACCCAATTTGACGCTATGGATCCGAGTCTAGTGCATTGATCCCCCAAAAAACAGTGCACCTGGTTATGAAATCAAACCTTATACAATTTTGACCCCCGTTCAACCAGTCGCCATGACCCTTTGCTTCAGTGCCGCAACCACCTCAACAAGAATGTACTCCTACTGTGAAAGCATGCGGTGAGGGGGGCAAAGCCAAAACTAAGGAACCTCATGACAAGGCCCTCCAAACAGCTCCAAATCATCCTAAGCCTCCAAATTCATCACCTTCGTGCACTTTGTGTGATGTTGTTGGGCAAGCCACCCATAACTTTCATGAGCTTCATCTCAAACCTGTTGTCAATGAAACATTTCCTGAATTGGACATCCTAGAGGTTCGTGTTACCTTACCTGATTCAGCTAAGAAACTCAAATCATTGCGCATGAACCACCCTTGTGCTTTATGTGACCTTTATAGCCACTATTTTCATCATTGTCCCCGTCCCTATGACTTTTGCGATACCCTTGAGGCAATTCACAAAATGGAGGTCACTCATAGTGGATCATCTACTCCTCTACTTGTGAGTTCTTCTTAAGCATAACCATAGTACATTTCTACACCCATTGTGATACCTACCCCCAATTTCAAGATGAAAGACTCTTCGGTTGATATTCTCTATCTGTCGTCATCCAAGAGATCCATGGTGGAAGACCCCTCTGGGGCTTCCCATTCTCTTTCGGTTGAACCTCCCTTATCGAACACCTTGGTCTCAACATCGGTAGATGTTTCATCTACTAGATCTTCACCTACCCTCCGTAGTGATGCGTATGTGAACCATATTTCTCATGACGATGCGCCAGGTAGCCCCACCGCATCATGTGGTGTCCCTTTCGCTAGTCCTCTCATCTTCCATTCTGATGAAGACATTGTGGAAGGAATGACCACCCATGATTTTCCTTGGGATGATATGCACCATCATGCATACTTCCTTCCATAGCAGACCCATGAACAACATGTTGTGGAGACCAAATACTACATCCATAGTGAGGTTTATTGGTTTCATTACCCCTTGCATCGAATCCATGAATTTGATCCATATCCATCTTGTGGCCATTACATTACCTCCCGATGTTTGGGCAAGGGGGAATAACTTCTAGAGGATTTCGAAAGCCAACTCCTTCCTAACCCTCACAATGCACTTTACCTCAAGAAATTTTACCCATAGAATCTCCCATTGATATGCGTGTATTTAGTTTTTCCATTCATTTAGGTAGCTTGCATTGTCCATCATAATCTCATTTTTTGTCTTGTGGCGACTTTCAGATGGATCCATCATCCGCACTGTATATCGGCCATGCTGATGATGCAAGTCGCTTCTCCCGGAATCTAGCCTCGGCATCTTGGGCCATTTTTACCCCCTTGCATTCGTTGGTCCTCTCCAACGACGTATGCATTAGATCTGCCACCAATAGCCATGCTGAATATGATGCAGTGATAGGTTTATTATTCGATGCCCTTGATCATCGCATCCTTCATATTCATGTTTGTTTAGATTCCTTATTGCTAATCATGCAATTTAATGGTGTGTATCGTGTGAATAAAAATGTCCCTTTTAGAAGATATTTACAAGTGACGCTCTTAGTGCGTGAATTCGAATCCATTACATTCAGTCATGTACCTAGAGCCAGAATCACTATGTAGATATCATTGCAAAAAATATTTTATATGGACACTTATCACATGCATTTAACACAAGACAATAACCAAACAAATGGCGAACCATATACTTATCATATATATAAAAAAGATGCATATCCATATTATGTATCGAAAAAATTATGAATGTTTGGAGTCCACTACTCTAAATACCTCCGACATGCACACAAAATTTTTCAAAAACTCAAAATTGGGGGCACCACATGCCCCTATATCTAATCACTATCTAGAGGGTCCCTAGCCAATGGCTTGGCTCAACCAACTCGCAGATCTTGAACTGCCTCTTTTTCCATCACCATGCACTGCATGATCCCTCGCCACCAAGAGGGTAGCCCTATGCATCCTTTGATGTATTGGTCCTCAATATCATGCCACTCGTGCTTTGATACACTAGTCAGCATCAGCTCACACTTGTGACACACATCCTCCAGCAAAGCCTCATAGTCAAGTCTCTGGTCTCCTCTCGTTCCACTAGATCTTGCAACCCCTAGTACTGCGGGTCGTCCCATATACCCTGTCGTTTTTACCGATGCTATATCTGCATACCAAAAGTCACCAATCAATGCCACATACATATTCTAAAAAATTTAAGTGCACCATAATATATAGAAACTTTCACTTGCCATCTGGTCCCCATGCTCGACCTGGCAGAAGTGGAAATTCAAGGTCCCCTTGAAAGTTCACACCACCGTATGGATAGTCTTCTATGTACAGCAGCATCTGATCCCAGTGTATGAAAAACTCGGGTCAAAACACCCTTCTAGCTCTCTTTCCTCCTCTCCACAATAGCTGACCCCAGTGGCGTATCCTGGGCTCCTGTGGGCCCCCATCATGGATCAGCACATGAGGTCGAAGCGTGGGGATATTCTCAAAGAAGAACGAGCACAAAACCATACCAAAAGAAAAATCATGGTTCACCTGTCACTTGCACAGTGATAGTTGTCCTTTCACCAACAATAGCATCACAAAATCCCACCCACATTAGGTCCTGCTCAAAGCACTCTCTACCAACATCATCTACCCCCTACTAATGTGATGGAACGCTTGGTTTCCCAAGATCCGTAGTACTGTTGTGTCAATAGCCCGTGTCTCTAGCCGTTCTAGATCACTGATCAAAATGGTCATGTCGTTAGCATGAGAATCCATTCTACAATGGTGCTCCATGAGCTCTGATATATTCCTCCCACATGGTAAAATTGGATGTATGTTTCCCACCACCCCTAGTGATGGGAGTTCGGTCAAAAAATAGATTTCCTGGATGGTAAGCTTGATCCTGTGCCCTTGCACCAGAAAGGCCTCTTGGTTCGGATCAAAATAGCTCACTATCCTTGATAGTAAGGGCTCACCTGCCCTCATCAGTGGGTTCTCAACCAACTTGATAACCACATATCTAGCAAGTGCTCCTCGTACCACTTGATCCCCCTAAATCTCGACCCGAAGAGCATCCAAATATCTCTCACGCTAATTAATCCTCAATTCTGCCATATCTGCATAACACCATCTTGTTAGTCAGTTTAGAGAAGGAAAACTACATCATAAACATTCAAGTCACAGTTATCAACCAACAAGCTGACCAAATCTCACCCCCTTCTCCAACTCACATTTTTCCACCCATGGAACTGTGAGCTCGCAGTTTTTCTCCTTAAAAACTATGATCCATGTCACACTTCAGGCACAGGATAGTGCAAGACTGCCTTAAGGAGAGGCAAGAGTCTCTTACTGAGCCCGAGGAACCTAATCTGAAACACTAAACAGATGAAAATGTAAAGTAATGTTAGGCCACCTACCTGCAACTCACAGATCCTGATTCCAATAGTCGATTTTTCTACAACGATTGCCGCAAGATTTATGGCCTTCTCCTTTTCTCCAAATTCACCACAACATAGTTATCAAATGAATTAAATTCGAGGGAAATCACCCTATTAAAGGAAAACCCCTAGATTTTCATTCGCAAAATGCAACCAAACTGTAGCTCAGTTTGACGAACTGGCAGCACAATTGGAAAGCTCTCACCGAGCACTGTAATGGGCCCTCTCTTTTTTTTGGTAATTTGACACTTCACCATGAAGCCATTTTTCCAAGAAGGGTCACTTTGCCGCCTCTTAAAATAAAATTTATTCACATGCACTGCTTGCATTTGGGGCACCACTTTTCCTGCATACTTGTCAACATGTGTGTTGATTTTTGTCATTAGTAACCATCTTTTGATCATGTTTTATAGTCCCCACTGGGCCTATTCTATGTGGCAGCATCATCGAGCCAGCCTTGTTCAAATAATCTGAGTTGAGTCATCGTCGCATTCATGTAGTCTGTCCCTAGTCCCTTTGCCTCCTGTTATAGTCTTCCATCAATTTTTTCCTTGTATCTCTCTCGTGTTGCCCATTTTGGCCTCTAGTGATACTATCCCCCATCCCCTCCAGAGTTGAATCTGTCGTTGCTAGGTCATTCATGCTTTTTATGCTCAGACAAGGGAAGTCGTCCGTCTGCTACTCAGTATTCCCTATTCCATCATCATCCCTGGTGTCAGTCCATCATGCACTTTATTATGATCCCTCCTGCCTTAGTTAAGGATTCATCATTGCCTCACCTATGGCAGACCTCCTTTTTTCGACATCACCATGTTCATTCTAGAAGACAGGTCTAGAGGGCAGTGTACCTTTGTTCAAACTTCCATTCTTCTTCAGTGCCTTGGATCAAGCAAAGGGAATCATCATTTCCCTTTGACTTGGTTGTTTCTCATTCGCTCTGCCTCAACTCATTATTGCATGATTTATATTCCTACACTTGATGGTCCGGTGATCTTGCAAATTGTACCAGTAATACCCAGGTGTGTGTGAGATTTTTTAGACCTCATGAGGGGGTGGCCCTTTAGGTAGCCCCCCACATGCTTGGATGACATCAGATTATGCTACAACCTCAGATTCACCTCCATGGATTTGATGGGTTTGGTTTCAGTTTCTTGCAGCGCCCATAGCATGCAAGTCTCATTCAGATGATCCATTCATATTTTTAGATCCATTTCATGTTT
This sequence comes from Pinus albicaulis, assembly GCA_034641835.2. Lineage (NCBI taxonomy): Eukaryota > Viridiplantae > Streptophyta > Pinopsida > Pinales > Pinaceae > Pinus > Pinus albicaulis. The sequence goes on from JAXQQM020091464.1 coordinate 16,323, forward strand.
AGCATGGCTTCTTTAGTTATTATTATGTCTCATGTACTCAGATATTATTGTATTCAGTCCTGGCTCATGTTTCTCTAGGTGCAGTATGTATGTGGGATCCATTATATTTTTGTCTAGCCCATTTTATGCCAGCATTTCATGTACCATTTATCATGTACTTTATTGCTCAGTTTCATTTTGCTGGGCATACCATTATTCTTTATACTTTTTTCATCTCAAGGGGCATAGGTATGCTTCCCTCGCCTAATTGATAATGGGTACCACAACATTAAAGGAGACTTATATCATTTGTAGGTATCTCCCCCTCAGTCATTGTCCTCTCTCGCTTCACTATGTCTATGTATCTCTCTCTCCCTCAAACTTCCCTTCACTGTCTAGTGATTGTGTTATTACAACGTACTTCAGTCATATGATTAGCTCCTAGCGCTCACACGTTGGGGGGAAATCTATTATCACCAAAATTTGGTCATATAACCATTTACAATTAGATGGATCAAAGTACACCATGTATACCAATTTTACCATGGTAAAATTTCTTTCACTATATGAAATAATTTAATAAACCATATTTTATTAAGCTATTTTCGGTTAAAATAAGAAACCCCGTGAGGAATAATTAAATAAATCCTTATTTATTTTGATTTTCCTCTAGGAATAATTAATTAAACGACTATTTTAATAATATTCCTTTTTCAGGAAATTCTGCTCTATCGGGAATATCTTAAGATATTCCATTTTCCTTCTTCAGTGAGACACTGCAAGTCCATTTCAGTGATTGACTGTTGGGGAATTACAGTATACGTCTCCTTAAAATAAGGGAGAGATCCTAAGGCTAGCTGGCCCTTCACAGATTCTGCCTATGGATATGCAATATTCCACCTCGGGAATTTCTGCCACAGGGTCCTTGAGGACGCTATATAAGGAAGATGTTGCATAAATAAGGCTAACCAACACTGGGATGCCCTAGAAAACATCTAATATACCTTCCCTGCAGAAAATGAGCTTAAATAAATGATTCTAGATGGGTTATACAGATCTCCCCAAACTATATCTCTAAAATAATGCTCAATGAGAGAGCTTATAGTAATATGCAAAACATCAGTCTGAAACTCTGCAAATATGAATGTACCATGAGAGGTTAAATTCTACAGCCAACATTATATTAATATATCAGCAAGAATATCAGAAATATCATGAGGAACAAGGCCCTCAAGCTCTTAGAACCAATCTCCAATGAATAAGTAGTGTAATACATGAGATGATGCTGCTGCAAAAAATGCTAGAGAGCAGTGACTGTATAGTATCTATGAGAGATGTAGCTACTGAATACATAAAAAATGATAATTTAGCTGAAGGAATACAAAGAAATTCCCACAAATGGGAAGATGGTCTGAATATGGGATTTCTAGCCAATATTAAGGAGATTGCTAGAAATGTCGGATAAAATACAAAGTGACAAACATAATGTCACTGCAACTGAAACCAGATGAATATGTGGCCATGTATGAATCTAAAATTATGATTCCCTCCTATGATAATTCCCTCAAGGGAAAAGGGGCTGATCCCCCTTTTTCTCAAAAGCACTCCTCCTAATGAGCCCAAGAATCTCCCTCAACACTACCCTCATGGAATAACGCAGTTTCTCCAAATGACTATGCAGTGGGAGATGGTGAATGAGTGACCTGATGCCACAGATTTTAAATTTGGTCCAATATCCCTCTATACATCTCCTCCAATGAAGAGATCACTCCTCCACTGAAAAAGCAAGTAAGGGAAGACTCAATGAGTTCCTCTGCTGCCACCCCAGCAACACAACACAATTCTGCTAAAGAAATAATGCTCCAACTGAAGGAGTGAGCTTGGAAAAATGTCGGAATGAGGAAATTCAGATCAAATCCTCTCCTCCCATGAGGAAGTTGTGGGGGATCCCCTCCCGGGAACACCCCTAGTGCTCAAGAGCACTGTAATCCTGCTAAACAGCCCGGATGTGCAAGTCCTTGGCCTCACTACAAAATTTCTGAATCAAAGCATCAACCAAATGAGCTGCTCCTTCTTTCTTATAAAGCAAATGAACTCTCTCTCATCATATGTCCCACAATTAGGAAATCCATTCACTTTTGAATTCTTTCCCTCCAAAAATTGTGTTGTCTTCTAAAGCAAGCCACCCTTCTAAGGCAACGTTGTTGACTTGGTCAAAGATGGCCAACTCAAGGTGATCCTCATCATGTTCACACCATTAGGTGTTTATTTCAGCTGCTTATTTATCCTCCTTCCTCCTAAGGAATATTATTTCTCTATCATCGAGGGGTTAAGGGGTCTCCGTACCCATTTTATTAATAAAAATAAAAATATGCCACTATAATGTTCCATTTTAGCTTGAGGCTAAAATTGGGAACATTACAGTCCTCCCCTCCAACATGTTTCTTGTCCCCAAGCAACTGCATAGAGAGAACAAAATTTCTCCCCCTTATTCTGTTATGGCCTCCTCATCAACAATCTTTACCGCTGCTCAAGATATGCTGCAATAAAATTGTCCTCCAATGCCTCCTCCCAAGTATGCAAACCGGAATGGTGTACACCCTGAAAGATAGAAGGTGTAGGTGGAAATCATCCTGCTGAACTATGGCCTCCTCAAGGTAGGAGTGATGACATGCATGGGAAAATATAATCCCACTAATTATCCCCTCAACCATGTTATCATCCAAATGAAAACCTTGCCCCCGGTTTTGTGCAATGTAATGGGGCTGAATGGAGAGTTTTGTTGCTTCATCCCAATAAGATCTTCTCTCCCTCTGTAGTACATATGGGGCTACCTCTGTCCTTGGGCTGAAATTTTATAGCCTCCAAGAGTGGCCCAAGCTACCCCATCAAAATATTCAGCCATGAAATGCCTCTCCAAATTCTCCAAGTGGTTTTCTCCACAAGAAGAGAAAAGTAATGATATGGCAATCATGGTTTGCCCATGGTATCTCCTGCAATATAGAGCATGTGTAATAGGGAGAATAGTGCTCCTAATGGGCTGTCCCAACATATAAGTCACTCTCCCAATAGTTATCCCTGTGAGTAAATAAGCATCAACAATACAAGGTAGCATAATACAAGGTAAACAAGCTATCACAAGACAACTAGAGAGTGGGTCACTACTCCTCTCATGGGACCAGCGTAGCGAGCCTCTTGCCTACATAAAAATTATACATAACGATTTCTTTCCCAGCCACTTTTTTTCTGCCACACTCATCTCAAAAGATAGGAACATGAAAATATAAATGGGTGCCAATGGTGCACACCAAGGAGCATGTGGCTCCCTTCACAAACCACCATAAGAATGGTCCATTCTTCTGCTACAAAATTCTACAAATACATCCTTGTACATTATGCAAGAAGGAACAACTCCTCTTGACTCATCATGCTACTCAAAAAAGGAGGAAAGTACAATACAAAATGTGAGATTATACCTTCTCCAAGTTGTACTTGAACTCTTGAGCTGAAATGGTCCAACTGAGAATTTTTCCCTCTACCTCCAAGGAGTAGGGACGTGGTTGTGAGGTTTTCTCCACCATAATCAAGAGGTCTATGCATATCTCCCTATACTGATAGATGCCATGATGAATACCCTCCAAGTGAACTCCTTTAGCCAATCAAAGTATGCATCCAAATGCATAGCTAGGAAGTCCTCACATGCTGCATGAAAATAATTTCTCCTTGAGACTAGAAACTCTAGTCAAGAAGAGTCATCCATGATGACAGATGACCATTTCATCCACTAAGTATTTTCCATCTCCATCAAGGCCATCCAAGAATCATGCATGCTTCAAGATCCCGGGGAATAATCAACCAAAGCTAAGTCCTCCATCCTGGATCAATCCTCCACATAGACAGCGCTGGTATTCTGCAATGTGGTGCCCCATCACGTTGCTGCCTGCTACCTTGACATCCCCTCATGCCAAATTCATCCTCCAAGTTGCTGCCATACCATCATACAGCTGCTCATGCTCAAAAGGAATGATGATCTCTAAAAATAAGCCTCCCATGAGAGACTATCACCTCCAAAGAATCTACCGATCTCGGGAAATGTAAGCATGAGTGGCCTTCATATACTCCAAATCCTGAAAGAGTTCTTCCCCCAAAGGAAGTAATTCCTCTCACTAAATCCATGGAGCTGTCATCCCGCATCATGAAGATGCTACTCTACATCCATGCAGCAAACTCTATCAACGCAGTGTAGCTGATGAGAATGGGTGAGACTAAAAATGAGAGAGTGTGTCCCTCCTCCTTGTGTTTATCCCCAAACTCCTTGCACTGTAATGGACTCCTCTAATGTCTCCACCTCTCTGAAATCCAAGAGTGGTGAACCAAATAACATGATGCCTCTCATCATCTCTAGATCAAGTGACCTCCCAAGTGGAAAGCCTCCAAAAAAAAAGTGAGACATCAAGATCTGAAATAGAATGCATGTATGAGTGGACTAATTTTTCCCTCTCTCCTCTCCGCAGTGCAGTCTCTTTCCCATGTGCAGAAAATTTCTGAAATAGATAAGGGAGAATGCTCATCATCCCCTTCATGTTGATCCTTCTACTCTTCTTCCTCCATCTCACAATCCCTAGCAAATGCTACATATGGCTCCAGAATTGTGCCTCGGTACCCACATGTAAAATTATTTGGAACTCCTTGCAAAGACACAAGGGCTCCTCTAGTGGAAGTAATGACTCCCTTTTTACCTCCATGTGGTGATGGATCTCCTCCTAATGTGACAACGTTGTTGGTTCTTCCCAATGCATGCGAAGTGTTTGTGATTATGACACAATGAGTTTCACCAAGTTTTTTTTTTTTCCATCAAACCCTTAGTGAATGCATCAATGTTTTTTCTTTTACATGGCAATGAAAAATAGAACCCTCAAACCAAAAATCATGAGCCATACCTTGAGTTGTAGTGCTACTCCTCCCACGGCCTCATCTTTTCATCTACTCCCTTGCAATGCAAGTGAAAAAAGGACTGCGCTGTAGATCTGCATGTGTGGCTGAATGCCCACACCCTTCATGAAAATAGCTAGGATTTGTCCCATCAACAAACCCTCTTAGAAAATTTCTCCAAATTTCCCTTTTCATCAAGGTCTTCAATAGTGTCCTCAATGGTCTAGAAAAGAAGAAGGGAAACCTCCTCTTCCATCATTCCTCTTTCCTTGACTCCTTTGCAAATCTCCTCTCCTTGGAGAGAAGCTCCTCTTTTTGATAGCATTGGATCTTGGGCACAGGCTAAGCCAAGATCATGCTCTGATACCACTGTAATATTCCAAATCTGGAATTTTATGCTCTATCGGGAATATCTTAAGATATTCCATTTTCCTTCTTCAGTGAGACACTGCAAGTCCATTTCAGAGATTGATTGTTGGGGAATTTACAGGAAATGTCTCCTTCAAAGAAGGGAGAGATCCCGAGGCTAGCTGGCCCTTCACAGACTCTACCTATGTTTATGCAATATTCCACCTTGGGAATTTCTGCCACAGGGTCCTTGAGGACGCTGTATAAGGAATCTGATACATAAATAAGGCTAACCAATGCTGGGATTCCCTAGAACACATCTAATATAACTTCCCTGCAGAAAATTAGCTTAAAGAAATCATTCTAGATGGGTTATAAAGATCTCTTCAAACTAGATCTCTAAAACAATGCTCAATGAGAGAGCTTACAACAATATGCAAATCATCAGTCTGAAAATCTGCAAATATGAATGTACCATGGGAGGGTAAATGCTACAGCCAACATTATATTAATATATCAGCAATAATATACAGAAATATCATGAGGAACAAGGCCCTAAAGCTCTTAAGAACAATCTCCAATGAATAAGCAGTGTAATACATGAGATGTTGCTGCTGCACAAAATGCCAGAGAGCAGTGATTGTGCAATATCTATGAGAGATGTAGCTACTGAATACACAAAAAATGATAATGTAGTTGAAGGAATACAAACAAATTCCCACAAATGGGAAGATGGTCTGAATATGGGATTTCTAGCCAATCTTAAGGAGATTGCTAGAAATGTCAGATAAAATACAAAGTGACAAACATAATGTCACTGCAACTGAAACCATATGAATATGATGCCATGGCTGAATCTGAAATGATGCTGCCCTCCTATGATAATTCCCTCAAGGGAAAAGGGGTTGATCCCCCTTTTTCTCAAAAGCACTCCTCCTGATGAGCCCAAGAATCTCCCTCAACACTGCCCTCATGGAATAACGTGGTTTCTCCAAATGACTGCGCAGTGGGAGATGGTGAATGAGTGGCATGATGCCACAGATCTGAAATGTTGTCCAAGAGCCCTCTCTATATATCCTCCAATGAAGAGATCACTCCTCCACTGAAAAAGCAAGTAAGGGAAGACTCAATGAGTTCCTCTGCTGCCACCCCAGCAACACAACCATTAGGGGAATTTTGAGGTCTAAAATGGGCCTCCTAAGGAAATTATAAAATAATAGTGGAAAAAATCTAATAAGATTTGATGACATCATCAAATTTTAGAGGGAAAAATAAAAAAACTACTTTTTCAATTCATATTTTCAACTTATCTCCCAAAGTTTTTACTCAAATTTCGAGCGGGAGTACTCGTTGGATGTGGAATTTAATTCCCCATCCAAGGAGTACCCATGTTGCATACTTTCGATGGGTCCTACTACACGAAAAATGAGAAATACATAAAAAAACGTGATTACAATCACGTTTTTTATGTATTTATCATTTTTCGTGTAGAAGAGTTCATCGAAAGTATGCAACATGGGTACTCCTTGGATGAGGAATTAAATTCCGCATCCAACGAGTACTCCCGCTCGAAATTTGAGTAAAAATTTTGGGAGATAAGTTTAAAATACGAGTTGAAAAAAGTAGTTTTATTATTTTATTATTTTTTAATATTTTTACTTTTTTACTCCAAAAATGGTGAATCATCCATTATGGATGACATCATCATCTTGAATCCTATTGGTTGTTATAAATTTTATTTTTGTTGTACATTTTTCTTATGAGGCCCATTTTAGACCTCAAAATTCCCGTAATGACCATTCTGCTACAGAAATAATGCTGCAACTGAAGGAGTGAGCTTGGCCAAATGCTGGAATGAGGAAATGCAGATCAAATCCTCTCCTCCCATGAGGAAGAGGTGGGGGATCCCCTCTCGGGAACACCCCCAGTGCTCAAGAGCACTGCATTCCTGCTAAACAACTCGGATGTGCAAGTCCTTGGCCTCACTACGAAATTTATGAATCAAAGCATGAACCAAATGAGCTGCTCCTTATTTCTTATAAATAAAATGAACTCTCTCTCACCATAGGTCCCAAAATTATGGTTTCCATTCACTTTTGAATGCTTTCCCTCCAAAAACTGCGTTGTCTTCTAAAGCAAGCCACCCTTCTAAGGCAGCGTTGTTGACTTGGTCAAAGATGGCCAACTCAAGGTGATCCTCATCATGTTCACACCATTAGGTGTTTATTTCAGTTGCTTATTTATCCTCCTTCCTCCTAAGGAATATTATTTCTCTATCATCAAGGGGTTAAGGGGTCTCCTTACCCATTTTATTAATAAAAATAACAATATGCCACTATAATGTTCCATTTTATCTTGAGGCTAAAATTGGGAACATTACATAGTTTCACCTCTTCCTCTGATGATTCAAGGAGGAAAGTTTGCTGAAGTGAACCACTATCAGGCTCGAGACCAAGCCCCTACTTACATTGGTAGTGTTGATCCAGTGAGGTTTTAGCTGTCTCTGCAAGTTGCAACAAGTGGTGATCTAGATCTGCAGAGATCTAGTGTATTTTGAGAGTCTCTCTCCATGGAGTGGGTCCTTTTACCTCTTGGAAGAGAGTACCATTTCTTGTACTTTCAGATCTTCTATTCTTCAGTATTTTTCTGTGTCTCTCGAGCTACAACGATGTCTCACTGGGAAAACTGCATTATTTATGTATGAGGGTTTGCAGTTTGTCTTGCTCATTGTTTAGATCAGAGATCTCTTGTGTTGGGCCTGCCTTCCACTTGGTGACCCATGGATTGGCTTGCTGATATATGTCCCGTTTAGATCTGATACATTGTAATGTAATTTCATATTCAGAAATTTACTGTAGTAGTTTCCATATCTACAACTTGTTTCTCAAATCTACTCTTATTCATGCATGCTCTTGTCAAAATTCCAAGTGGATCTTATAGAGAAAACTATAGAGTTTCCAGATCTGATATAGATCTTATATTTTATCCATAGATCTGCTCTAGATCTAAGTTGTAACACACATCTGCTGAACCTCCTAGAAAATAATGCTGTTGAAGCATTTCTGCAAATTTACATGTGCATCTACTCTCTTTTCTGAAGATTTATTGTTGAATGGGCTCATGCTTTCCACTATATAATGAAAGGGATTTGTCATAATGATTATTTGATGTTTTAATACTGAGATATCAGTCCTCTTGCTGATCTCCACCAAAAATTAGCTACAACTATGCAATTCCTGAAGCAGTGCTAGCAATTTACTGCAGCCTTCCCTTTTGGGTGCCTTTTAGCTAGTCTACTTTTTGGGAGATCTGTTTAATGTGCTTAAACTGATTTTTTTCTGATGAAATTCCATATATAAGTCACATATAGTATAAATGAGGGGAAACTAGCCCTGATATATGTTATTCTTGCTCAGTTTTACTTATACTGTGTTTTCCTTGAAGATCTTGTTGAAATTCTTGAAAAGGGGTTATTCCATGTTCTATAGACAGAGTCTACAGTTGGCCAGGTAGGCTCTGGATCTCACCCTTTATTTGAAGGGTGACATATCCAGTAAATTCCTCTGTATTCCATCTCTAAAATAGAATCTTGAGAATCCTGAAAAAGGATCATTACACTTTAAAAACACTCATGTAATGAAGAAGGAGGCATGGCTGTGTTGGTTGCTCTTGGGTGAGTATGGGTACTACCCAAAGGCTCATATTTTCTTGTCTCATGCCTTTTTTATAAATGATAGCATGCAGCAAATAAATGCATGTTCATTTGGGTTTTCCTTAAGAGATTTTGGCCATCACATGACATCTCCCATGTTTATGTGTTTAGTATTGTTCGTAATATGGCATAGTACTCTCATGATGTGTGATATTGGAGTTTGCTTGTATTGGGCTGGTATAAATTTCTATATGACATTAAACATGTTGTTTTTACTCCATGATTCACATGATGATGTGAAGTGGAAGCAATATCTCTTGTTTCTTTGGTTACTTTTGGGGGAGTTTGGCTTGTCCATCTTACATGGAGGAGATGGAGGGTGGCAATAAGAGGCCCTACTCCGATGGTTACTATTGGGAGAATATGGTTTGACACTTTGGTATACCCATATGTCTCTATTTCTTATTTTGCATAATGTTGAAGTGATGCTTGGAACCAACAAGGCCAACAGGGCTAAAGGTGAGGGCATGTCAATGCTCAATGTACTTCATGAAACATGGGATGAAGATATGTATTGTAAGATGGATCTTTTCCTTTGTGTGAAGAACTGCTTTATTTTATGTATCCCATGTATTTATGATGATGTTGGAAATCCTATGGTTGTCGCTTTTTACTTCATGATGAAAGGAGGACATCTAACCATACAGTCAGAGGTCATTCTATACATTCTTGAGAGAGAACTTTGGAACCAAACAAGCATGACCCATTGCAGCAAATGGAGGAGGCCTTCCTTATGTGGATTCCATTTGGAGGGAAATAGATGTATTTTGCATCTACTTTTGTAGTTTCTTGAGGACAAGTAACATTTTTCTGAGGAAGATTGTAATATTCCCAAATTTTCACATGACAGTTGGAATATTAGAGTTATTAATTTTCTTAATTAATTAAGTAAATAAAAGGGTGGAGGGACCCATAATCCTCAATATTAATAAATATCCACTTTTTATGTGTGAATGTGGATTAATTAAGCCTAGATCTACATAAAGGAGGTAATGGAGCCACTACTAATGTGAATGGATTGGAGATCATGTCTCGTTAATGAGATAGATCATGGAGGATGAAGTAGTCAACTAAGATCATGGAAGGCATCTAATGAAATATCATAGAGAATTCATGATGAAGTGATGGAGGAAGTGGTGAAATTAATGCACACATGATGGAGAGGGTGTACATTGCATCTAGACATGATGGAGGACTTGGAGAGACAACGCAGTCAAACATGGAGGATTATGTCCACATCAACAGCACAATTTAGAGGTGGGCCAAGGCATGGGAAGGCTCATAAACTATATAAAGGAGATGAAGGCAACAATGAAGGCAGGCTATTGAATATAGATGTTGAGGTCTGTTTAGATCAAGAATTTTCATGTTACATTCCATGCTTTATTTGGCTGTTTAGATAAGATTGCAAGTGTTGTTTAGCACAAGGTGTTCCTGGTCGGGAATCCCTCCTCTTTCATTGAGTGGTATTTTGGAAGAGGGTTGTACTTCATTCTACATTAGGCATTGGTGCCATATATCTTTTCCATCATTTTCAAAACATATACCTTTATAAATTACACAATTTCTAAAGATCAGTTTGGAAGGTGGAGGTTTTCTTTAGTATTTCAGTTGGAGAACTGGTGTAGGATTATTCCTATCACCTTGGGCTTGAAGATCAACATTCCCAACACTTCATTTCAGATTTGGCATTAGGAAATACAATATTGACCTCCTATCAACAACATTCCCATCAAGGATTGTGTAGTCCATCATTGTAGATCCAAAGGAGGAAGGAAGTTACTAGTATTTCAACTAGTAATACCATGAGGGATAATCCCCTCGCCTTTCCATCACTATTTACATTAGCCTGGAGGTTATTGTAGCACATTTCAGCAGGAATAGAGCCTCTCCCTCTTGTATAATGCATTTTCTGTAGCAGTTGCATATTCAGTTGCTGCAACTTGAAGGAGGAAGGAGAGAAGACAAGATCTCAAGCTCCTAGCTTGTAGATTTGAAGGAGGGATCAGCCCTCAAAGCTCAGATCTGTTTTTAGAACATATTGCAGCCATCTTTGGATCAGATCTAACTTCAGATATGTATAACCTAGCAATCAAAGGATCAACCCCTAGGAGGGTGATTTTCCAAAGTTGTAGATCTGGAAATTCCTTTCTAGGTTATCTTGGCTTCCCATCACATTGGTCAGATATTGAATCTTGGCATCATCAGAACTCCTGATCTCCCTAGATCTACATTTCCTTTTGTAGTAGTTTCATGTATATCAATAGTAGAAGGTACAACATAGTATTGCTTCCTGTAAGCTCACCAGTTACGCAATGCTAGTTGTAGCATCATTGCAGGGTGATTCTAGGCCATCTCTTTGGCTAGATCTACTCATTTTCTGTACATTGTGTAACTGAATCATCTCCATATAATAAAATGGCTCAGCTTCTCTATATATTCTGATGTTGTCTTTCGATTTATTGTTTACTTAGTTGCAGTTCTTATATTGTGTTTTAGTATTATTGCATTCTCCCCTTTTGGGATATTACACATTACTAGTGCTTCCCTTTTCGTGGTTGAGTATTTCTTCTTTGCGCTTGACAGTTTCCAGCTTGCATAAGCAATAGGATGATCAATTTCTCCTCTTCTTAGCTGTGCTAACACATCTTCGATCACAATACAGGAGGTGCCCACATGTACATGAAATGATTTTGACCAATCTGGGAAGACCAGGATGGGCACAGTGACATATTTTCTTTAAGCAACTCAAAACTCTTCTGACAGTCCTCATCCCAACAAAATGTTACATCCTTCTTGAGAAAATTTTCCATGGGAACAGTTCTCAACACATATCCCTGAATAAAATTCCTATAATACCCATTATGCCCCAATATTGAGCACAACTACTTAATATTCTCATGTACTTCCAAATTGACTATGACTGCAATCTTTGCAAGATCCACCATCAATCCTTGTTGGTAGACAATGTGTCCCAACAGTATTCCAAAGGGTATACAAAATATAAACTTCTTGAAATTCAATGAGATATAATACTTCCTATAGGTATCCTACATTAAGCACATATTTGACACATGTTAAGTTTAACAACCCAAATACAGTCCAATCTTCAAAATACACCTCCAAAACTTGTGTATAAATTCTTTAAAAGAAGAAATTACCATGCGTGAGAAAATCGTAGGAACATTCTTTAATCCAAAGGGAAAAACTATGTATTGGAAGGATCTCCATTCAGTATAAAAACTGGTCTTACTCCTATATTCTAGTGCAATCTAGATCTGATGATATCCTGAAAACCCATCTGTGAAGGAGTATGCTTCTTGACCTCCAACATTATCCAAAATTTCATCTAAGAATGGAGTTGGGAATGGATCATGCACACAAGCATCATTTAGTTTGTACAGATCTACACAGATTCTAATTTCTCCCTTGGTATTATTATCTTGCACAGCCATTTGACTTACCCATTCAGATTCTTCTATAGGTTCAATGATGCCTATTGCCACCATTTTGTCCAAATCTTATTTCACCTTCTTCTTATATCTTGGATTTAGCCTGTATGGGCATTGTTTTACTGGGAACACATCAGGTTTCAATGTGATTTTCGTCACTCCAAGTTCCCCAATGATTCCTTTCAACTCTGAAAACTTTGTAGCGAACAAATATTGATATTTTGTTACCAACTCAAAAACCTTTCCTACTATATCATCATCCCAATAGTCCCCAATATTTTCCAACTTAGGTTTTTATTTAGTGCCAATATTCACTTGTCTAAGCTTTAGAGATTTTTCACATCCAGCAAGGTGATTGAGGGCCCAAACATTGCACGTTGTCCCTTAGATTCAGGGATCATGATGTTCATTGGATCCTCGTCATTTTCTTCCACTGTCAGGTTTCTGCAATTCACAATTTCTTTCATCTGCGTGTCCCAAGCTGGTGGCACGCAATCAATTATGGGAATTATGGTATCAAAGATTAATTCTTGAAAATTATGCAAATCTTGACCAACTGTATCAAATCCACTTTCAAAGCTAAATGTAAGAATAAAACTCTTTGACAGCACAGATCATTCACTAGTGCCTTTGTGCAGTTCTGTCTCCAAGCACCATTCAGTAGGCACTTTTCTTAACATGTGAATAAACATATTGACCCATTCAGGTCTTAGTTCTACACCCCAGACCTGATGCCATATTGCCAAATGTATGCACAGATCCTCTTTACCAAAGTACACATCTTCCATTTTAATAATTGTACATTCAAACCGCAACCTCATCATGTGCGCACATTCCTCGAAGTTGCACATATTCTCCTTATGAGTTTCCCACCATCTTACTGGAGTAGCGCGCAAGCCAAGATCCAAATCATGGAATCTATGTCCCTCGGGCACTCTCTCAAGCTCTCCTAGAAACATGTTTACATCAGCCGAGCCATCAGAGTGTGGTTAATAACTTACCTTAGATGTTGTACAAATTAGAGATCGGGTCACAAGATTACAACACAAACACCTCATGGAGTTGGTTCTGCCAATTTTTTGGTTCTTCGTTAGAGTCTAAAAAACAAGATCTATCCTTATCCCACTTAAGATTCCCATCTATTTTTGGATTAATCCAGTCTTCCTTGTGTAAAGTTAGCTTATAGATCTGGTTGATTTCATCCTCAGTGCACACTATTTTAGTATACATTTGGCCTTCTGTAGGATCTAGAGGAATGATTTGCCTAAATCCATTTCTTTCAAACTCCATCCTTCATCTCTTCAGATTGATAACACCATCCATGTCAATAGCCCAATCCAATCCTAGCAGCACAGGATAGGGATGAGTATCATCTACAATTTGTATGACTTCAAAGTATTCCATCACCTTAACACCCTCTATATTGACCACAACTTGTGACAACCTCCCTAAAGGAATGATCTTATGTTGATTTTCCATGTGTAGCTGGATAGTATACCACTCCAACTTTGTCTCTGCCATGCAGTGCCAAGTTTTCTTAGGTAGAACATTAGCATCTGATCCCAGATCCAAAATAACTTGGTCCATTTCATAAGCACCAATATGCGTGGCCATACGCATCTCCCTACCCATTCTCTTCTTGTTTTTATAAATTTTGTTGACCGCTTGATGTTCTACCATGGGTTGTTATTTCTTTGCGCAATTATCTATCAATGCCTGTAGGTTTTGGTTTAATCTCCTCATCTCCTCCTTCTTCCTTCAGTTTTCTACCATTTTTTTATTTACTTCCTCCTACAAATTCTTTCCTTGCTTCAATAAAGGTCTCTTTTGCGCACTGAATATTAAATCCTTCATTGTTTTCAAGTGCTTTATGGATCCATACATTAGTGGCTAGTTTCTTCCCTTTATCTTCATTGCTAGCTATGCCACTCCTAGTAACCACATTCAAACTTGGATCTTCTTTATGAGTTTCTGTGCAAACCATCTGAATATTTTGTGTCGTGGTTTGCGTCTTCTTTTCCTGCAATTTAGCAATCAATACAGGACAATATTCTATAACACGATCAAATTGTCTATAGTACCTGTAGGATTGTCATGCTGGATTCAGAAAGTTGTGTGCATAATGGCCAACATCTCCACAGTTATAGCAAATTACTTGTCCTCTTCCTCGGCCAGTTGATCCACCTCCTCGGCCTCTTCCTCTGCGTTGGAATCCTCTGCGCCAATAAGGGGATGCTGGTGAATTCTATATATCTCTGTATTATCCAACATCATATCAAAAGTGCAACAATGTTTCTCATCATGCCCTAATGACGAAAAAAGTTTGCAAAATAACTGCTTCAATTCAGGCTGATATTTTCCGATCCTTGGGCAAGAATCTGTGTCATGTAATCCAACAATTTGACATATAGTACACTACATAGATTATTTAATGGAATAGGACCTCTAGCATTCAGATAATTTTTGAAGATAGGGCACTAGTCTTTATGGTGCCCAAAAGCTTTAAATTTTATACACCACACCTCTGCGTAGACCTCATTTCCCTTATTTTTGCGCAAACTTTGAATTTCTAGATGCATGGCTTCCAACTGATTTTGAATCTATTGAGTTCCCAACACAATATGAGTTGGGATAACTTCCAATTTCATTGCAACCTCCACAGCCTTAGTTTGTGTAGCAATATTTTGCTGACCTAATCGCTGGCACAGATGTGGGAACAACATATCAATGAACCATTCCTTATGCTAAGTGTCATCAATAACAAATCCACCATCCTTGATGGTGTGCTTCAACCTTTAATCAACCTCCCACATAGATTCATTAGGCTCCTAACGAATATCCTTCATTTTTCTCACCATCTGTGTGTATGACTTCAGCTTCTTAAACTTCTCTTTTAGGGATGCTTTAATTTCTTCCAAGGTAGCATTATGGTTTTCTTGAGCTTACCTAATGTACCAATATAAAGCGTGATCTTGGAATGCAGTAGCCATGTAATATTCCAAAATTTTCATACAACAAATTGGAATATTAAATTTTGCTAATTTCACTTAGGAGTTGAATAATTGGGTAAGGAGGCCCATACATAATAAAAACATGAATAAAATCCCTCATAGTATGAAAGGGGATAATCATTAGAGCTGGATTTCACACCCTCATATGTGAAAGAGGACATTTTCAGGTGGACAATGTCAAGTTTGACCAAGTCAACAATGCAGGGATAGGAGGTGGAGATCATCTTGTGGGACAGCGCAGTGAAAGAGGGAGGAATATTCCTTGATGGAAGAAACCCAAATGAGTGGGACCCATAGTGAGAGGGTTTTCACTTATTTAAAAGGAGGGCAAGGTAGCCATTGTTAGGCATGTTGATGATTATTGATTTTATGGTCTGTTTAGACTCTTGTGCATTCTCCTGTTGTTTAGCAAAGTTGCAGTTCTGCTTAGCACAAGGCACTTTTGTTTAGGAATTCCTTCTCCTTTCAAGAGAAGCCTCTTGGGGAATTTTTTTCTTCATTTCTCCACATTCAGGCTCAAGTCCAAGCCACTTCCTTCATCTACATTGTTATTTCTGTTGAAGTATAATGTTGTGTTGCAGGGTGTTGCAGTGGACGTTCCACAACACCATTCCTTGGCTTATTTTTCAGAGGAGGAAGCTTTCTTCCCTTAGGGAAATTAGTTAGGAAGATATCTGGGAATATTTCACCATATTTGGCATCAGGCCAACCATTTCCATGATCTACAACACAATCCCTCTCTTAGTCTACGTTATTTTCAGTGTGTTTCTGCAGTGAGGGTTGCAGTGTTTGTTTGCAGGGAGAGATCTCCAATGTTAGGATTAGCCTTCCACTTGGAATATCCCTTGGAGGAGTTATATTCAGCTTGTGTATCATTTACAGCCATCTCCATCTAGTTCTTGAGTTCCAACTGCTACTCAGCCCTGCTACTCTGGCATTTTTTCCATTTTGTATATTTCAGCCAATCCTTCTAGGATTGACTTGATATTGTTTTTCAGGGGTTAGAGCTTTGCTCCCCACATTATTTCAGCTATAAATTTCCATATATATGTACTAACATCATTTCTATAGCAGTGCCTCCTATAAACTGTGCAGTCATAGCCTTGGGCTTTCTATATGTAGCAGTGTTCTTCATTTTCTTGTACATGTTTTATTGAGGCTTGCATTTCCTAGCTTGAGGGATCATTACCTCAAGGATTTGTATACATTTTCTGCTATAAGATCAATTTTATGGCTATTTGGATCTTCTCATGATTTATGTATTGATATAACGCTGCTACTCCAATATGTGTTTTTACATTGCTGCATCTCCAACTTTATAATATATTAAGATATCTTATTGTTGTATAAATTCCCTATTTTTGGATATGACAGTGGTATCAAAGCATCATCTTGGCTCAGCTTATGAGTTTCATCCAAAGAAGATAGAAGAAGATCAGAATGTTGGAGAGGATGATTTTTGTCTCATCATTCTTCAGATCTATGAAGAACCTCCCCAAGGAGGATAAGAAAAAAAAGAGGAAGGACCATGCACTTCCTATTCTCACTGAGAACAAGACAATAAGCATGAGAGATACTTGGATCATTTGATTCTAATTAAGTACCTTGTTGAGTAAAAATCTCAACCTAGAGCCTTCAAAGAGACTCTAGCACTTCCAAAGTTCATTCAGTTAAAGGAAGAGAGGAGGTCCTACAAAAAAAAAGAGGTAATAGGTTTCTATTGCCTACATATGATGGATCCTCTACCGCAAGATCTTGGGCAAGGAAGCTTAAGGAATTTTTACTACTACATCCAGTGGTAGCGAGGGAGGAAGTAGAAGTTTCAGCGCTGCACTTGGAGGGTGAAGCTAATGTTTGGTGGTTCAACCACTTGAGCCATGCAAGGGTGAATACTTTTTCAGAGTTAACTCAAAGGTTAATAAAAACCTTTGATAAATAAAGATCAGAGGAGGAAAATTCCACACCACCATGGGAGGAGACTTGTACCAGCGTTGTCACAGTCTTGGGAGAGCAGTCTTCTACATCTACAAATGGGGCAGCCATTACAATGGGGGAAAGAACTCTTGCAACCATACAAGTAGATCCCAAGTTCCATCAAGGTATGAATGAAGCTCCACTTTCTATTTCAGCAAATATTTTGGAGGATAGTGGAAATTCATATTTGTATGTCCAAGAATCAACACACATTACTAATATAGAGTAGCAAGACTGCACTGCACTGTGCAACATTGAAACATTCAAGGAAGAAATAAACCATCATCCTCATGAGCCATTTTTGGAGTGCATACCACACTTGAGGTTGGGGTTTTAAGACTTGAAGGGAAGGATGCTAGATAGTAGACATCGTGAGATGAGAAAAAATTTGTCTTTTCCAGATGACACTTTCTCAATGAGCACCTCTCATCTCAAAGAGAGACTTCTACTTTCAACCGATCCAATACCTCATTGGTTTTGGAGGACTATTGATGAGAGGGAGATCTCATGGAGAGATTTCATTGGAGGTGCACTTAAACACATCATGGAGTGCAAGGTTCTTCAACAGTTTGAGGAGATTATCCCTTCCTCACACTTAGATCTTTATGGATTTGAGGGGGAACAAATCGATGATGGAGGACATCTTAGGATGGATAACATCTCTCATGTTTGTGTTGGGCACTTCTTGATCCCTACACATCATGATGGGAGGTTTTTTCCTACCACATATTTGGGTCCTTATAGGATCAACTTGGTCATTCAGGAGATTTCATTTCAATATCCCATGAAATGCAAAGACAAAAATCTGATTTGGGAGGATGGTAGTTTTCATGGGAAGGGTGCCAAGACTAAGAATGGTAGGAGACATCCACAAATGTTTGAGTGGATGTGGATGGAGAGCAAGAAGCTGGTGATCTTCTTGAAAATTTATGACACAGGGTAGCAGGAGGCTTGGTTGCATTGGCTACTCCTGAAGGAGTTTAGCCATCATTTGGCATATACTCTTTCTAAGGATAGGTGGATGGAGAAGATGTGGCAGGATGCTTCCATCATTGAGTAGCAAAGAGTATGGATGCATGGCATTGATGTGATATTCATATCATTCATTATGTTTTCATCACATGACTTGTATGATGAGAGTATGAGGAGGTAACAAATTCTTTTGTTGCTTTGGTTGTTCTTGGGAGAGCAAGGGAAAATTTGATCTCACACTTTGCATGATGTTGCAGGAGTAGGAGATGGCACTATCATGGTGCAAAGGGGCTACTCCTTAGCCTTGGATGACCTGGAAGTACTTCCACCTTGGAAGGAACTTCTTGTATGTAGCATCATTATGGGAGATGTCTTTAACAATGAACATGTCAAATAATGGAGCTATGTATTGGCAGAATCCTATTTGCATAGGCCAACAATGTTGTCACTTTGGAGCTTGGACTTATTGATGGTGTGTCTCCAGAATCACTTCAATTTTGATGCACTTAATGGACAAGGAGGAGATGAGAGAGATGGAGTAGTGGATGGAAACATCTATTACATTGATATGATCTTCTAACTTGGATTTCCAAACATGAGAAGGATGATCTTCCAGTAGCATATGATTCATTCCTCTTCATGGGAGGCTTATTTATGGATCCCATCATCATATTACTTTCAGTACATGGTGAGAATCTTAATTTTTCATTTATTGATTTTCTAAATTATTATTTGCATACTATTACCATTTCTATTTAGTGCATTGCTCCACAAGAGGGCAAGCTTTTCATTGAGCTCCATGATCAACATTGGGCCAAATTGTATGATGAAGACAGCCATCTCTTATATGACCTTGGACAAGTATTTTCTTTCATGTATGTTTAGTTGATGTACCTAGAAATTTTCTATTTATTATTATATGTCATGACATACATAATTATCCATGTAACAAAAAACAACTTGCCATGTAATTTTCTGAAGCAACAGTTTGGGAAACTGCACTGTCACTATTGGGCAAACTGTCGGTACCTTCTTGCACCACAAGAAACCTTCAGCATTTTCCTCCTTTTGATGCTAATCATGATTTCATTTGCTCATATTGATATTATTTCTATGGGAAGCATGATTTGGAGAGAGACACATGAGTTGGATGTATCCTTTGGGGAAGAGGATTCCCACACTTTTTACATTGCATGTTCTAATGGGAGCATGAGAGGAGATATGGCCACCATAGCAAAACACTTATTTATTTTTATGGAGGTGGACCATGTGATTGATGGGATGCCATATGGTGATGATTTTCTATCCATCACATATGGGATGATTTGGGCTAGCTTGATTCACAACATTGGAGAGTAGATCTTTAGAGATCTAGTCTTCATCTTGCCACTTGAGGGAAATTGTTTTTCAGCCCAAGATCAGCATATGCTCCACGCTTATCAAAAGTGGAGAGGATGATAGCATGGGGTAGGCTCCTATGTCTACCATGTTCAGATTTTCATCCCACCTACATTGCATGAGCTCAAGGTGGAGGAGCATTTTCAGGAGTTGCCATGTTGGGAGGTGACTCATTTTGTATGGATGATTGCTTGGGGATGGAGGATCCACATGGGAACGATGTTTCCCAATACATTTCAGACTTCATGCCTTGAGAGGACCTCTAGAAAGCACCTTTTTTCCCCCTTGATTACTTTACTTATTTATGATGATAGCCATTTGGCTAGCTTTCATACTTGGGAGGGGCAATTTGGAGATTCATTGATGAGACATATTATTCCTTGGAGGAGTTCATCATATGTGGATGCTACAGTAGGAGGAAGGGGAGACCTTTTAGTTCTATCCTTGTAGTTGCTTGAGTACAAGATCCATTTGGGAGGGGAGGACTATAATATTCCAAAATTTGCATACAACAAATTGGAATATTAAATTTTGTTGATTTCACTTAGGAGTTGAATAATTGGGTAAGGAGGCCCATACATAATAAAAACATGAATAAAACCCCTCATAGTATGAAATGGGATAATAATTAGAGCTATATTTAACACCCTCATGTGTGAAAGAGGACATTTGTAGGTGGACAAGGTCAAGTTTGACCAAGTCAACATCGCAGGGATAGGAGGTGGAGATCATATTGTGGGACAATGCAGTGAAAGATGGAGGAAGATTCCTTGATGGAGGAAACCCTAATGAGTGGGACCCATGGTGAGAGGGCTTTCACTTGTTTAAAAGGAGGGCAAGGCAGCCATTGTTAGGCATGTTGATGATTATTGATTTTATGGCCTGTTTAGACTCCTGTGCATTCTCCTGTTGTTTAGAAGAGTTGCAGTGCTGCTTAGCACAAGGCATTCCTGTTTCCTTGATGGAGGAAACCCTAATGAGTGGGACCCATGGTGAGAGGGCTTTCACTTGTTTAAAAGGAGGGCAAGGCAGCCATTTTTAGGCATGTTGATGATTATTGATTTTATGGCATGTTTAGACTCTTGTGCATTCTCCTGTTGTTTAGAAGAGTTGCAGTGCTGCTTAGCACAAGGAATTCCTGTTTAGGAATTCCTTCTCCTTTCAAGAGAGACATCTTGGGGAATTTTTTTCTTCATTTATCCACATTCATGCTCAAGGCCAAGCCACTTCCTTCATCTACAATGTTATTTCTGTTGAAGTATAACGTTGTGTTGCAAGGTGTTGCAGTGGAGGTTCCACAACACCATTCCTTGGCTTATTTTTCAGAGGAGGAAGCTTTCTTCCCTTTGGGAGATCAGTTAGGAAGATATATGGGCATATTTCACCATCTTTGGCATCAAGCCAACCATTTCCATGAGCTATAGTGTAGTCCCTCTCTTAGACTGCGTTATTTTCAGTGTGTATCTGCAGTGAGGGTTGCAGTGTTTGTTTAGAGGGAGAGATATTCAATGTTAGGATTATACTTCCACTTGGAAGATCCCTTGGAGGAGGTATATTCAGCTTGTGTATCAATTACAACCATATCCATCCAGTTCTTGAGTTTCAGCTGCTACTCAGCCCTGCTACTCTGGCATTTTTGCCATTTTGTATATTTCAGCCAATCCTTCTAGGATTGACTTGATATTGTTTTTTAGGGGGTTAGAGCTTTGCTCCCCACATTATTTGAGCCATAAATTTCCATATCTATGTATTTACATCATTTCTGTAGGATTACCTTCTATAAACTGCGCAGTCATAGCCTTGGGCTTTCTATATGTAGCAGCATTCTTCATTTTCTTGTACATGTTCTATTGAGGCTTGCATTGCCTAACTTTAGGGATCATTACCTCAAGGATTTGTATACATTTGATGCTATAAGATCAATTTTATGGCTATTTGGATCTTCTCATGATTTGTGTATTGATATAACGCTGCTACTCCAATATGTGTTTTTACATTGTTGCATCTCCAACTTTAGAATATCTTAAGATATCCTTATTGTTGTAGAAATTCCCTATTTTGGGATATTACAGTGGTAGCATCATCTTGGCTTAGCTTGTGAGTTTCAGTCAAATAATATAGAAGAAGATCAGAATGTTGGAGAGGATGATTTTTTTCTCATCATTCTTCAGATCTATGAAGACCCTCCCCAAGGAAGATAAGCAAAAAGAAGAGGAAGGACCATGCACTTCCTATTCTCACCGGGAAGAAGAAAATAAGCATGAGAGATACTTGGATCATTTGATTCTAATTAATTACCTTGTTGAGTACAAATCTCAACCTAGAGCCTTCAAAGAGACTCTATCTCTTCCACAGTTCACTCAGTTAAAGGAAGAGAGGAGGTCTTGCAACAAAAAAGGAATCAAAGGTAATAGGTTTCTATTGCCTACATATGATGGATCCTCTACCGCAAGAGCTTGGGCAAGGAAGATTGAGGCATTCTTCCTACTACATCTAGTGGTAGAGAGGGAGGTAGTAGAAGTTGCAGCGCTGCACTTGGAGGGTGAAGCTAATGTTTGGTGGTTCAACCACTTGAGCCATGCAAGGGTGAATAATTTTGCAGAGTTCACTCAAAGGTTGATCAGAGGAGGAAAAGCCCACACCACCATGGGAGGAGACTTGTACCAGCGCTGTCACAGCCTTCGGAGAGCAGCCTTCTACATCTGCAAATGGGGAAGGCATTACATTGGGGGAAAGAATTCTTGCAGCCATACAAGGAGATCCCAAGTTCCATCAAGGTATGAATGAAGCTCCACTTTCTATTTCAGCAAATATTTTGGAGGATAGTGGAAATTCATATTTATATGTCCAAGAATCAACACACATTGCTAATATAGAGCAGCAGGATTTCATTGTGTTGTGCAACATTGAAACATTCAAGGAAGAAATAAACCATCATCCTCATGAGCCATTCTTGGAGTGCATACCACACTTGAGGTTGGGGTTTGAATACTTGAAGGGAAGGATGATAGATAGTAGACATCTTGAGATGAGAAATTTTTTTTCCTTTCCAGATGACACTTTCACAATGAGCACCTCTCAGCTCAAAGAGAGACTTCTACTTTCAGCAGATCCAAGACCTCATTGGTTTCGGAGGACTATCAATGAGAGGGAGATCTCATGGAGATATTTCATTGCAGGTGCACTTCAACACATCATGGAGTGCAAGGTTCTTCAACAGTTTGAGGAGATTCTCCCCTCCTCACACTTGGATCTTTATGGATTCAAGGGGGAACAGATAGATGATGGAGGACATCTTAGGATGGATAACATCTCTCATGTTTTTGTTGGACACTTCTTGAGCCCTACACATCATGATGGGAGGTTTTTTCCTACCACCTATTTGGGTCCTTCTGGGATCAACTTGGTCATTGAGGAGATTGCATTTCAAAATCCCATGAAATGAAAAGACAGAAATATTATTTGGGAGGATGGTATTCTTCATGGGAAGGGTGCCAAGATTAAGAATGGCAGGAGACATCCACAAATGGTTGAGTGAATTTGGATGGAGAGCAAGAAGTTGGTGAGCTACTTGCAAATTTATGACACAGGGCAGCAGGAGGCTTAGCTGTGTGTTGTGGACGGGGAGAGGCTTAGGGCTAAATGCGGCTACTCTACGAAGAGGATTTTGGCCATCATTTGGCATATACTCTTTCTAAGGTTAGGTGGATGGAGAAGATGTGGCAGGATGCTTCCATCATTGAGCTACAAATAGTATGGATGCGTGGTGTTGATGTGATATTCATATCATTCATTATGTTTTCATCACATGACTTGTATGATGAGAGTATGAGGAGGCAGAAAAATCTTTTGTTTCTTTGGCTTTTTTTGGGAGAGCAAGGGCAGATTTTCTCTCACACTTTGCATGATGTTACAGGAGTAGGAGATGGCACTATCCTGGTGTAAAGGGGCTACTCCTTAGCCTTGTATGACCTGGAAGTACTTCCACCTTGGAAGGAACTTCTTGTATGTAGCAACATTATGGGATATGTCTTTGACAATGAACATGTCAAAGAATGGAGCTATGTATTGTCAAAAGCCTATTTGCATAGGCCAACAGCGCTGTCACTTTGGAGCTTGGAGTTATTGATGGTGTGCCCCAGGATCACTTCAATTTTGATGCACTTGATGGACAAGGAGGAGATGAGAGATATGGAGTAGTGGATGGAAACATCTATTACATTGATATGATCTTCTTAACTTGGATTTCCAAGCATGAGAAGGGTGATCTTCCAGCAGCATATGATTCATTCCTCTTCATGGGAGGCTTATTTATGGATCCCATCATCATCTTACTTTCAATACATGGTGAGAATATTTATTTTGCATTTATTGATTGTCTAAAACAATATTTTCATACTCTTACCATTTTTATTCAGTGCATTGCTCCACAAGAGGGTAAGCATTTCATTGAGCTCCATGGTCAACATTGGGCCAAATTGTATGATGGAGACAACCATCTCTTATATGGCCTTGGACAAGTATTTTCTTTCATGTATGTTCAGTTGATGTACCTAGCCATTTTCTATTTATTAGTAGATGTCATGACATACATAATTATCCATGTAACAAAAAACAACTTGCCATGTAATTTTCTGAAGCAACAGTTTGGGAAACTGCGCTGTCACTATTGGGAAAACTATTGGTACCTTCTTGCACCACAAGAAACCTTCATCATTTTCCTCCTTTTGGTGCTTATCATGATTTAATTTGATGATATTGATCTTATTTGTATGGGAAGAATGATTAGGAGAGAGAGACATGAGTTGGATGTGTCCTTTTGGGAAGAGGATTCCCACACTTTTTGCATTGCATGTTCTAATGGGAGCATGAGAGGAGATATGGCCACCATAGCCAAACACTTGTTTCTTTTTGTGGAGGTGGGCCATGTGATTGATGGGATGCCATATGGTGATGATTTTCTATCCATCACATATGGGATGATTTGGGCCAGCTTGATTCACAGTGTTGGAGAGGAGAGCTTTAGAGATCTAGTCTTCATCCTTCCACTTGAGGGAAATTGTTTTACAGCCCAAGATCAGCATATGCTCCACACTTATCACAAGTGGAGAGGATGAAAAAATGGGGTAGGCTCATATGTCTACCATGTTCAGATTTTCATCCCACCTACATTTCATGAGCTCAAGGTGGAGGAGAATTTTCAGGAGTTGCCATGTTGGGAGGTGACTCATTTTGTATGGATGATTTCTTGGGGATGGAGGATCCACATGGGAAGGATGTTTCTCAATACATTTCAGACTCCATGCCTTGAGAGTACCTCTAGAAATCACCTTATTTCCTCCTTGATTACTTTACTTATTTATGATGATAGCTATTTGACTAGCTTTCATGCTTGGGAGGGGAAATCTGGAAATTCATTGATGAGACAACATATTATTCCTTGGAGGAGTTCATCATATGTGGATGTTACAGTAGGAGGAAGGGTAGACCTTTTAGTTCTATCCTTTCAATTTCTTGAGGACAAGCAACATTTGGGAGGGGAGGATTTTAATATTCCAAAATTTGCATACAACAAATTGGAATATTAAATTTTGTTGATTTCACTTAGGAGTTGAATAATTGTGTAAGGAGGCCCATACATAATAAAAACATGAATAATATTCCTCATAGTATGAAATGGGATAATCATTAGAGCTGGATTTCACACCCTCATGTGTGAAAGAGGACATTTTCAGGTGGACAAGGTCAAGTTTTACCAAGTCAATAGCACAAGGATAGGAGGTGGAGATCATCTTGTGGGACAGCACAGTGAAAGAGGGAGGAAGATTCCTTGATGGAGGAAACCTTAATGAGTGGGACCCATGGTGAGAGGGCTTTCACTTTTTCAAAAGGAGGGCAAGGTAGCCATTGTTAGGCATGTTGATGATTATTGATTTTATGATCTATTTAGACTCTTGTGCATTCTCCTGCTGTTTAGCAGAGTTGCAGTGCTACTTAGCAAAAGGCATTCCTATTTAGGAATTCCTTATCTTTTCAAGAGAGGCCTCTTGGGGAATTTTTTTCTTCATTTCTCCACATTCAGGCTCAAGGCCAAGCCACTTCCTTCATCTATAGCATTATTTCTATTGAATTATAACGTTGTGTTGTAGGGTGTTGCAGTGGGGGTTCCACAACACCATTCCTTTGCTTATTTTTCAGAGGAGGAAGCGTTCTTCCCTTTGGGAGATCAATTATGAAGATCGTTGGGCATATTTCACCATATTTAGCATCAGGCCAACCATTTCCATGATCTACAGTGCAGTCCCTCTCTTAGACTGCGTTATTTTCTGTGTGTATCTGCAGTGAGGGTTGCAGTGTTTGTTTGGAGGGAGATATATTCAATGTTAGGATCAACCTTCCACTTGGAAGATCCCTTGGAGGAGGTATATTCATCTTGTGTATCATTTACATCCATCTCCATCCAGTTCTTTAGTTGCAGCTGCTACTCATCCCTGCTACTCTGACATTTTTTCCATTTTGTATATTTCAGCCAATCCTTCTAGGATTGACTTGATATTGTTTTTCAAGGGTTAGATATTTGCTCCCAACATTATTTGAGCCATAAATTTCCATATATATGTATTGACATAATTTCTGTAGCAGTGCCTCCTATAAAGTGCACAGTCATAGCCTTGGGCTTTCTATATGTAGCAGTTTTCTTCATTTTCTTGTACATGTTCTATTGAGGCTTGCATTGCCTAGCTTGAGGGATCATTACCTCAAGGATTTGTATACATTTGCTGCTATAAGATCAATTTTATGGCTATGTGGATCTTCTCATGATTTATGTATTGATATAACGCTGCTACTCCAATATGTGTTTTTACATTGCTGCATCTCCAACTTTAGAATGTCTTAAGATATCCTTATTATTGTAGAAATTCCTTATTTTGGGATATTACAAGCCAATTGTGATTTTCTAATATCAATATCATTAACTTGCTAAGCATTCCATACGACCTCAATTACAAACTAGAAGTGATCAGTATCCTCATTTCCAATGCCTCTGAAATTAGGTTACTTCATTGATGCAACCATATCTACTTCGGCGGGAGGTGGAGGTGGTGGTGGAGATGGACTGCACGGTGGAGTGGGTGATCTACGATGTGAGTTTAGAAGTGGAGTGGAGGGAGTTGGAAACAGACTCAAGGGTTTATATTGTGATGAGATTTCTTCTTCAGAGTCACTTGAGCTAGCAGTTTATGGTTCAGGTTCACTATCATATCTAGGCTTCATAGGGCTATAAATAAAATTTTCAGAGTCTTCGCGGTAAATTATTCCACTGTGCGTAGTTGGACCTCTTTGATGCATTCAAGAAGTATGTTTGAATATACAACCTCGTTCACACAATATCATCTTCAACAATAATTTTAATGATCGTAGGAAATTACCTCTAGGGCCTTTGAAAACCCTTCTTTCTGCTTCAGAATATGACACAAATTGGTCAATGGAAAATTCAGTCACAAATCCTCCCGAGCGATCCCATGATATACCATGCGAGTCATCTTATTTTCAAACTTCTTTACTTGCTAGATTAATTCAACGGTCCACTCAGTGACTACATCATCTTTTATGCAGTGATGGAATTCAGCTAAGCGCAACAACCACTCCTGTAGTTTGTGTGCAAAAGAACAAAAGAAAATTTCATGAACTTGTGCATAAATATATTTATGTACCCACTGTTTTTCAGACAAATTAGTACTTCTATTCTCTTGGAGCGCAAATTCAAGTATATTTCTATCCAACCAACATTGTAATTTGTTTCATGATGGATGCCACACATCAAATCTCCCTCAAAATGATCCCGGTCCTGACAACAGAACCATTTGTTTGCGTGAGGGGTCCTGACCCAGGTTCATAGTTTATGGATAAACCAACAAAGCCTCCAACTACTGGATCTTTCACTAGTGATCTTCTTGCACATACCAAAGTCTCACCTGAAGCAGTATGGGGGGTGCTAGAACTAGGTTTCCGCACCTTGAGGGAGAAATTAATTAAGTGGTCCTCAGAAAAACCGGATGCAAACTTATACCAATTGTAAATAGATGTGCACAACAATATATAGAAGAATCACAAAGAATGCAAATTATTTTAATATAATAACATAAATTTCACAGATAATTTAGCGTGGATATAGTATAACATAAACGTATTCATATCTAATGATGAAAATACTTAAGCATGCTTATCAACCATAAATAATAATTCATAATCATATCAGATATCATTGCACAATCATAAATAAGTAATATAGATAATGTGATCTTAACAAGGCATAAACAGGTAACAATTTAGATGCATAACACAGAAATCTTAAACAAAATTGTTCTTTCTATTAGCTTCAAATCTATCAATCAATACATCAAGTGTCCTTACAAAACCCTTCTGTGCACAAAGCCAGTGGAGTCCGCACATAGCCAGGACTAGGTCTCCGTGCACAGAGCCAGCAGGAGCCTCTTAACCCAACCCAACAACCCTTACAGATGCATAAACTTATCAGAACATCAATAATTCATTACATTCATTGACTACTTGGTTTAGATACGATTTATCTATTTATATATGCCTAGCACCCAAATACTATGGTCTCAAATCATGGTTTGAGGTCCACAGTTTACCCTTAAGCCCATTTACATCAAAATTAGGGACTTCAACCCACCCCAAAGCCCTTTGACTCTATTTGTGCAACGCGCACATACAAAATTATACAAAATTAATTCGGAAATTGTGCCTCAGGGGACCCCGCTCCAACAAGTCCAAATATTTTTTTTTCAACAATAACTACACCATCCAAAATACCACCATTTCCTTAAAATTGGACTTCATACTCAGAATCTAATCATGTTCCAAAAGTATGATTATTAGTTTTCAAATGTTTGTTAGTTTTCAAAAGTGTGATTATCTATTTCCATAACTAAAGTGTGATTATTGGTTTCGAATAATATAATTATGGTTTCTTCTAGTGTTGTTATTAGTTTCCAATACTATGATTTCCATTTTACAAAATTTCTCTAACATGAAGTATTTTTCTTAGAGAGTGGTGTGGCCTAGGTTTTGCATATTCCTCATATGGGAAATAATTATCTTTGGTAATTGGCCCCAACTTATAAATTGGATAGGAATCAAGGTAAATGAAGGATCGGTCATGTTAGTGTGAATTATAATCGCAAGCGTACGAAAAAAGCTCACTTTAGTTGTGCATAACAAACAATGCTAACATCAAATGTGGTTGTTAATTTCCTTAGCTCTGGAGTAGGTGATCAAAATATGTAATATTCCTTTTTAGGAATTTCTGCAATTTCTTCAATGAGGACGTTGTATAAGAAAAACCATGCAACAGAAATGCAAAAAAAAACTGTAGAAATTTATATAACTGATATGTTATACATCTGAGATTCTCCTGATCACACACTATTTGACTTCATGCACAATACAGAATCTCTTCTACCATTGATCATTAATTGCGGAAATAAAAAATAATCACATGCGCACATTAAAACCATAAACATTCACACATATGAACACAACATTTTATGGGAAAGCTTAAAGTTGAAAACCCCCAACTATCTGTATATTATATGTCATAGAGATCATGGAACAATCATTATACAAAGCTCCTCACAAGCTCTTAGTACAATCTCCAATTGCTACACACTAATTAGGTCTGATCTAGCAAAACACATGCTCCAATCTCTGCCACCTGCTAGCTTGCCTCTACTGCGCAATCACTACTGAAGAATGGCTCTGAATGAACTTGAATTGGTCAAACCTTGCTCACGCAATCCTCATTGGCATCTCCAACCACTGTGTGTTGCAAATCATGCAACACTATAGTCACAACTGATAGTCACACTGCTCTTTCACCTACCTCTTCATTGGTCTCCACTGAAACTGTCCATGCACTGTAGTGAACTGATGTATTATTTAGTTGATTAATGAGTTAATAATTTGAGAATTAATTAATAATTAATTCACACCACTCTTACTAGTGTATCAATTAGTTAGACTAGATACAACTAGCTCAACTATGTTTAACTCAGTTAAACTGAACACAACTCCACCAACTACTTCAACAACTCCACCAAACTCTGTCACATGAGTTCTAACTAAAGTCTCCATGCAATAGCTCCACTTAACCCTCAAGAATAGCGTAATTCCTTCTGTCAACTCCTGTGCCACATTTGTGCACTTAACCGAAGTGCTCCAAGAGAATAAGTTAATGTTTATAGTCCAAATATTATTAAGAGCTAATAATATTCGACATATCTATTTTTAGACTGGCAATCTAAAAATAGATTCCGCCCAATATGTCTAAAAATATAAGTCCATCTATTTTTCCAACTTGACCAACCATCCACAAATAGCATCCTGCAACTCATAGGATATGATCGACATGTCTAAAAATAGACAGTCTAAAAATAGACTTGTGCCAAAAATAGCCTACGGGCCCACTTAGTGAAGGTGACTTCTTTCCACTAAGCTCATCATATTGTTGCAATCTCAACACTCCCTCTCAACAAGATAGGGATGATCTGCCACCCCGATCCTGCCCCTATGGTATTCAAATTTGCTCCTAGTGAGCGCCTTCATCAAGATATCAGCATCCTGATCCTCCGTGGGAATGTATGAAAGTAACATGATCTTCCACTGCACAAAATCTCTGATATGATGATACTGGATGTCAATGTGTTTAGATCTATCATGAAATACTGGATTAACCAAGATTTTGATGCAACTCTAATTATCACAATATATCACAGTAGGATCTAAGTGTGAACCGAACAACCCGACCAGGATCTTCCTCATTCATATAGCCTCGCATGCAGCCAAACTCACTACCATATACTCAGCCTTTGCTGAACTAAGTGCCACAGATCTCTGCTTCCTTCCATACCAAGAAACTGTTGTCGACCCGATACTAAAAATCCCTCCAGATGTTCTCTTTTTGTCTGCTGGGCTCCCTGCCCAATCTGCATCCGTGAAGCCACATAGCTTCACCTCATCCGACTATCTGTACCATAATCCATATCCCGATGTGCCTCTGATATATCTCAATACATGCTTGCCTGCCTTCCAAAAGAGCTTGGTAGGCTTAACCATAGCTTGTGAAAGCTGGTTAATAGCGTAGCATATGTCAGGTCATGTATTGACTAGATACATAAACGACCCCACCAACTATCGGTAAACAGTGGAATCCACTACCTATGTCGATGTAGCATCCTCTTTCCTCCATCCACCAGAAAGAGGAGTGTCGATAGGCTTGTAACCATGCATGTTGAACTTCTCCAGTATCTCCCGGGCATACTTGCCTTGAGACACAAATAATCCATCACTACGCTGCCAAATTTCCAATCCCAAGAAATAATGAAGGAGGCCCAAGTCCTTCATCTCAAAATCCTTTGCAAGATCATCCTTGCATGAGTGTATCAACAGTTCATCACCTGTAAGAATCAAATCATCTACATAAAGTACAATGATCAACAACTTACCCTCCACCACAATCTGTTATAGGTTCAGATCCGCCTCACTCTTGGAGAATCCAAGTCCGGTGAAATAATTGTCTATCCATGTGTACCAAGCATGAGGTGCTTGTTTCAACCCATATAGCGCTCTTTTGAGCTTGCACACATTCGACTCACTGCTAAAGATCTCGAAACCTTCAGGATGCTCTATGTACACCTCCTCCTTAATCACTCCATTGAGGAACACAATCTTCACATCCATCTGATGAATGTGCCACCCCATCTGCGCTGAGAGAGTAAGAATTTTCCGTATGGAAGAATACCTTGCGACAAGTGCAAAGGTTTCCTCATAATCAATCCCCTCAATCTGTGAGAAGCCTCGGGCAACAAATCTTTCCTTATACTTCTCCACACTTCCGTCAGCTGCTTTCTTCACTTTGTAGATCCATCTCGAACCTAACACTGATTTCCCTTCCGGCCTTGGGACAATCTCCCATGCACTGTTTCTGACAATCGAATCATACTCTTCCACCATGGCATCTACCCATGCGGGATCCTCCACAGCTTCCTCGAAAGAGGATGGCTCCGTCACGATACACTTGCTCATAAGAGCCATGTATCCAGTATACCGGTCAGGTGACTGTCTCTGTCTGCGCTGTGATGTAGGTGCTCCTACAACCTTCTCTGCATCTTGAGCCAGTCGCTCAGCTTCTGTAGTGCGCTTCCGCCCTCTGATGGTTGGCGCTACTTGAGTGGTCTCTTCCACTCCATGAACCTCTTCTTGTGGCTGATCCACATCCCGAGGCTCATCCTTAGGAACTAATATCTCCTCATCTACATGCAAGTGTGGCTCCCTCTCAAGCGAACACTTCATGGCTTTCTCCTCCTGAAATTTGATATCCCGTCGCACAACAGTCTTGCGACTGTCTGGAAAATACACACAATAGTTGTGGGGCGTATCAGTGTACCCCACAAATATCCCAACCTCTGCAGTCGGCTCCAGCTTCTTCCTGGCATCCTTAGTCACATGAATGTAAACAGGTGAACCAAAAATCCTCAAATGGGAAATATCAGGCTTCTTACCAGAAAACGCCTCCTCGGGTGTACTCATGCCAAGTATCCTGTGAGGACAATGGTTCTGCACATATACTGCAGTATTGCATGCCTCAGCCCACAAGTTTATGGGAAGGCCCTAATCATGCAACATCGCCCGTGCAGCACCCACGATCGTTCTGTTCTTCCGCTCAGCAACCCCGTTCTGCTGTGGGTTATGAGGTGCTATGAGCTCTCTTCGAATTCCTTCTGCGCTGCAAAAGTCCTTGAATTTGCCAGAGATGAATTCACCACCATTGTCGCTCCTAAGAGCCTTCACCTGCTTCCCCGATTCTTTCTCAACCAGTGCCTTGAACTCACAGAACTTTGAGTATGTCTCGCTCTTCTTCTGCATGAAGAAGATCCAGCACTTCCAAGAAAAATCATCAACAAATATCACATAGTACCTGTGCTTTGCTGTCGAAGCTACTGAGAAAGGTCCACACACGTCTGTGTGAATTCTCTCAAGGATCATCGTGGCACGACTATCCTTCTCGTGAAAGGTGGCTTTCACAAATTTTCCCAAAGTACATCTATTTCACTGATCTGACTACGCAAGTGTACCTTTGGGAAGCCCAGTAGAAATCTGATACAAAATTTTCAAAGCACCATGGTGAAGATGGCCCAATCTCCTGTGCCATGGCTCACCCTCATCCCGACTCACCACTCCTTCTACCTTTCCTACCATTGCTGCGCAGCCATATACCTGCAATTTATAAAGGTTCTTAACGCGAACCCCTATCCTCCGGGTTTCGCCAGTTGCCTAACTGCGCAGGAAAGCCTTTCCCTCGCTAAAGACAACATCATATCCCTTGTCTTCTAGCATAGCCACAGAGATAAGATTCTTCTTCAATCCTGGAACATGCATCACTTCCTTCAATACGAAGGGTTTACTAGACTCCCTCTCAAAGGAAATGGTACCGATACCGGTTGCACTGTATCTACCATCATCGCCCATCTCGATGTGCAATCCAAGATCTTTCTCATCCAGATCAGTAAACAAATATTTGTCTCTGGTCATACGAAAAGACGCACCACTATCAAGAAACCACACTGAACCCATCACACTTGAGACCAAGCATGCGATCAGCGAAAAATCCAGCTCAAACTGCGAGGCTAAGGCCTCTCTAGCTGCAGATCCAGAAGCCTGCTTATTTTTCTTCTTCTATGGACAATTAGTGGTGTAATGTCCGTGTTGGTGACAATGAAAGCACTTCACCTTGGACATGTCATGCTTCTTGCCTTTTGCACTAGATTGAGAAGCATTCTTATTTCTCTTCCCCTTCCTTTATTTGGTAGCCAAAGTGTAATTTTCTTCATCTAAATTCTTTGATGAAGATTCGTCCCTGGTACTTCGCCTTATCTCCTCTTGCACAAGATCTGACCAAAGTCGCTCCCATCCTAGCAATTTCTCCCGACCATTGACAGAGTCCTGATAGGAATGCCAACTCTTCGGAAGCCCAAGGAGAGCCAAGATCACCAGTCCTCATCATCTCAAATTACTTACTTCATCATCTGCTGCCTGGAAAAACTTTGAGGTACTCTGCTATATAACCTTTCTCCATTTTTATGTTCCTAAGTTTATCCTTGAGCACCAACTTCCTCTGGTCGCTCTTGCTTTGGAATAAGTCTGTAAACACTTTCCACATCAAGAATGGAGAAGCCTTACCATGAAGACTGGACACTATGTGATCCTTTACACCTTCCAACATAATTCTTCGACACTTTGTTGTCTTCTTTTGCCATGCATCAAGTGCGGCAGCATCGCTAGAAGCAGGTTTTGGAATTTTTGCATCTATGTGGACTCTTAACCATTCATCCATTTCCCTCCATCTATCCTTTGCATGAAATATAATTTTGAAAATTCCCTCAAGGCATGTAAATCAAATGGTTGCAGACATCTCAACTGACACCAGCTTCTTGCTGCAAATTCGAATTCCACCAGCTCAAAACTCAACCGCTTCAATGTTTTGCAATTGCTCCAATGATCAATATCGCTCTGATACCATGTAGAAATTTATATAACTGATATGTTATACATCCGAGATTCTCCTGATCACACACTATTTGACTTCATGCACAATACAAAATCTCTTCTACCATTGATCATTAATTGCGGAAATAAAAAACAATCGCATGCGCACATTAAAACCATAAACAATCACACATATGAACACAATATTTTATGGGAAAGCTTAAAGCTGAAAACCCCCAACTATCTGTGTATTATATGTCATAGAGATCATGTAAAAATCATTATAAAAAGCTCCTCACAAGGCTCTCAATAAAATCTAAGTTGCTGCATAATCGTGGATCCAAATCCATGAAACACAGCCATAAGATCTGCCTTTTTTCTGCTTTTGCCTCTCTTAGTAATCACTCTTTCTGAAGAATAGACTCACTGAATGAACTCTAATTGGTCCAGCCTTGCTCACGCAATCCTCATTGGCATCTCCAACCACTGTGTGTTGCAAATCATGCAACACTATAGTCACAACTGATAGTCACACTGCTCTTTCACCTACCTCTTCAATGGTCTCCACTGAAACTGTCCATGCACTGTAGTTAACTGATGTATTCTTCAGTTGATTAATGAGTTAATAATTAGTGAATTAATTAAATAAATGATTACCACTCTCATAGTGTATCGATCAGGTTAGACTACATACAACTAGCTCAACTATGTTTTAATTGATTCATTTGAACACAACTCCACCAACTGCCCTCAAAAACTCCACCAAACTCGGTCACATGAGGTTCTAACTGCATTTTCCATGAAATAGCTCATAACCCTCGTGTAGAAATGTAATTCCCTAAAGCCAGCTCCACCTTTTACATTTTTCACTTAACTGAAGTGCTCCAAGAGAATAAGATAATGTTTATAGTCCAAATATTATTAAGAGCTAATAATATTCGACATATCTATTTTTAGACTGGCAATCTAAAAATAGATTCTGCCCCATATATCTAAAAATATAAGTCCATATATTTTTCCAACTTGACCAACCATCCACAAATAGCATCCTACAACTCATAGAATATGATGTCTAAAAATAGACTTGCGCCAAAAATAGCCTGCGGGCCCACTTAGTGAAGGCGACTTCTTTCCACTAAGCTCATCATCTTGTTGCAATATCAACAAGGACTTGCATCCTCTTATATATTTTTTATGTAGCTTAAATATGGAATGGCATCAGAAAAAAATCATTCTAGCTACACTAAACAGATCTCCCCGACTCATATATGCTCAAAAGCACCCCAATCGCATGAATTCACAAAATAGAATTTCTGAAGACTGAAACAGCGTAATTTTTATTAGGGAATATAAAAAAAAATATGATTCAATACATATCTAGAGCTTTCATTAATCATAGAATCAGAAATGAGAGGTTTGACCTCTTTTACAAGCACATCAGAACATCCTGGCAAGGATTTCCGGCAAAATATCAATATAAAATGCAACACTGCAGAAAATAACGCAATAAACTACAACTCTGTACTAGAAAAGACTGAATGTGATCTGGAATAGATGAAAAATACAGAAATTATCCCAATTCCCTCTTTAATAGACCTTCCAGAGTGAAATAGACACCTCCTCCTCCAAAAAAAGCACAAAATAAAAGGGTTTAACCCAGCAACTGTTGCACCTGCAGAAAATACGCAATTACTGGAAGTGACTGCGCTATATATGATGAAGAATTAATTTCCTCAAGTTATATTATGGAAAATAATCTCACGACCTTCCCTTTTGATCTCTCAACCAAGCTAGACCAAAGGTGAATATGGAATTCCCGCATGAGAATTCTTTGCACTAAATAGTTCTACAACTACAGCTAAACAGCTGGAGCTTGCAATCAGTCAAAAGACCAAACATAGATGAATATTGAATGCCTTACTTGCTGCTATCTCCTCCTTCTTATCCTTGGTGAGCTTCCTCACCCTGGACCCCACTCATTGATGAGGTGACTTCCTTGAGAAGATTCCCCTTTCAAAACTGTGCTACCCTAGTTGGTTTCCCTCTTGTAGCAGCGCTATTAACTTGGTCAACTGGATCCAATTCACTGGTATTGTCTTCTTTCACACCAAGGTGGCTTTATTTTTCCTCCTAACCTGATCCCTTTTTACACTAGGATTTGTTTTTATTGACTTTCTACTCTTCTACTGCAAAAATGGAGAAAGTATAATATTCCAACTAGCAGTGGCTAATTGGGAATATTACAGTCCTCCCCGCTCAAAAGTTGCTTGCCCACAAGCAACAGTAAATAAGGATGCTGCAAGATCTTCTCTCCCTCCTAAGTGGCATCCTCATCTAGTAGATTCCTCCATCGAATAAGATATTCCTTGATGACTCTGTTCCTTAATTGTCTCTCCCTTGTGTCTAAGATTTCTTATGGCTGTAAAATTATGTGGCCCTCATCATCAATAGGGAGGAGATCCATATTAGAAACAATATTCCTTCCAATGGCCTTCTTGAGGCAAGAGACATGGAAGATATTGTGGATCTTGCTTCCCTTGGGAAGCTCCAGCTCATATGCTACCTCACCGACACACTTAATCACCCTGTATGGCCCATAGAAATGTGGTTTTAGATTTTCAGCTCCCTTCTCCTTGAGTGTGGACTGTTTTTAAGGCTGAAGACGCAGATAGAGAAGATCCACCACCTCAAACTATTTCTCTATCTAACCACGGTCTGCATACATCTTCTGCTGGTTCTGGGCAGTAGAAATGTTGTCCTTGAGTGCCCTGAGTATGTCCTGGTTCTCCTGAATCCATTCCTGTGCCATTGGAGCCTTACTTGTCCCAAACATAACATCAGAAAATGAGAGTGCCTCATACCCATATAAGGTCCGAAATGGAGTCATGCCAATAGAAATATGGTGAGTAGTGTTGTAACAATACTCTCCCAAGTGGAGCCAATGCAGCCAAGCTCTCTGCTGCCCTACTACATAGTTCCTCAAGTAGCCTTCCAGCCACTTGTTCACTATCACGGTCTGTCCATCAGTTTAGGGGTGATAGCTGGTGCTTGGAGTCAAATCAGTCCCCACTAACCGGAAAGGTTCTTGCCAAAAGCCACCCATGAAGCGGCTGTCTCAATCAATCACTATGGTCCTTGGGAGACCATGGAGTCTAAATACATCTCTGAAGAAGAGCTCAGCTACCTGTGAAGCAGTATAATGTGCAGAAATGGTAGAGAAATGAGAGTACTTTGTTAGTCTATCAACAAATACAAAGATACAATCCTTACCCTGTTTTGTTGGTAGGCCGGTGATGAAGTCCATAGAGATGCTCTCCCACTTCCCATCCGGAATAGGCAGTGGCTGCAATAACCTAGTTGGGTGGGCGTGTTCTCCCTTATTCTGCTGACAAATGGTGCACCCTTTGACATGTCGGAGCACATGCTCCTTGAGACCCTTCCATGAGAATCTTTCTCTTATGGCCCTATAAGTCTTTGTGAAACTTTGATGCCTGGAAAGTGGGGAATCATGTGATGCCAGTAAGATATTCTCCTTGAGCTTGGAATTCTTAGCCAAGAAGATCCGGTCCCAGTAATAGATGATCTCACCCATTACCCTAAACCTCTCATTCGATACCACCCCATCAAGTATCTCACATGCAAAGTCATCTTTGGAATACTCAACTAAAAGTTAAAACTTCCAATCTGTGTCCATGCCCCTAAAAGATAGTGCTGTAGGCCTCCCGGATAGAGCATCAGTTACCGCATTGCTCTTCCCCTTGACATACTCTATGTCAAATTCATATGCTTGGACTTTGCTCACCCACTTTTGTTGTCTTTCCTGGAGTTGTTTCTGTTCAAGGAAGAATCTAACACTGTTATGGTCAGTCTTTACCTTGAACTTATTCCCCACCAAGTATTGCCAGAATTTGGCTAATGGATGCATGATAGCCAACATTTATTTATCATAGATGGGGTATAACCTCTCATGAGGAAGCAACTTCCTGCTCTCAAAGGCTATAGGATGCCCTCCTTGCATCAAGACTGCTCCAATCCCTTCACCTGATGCATCACATTCTAGAACAAAAGGTTGAGAAAAATTAGGAAAAACCAAAATAGGAAAACTACTCATTACCTCGAGCTTTTCAAACGCCCTCTGTGCTGTAGGTTTCCAATGGAAAGCTCCCTTCTTTTTCAAGTTTGTGAGTGGTGCTGCTAGCTGTGAAAACCCTTTCATGAACTTCCGGTAATAAGTGCATATGCCCACAAATCCTCGGAGTTCTATGACATTTATGGGCTCAGGCCAATCTCTAATAGCCTGGATCTTTTCCTCATGTACCCTCACTCCATCCACTCCTATGATGTGCCCCAAATACAACATCTCTATGAGGCAAAATTCAAATTTGGAGAGCTTGGCATAGAATTGCTGCTCCTTGAGGATATGTAAAACTGTCTCAATATGCTGCAAGTGCTCCTCCCAAGTGCAGCTGTAGATAAGAATATCATCAAAGAAGACCAATACAAAATTTCTCAAACGACCACGGAAGATGTGGTTCATGCAAGATTGGAAAGTTGCTGGGGCATTGGTCAATCCAAAGGGCATCATCAGAAACTCAAAATTCCCATAATGACATCTGAATGCTGTCTTGGGGATATCTTTCTCTCTTACCTTGATTTGATGATACCCAGATCTCAAATCAATCTTGGAGAAGTATTTAGATCCCCTCAACTCATCCATGAGTTCATCGATCCTGGGTATAGGGTACCTTTTCTTCATGGTCTTATTGTTCAAGGCTCTATAATCAATGCACATCCTTAATGTGCCATCCTTCTTCTTTACCAAGATCATTGAACAAGCAAAAGGACTGGTACTAGGCCCGATGTGTCCTACAGCCAACAACCCTTTAATGGCCCTCTCAATATCATCCCTATAAGCCTTGGGAAGCCTATAAGGAGTGGTGATTACTGCTTGGATTCCTTGCTCCAACTCAATAGTGTGTTCAAACCCTCGGTCAGGAGGCCTTCTTGGTGGAATATCTCCAAACATTGTAGAATACCGATATAAAGAGAGTGTACATCTGGATGTACTGGTGAATCCTTGCCCCTTGCTTCTGATAGATGTAGTTCTACTTCCCATTCTATATCTCTTCTACGCAAATCTTCTTCCATTCTGTGTGCTGAAACAATCTGAGGGGGGTATGTGTTTATGCCCTTGATATTTAAATGCTTACCATTCTTCCCTTCTATCCATTCCATCTCCAAAGTTTTCCAATCAGTGGTAACTCTCCCAAGAGTGATCAACCACTGGACCCCCAATATGATATTGGTGTCTGGAATATCAACCACAAAGAATTGGTCTATTAATGTGTAGGTCCCCATGGTGATGGATAGTGCTGGAACATATTTGGCACACTGCATGGTTCTAGCTCCTGGAACCAGGATTGAGAATCCCTCAAACTCCTCCATGTGGATCCCTCTTCTCTGTACTAGTTGTGCATCAATGAAATTATGAGTAGCTCCACTATCTATCAGCACAAACACTCTTTGCCCCATAATAGTACCTCTTACCCTCAAGGTCAGATATTTTGGGACCCCTCTTAATGCTGCAATAGCTCCCCCTCTTGGATCAAATTCTTCTACTGATGGTAGAGTGTTGGTCTCCTCCCCCTCCTTGGAGAAGGTCTCCATATAATGTGTCTTTCCTGCAACACATTCATGGTTTGGCACCCATGGCTTTTGGTAAGCAAGAAAAAACCCTTCCTTCCTTAATTTCTTCAAATCATGATCAAGGATTATCTTCTTTGGCCCTAGAGAAGTCTCTTGTTGTAGTAATGTTTTTGCCTTGGGCAAGGTATGTTGCAAGTCTCTAGCTTTCTCCATATCTTCAAGGAGAGTGGTTGGCTTAGTGGATTTGACCAACCCATGCAATGGTTCAGACATCCCATCAACAAACATGCATACCTTCCTGCTCATAGTGAGGTTGGATACCATCACTGAGAGCTGCAAATATTCAGCAATATAGTCTTCAAGATCTCCCTCCTGTTTGAGCTTGGTTAACTTGACAAAATGGGCTTCTGGATCCCTTGGATCAAATCTTTCTGCTAGTATTTTGGTAAAGATCGAATATGAAGTGATGTGATCATGCCCAAGTGTGGTTAATCCATGAAACCACCATTCATGAGCCTCCCCTTCTAAGTGCAGCGCAACTATTCTGATGGCTTCTATTTCAGAAACCTTGTTGAGCTGAAAATAAGTGTCTAGTTTCTCCACCCAGGCCTTGGCTGTACACTTAGGTGTTCCATCATATGTAGGTAAGAAGAACCTTCCCATACTGCATTGTAGGTCTGATCCCTGCATAAAAATTCCCTTATTTTGATGAGAATTTACTCTCCTCCCATCCTTGATCCAGCAAAACTCTTGAAAGCTCAAGTATTCTTTGAACTTCTGAGATTGGGATTCATATTCCTCAAAATAATTACCCAAGGTTTCCTCCTCATCTTCCCCAGATAGGAATGAGGGCATGGTAGAACATTGTAGTGCAGCTGAATGCTCCATACCATGTGAAGTGCTGGTGCTTGCCTCATGGAAAAACCCTATAGGGTCTCCTTTATGCCTCATCTCCTTGAGGTCTCTTGCAATGTTCTGCATGGTTTGAAGTAGGAGTTTTGAAATATATTTCTCCTCCATACTGTATATATATTATCCCCACAAGATGAGCCAAGAGCAGAGCTCTGATACCACTATAGTATTCCTTTTCAGGAATTGCTGCACTATGGTCAGTGAAAATTTTGTATTCCTAAAATTGCGCTCCAGAAACATGAAAGAGGACTTGGATCCTCTTATATATTCTGTATGGACCTCACATACCAAATGGCATCAGAAAAAAATCATTCTAGCTATGTTAAACAGATCTCCCCAGCTCAATATAGCTCAAAAACACCCCAATCCCATGTCTTTCAACAACAGAATTTCTGAAGACTGTAATAGCATAATTCATATGAAGGTTTCTATAGAAAAATGTTATTTAATATAGGTTTGGAGATTACATTAATCATAGAGCCAAGAAAATGGAGGTTTAGCCTCTTTTATACAAGAATTAAGACAACTCGGCAAGGGTTTCCGGCATTACACAAGTATAAAAGGCAGTACTGCAGAAAATCACGCAGTCCACTACAAATATATATTTGATATGACTGAATATTACATGAAATAGCTGATCAATACATAAAATGGCCAAAGGCCCTCCTTACTAGCCTTCCAGGAGAGAAAGAGAGACCTTCTCCTCAAGTACTAGCACAAAATCAAGGGATTCAACCCTACCACCGCTTCAACTTCAGAAATGATGCAGTTTCTGGAAGATACTGCACTGTAGATGTTGGTGTCTACTTGAACCCAAGTCTGATAGTGGAAATATATCTCAGAACCTTCCCCTTAGATCCCTTAAACAAGCTGAACCAAGGAAAAGGATGGAATTCCCGCATGAGAATCCCTTGCACTAAACAGTGCTGCAACCACAGCTAAAGAGCTGGAGCATGCAAGTAGTCACAATACCAAACATAGATGAATAATGAATTTTCTCCTTGCTACTATCCCTTCCTTCTTATCCTTGGTGAGCCTCCTCACCCCTGACCCCAATCATTAATGAGGTGACTTCCTTGAAAAGATTATTCCTTCAAAACTGCGTTGTCCTTACTAGTTTCCCTCCTCTTTTAGCAGCGCTGTTGATTTGGTCAACTGGATCTAGTCCACCTACATTTCCTCCTTTCACACCAAGGTGGCTTTATTTTCCCTCCTATTCTGATCCCCTTTCACATTGGGATTGTTTTGTTGCTATTAAAGAGATTTAAGGGTCTCCCTACCCCATTTATTCTTCTAAACTGCAAAATGGAGCAAATATAATATTCCAAATAGCAATGGCTAATTGGGAATATTACAGTCCTCCCTGCTCAATATTTGCTTGTCCTCAAGCAACAACAAAGAAGGATGCTACAAGATATTCTCTCCTTCCAAAGTGGCATCCTCTTCTGGTATATTCCTCCATCGAATCAGATATTCCTTGATCACTCTACTTCTTAGCTGCCTCTCCCTTGTGTCTAAGATTGCTTCTGGTTGCAAAATTAGGTGGCCCTCATCATCAATGTGGGGGAGATCCATGCTGGCAACTACATTTCTCCCAATGGCATTCTTGAGGCAATAGACATGGAAAATATTATGGATCTTGCTCCCTTTAGGAAGCTCCAGCTCATATGCTACCTTACCAACGCAACTGATCACCTTGTATGGCCCATAGAAACATGGTTTGAGATTTTCAGCCCCCTTCTCCTACAGTGTAGACTATCTATAAGGCTGAAGATGTAGATCAACTAGATCTCCTACCTCAAACTGTCTCTCTACCCGACCATGATCTACATAAATCTTCTGCTGGTTTTGGGCAGTAGCAATGTTGTTTTTGAGGGCTCTAAGCATGTCCTGATTCTCCTGAATCCATTCCTTTGTTCTTGGATCCTTACTTTCCCCAAACATAACATCAGCAAATGAGAGTGCATCATACCCATATAGGGCCCAGAATGGAGTCAAACCAATAGACATATGGTGAGTGGTGTTGTAACAATACTCCCCCAAGTGGAGCCAACACAGCCAAGCCCTCTGCTGCCCTGCAACATAGTTTCTCAAGTAGCCTTCCAACCACTTATTCACTATCTCAGTCTGTCCATCGATTTTTGGGTGACAGCTAGTGCTTGGTGTCAAATCAGTCCCCACTAACCGGAAAATTTCTTGCCAAAAGCCACCCATGAAGCAGCTGTCCCAATCACTCACTATGGTCCTTGGGAGACCATGGAGCCTAAATACATCTCTCAAGAAAAGCTCAGCCACCTATGATGTAGTATAATGTGCAAAAATGGCAAATAAATGAGAGTATTTTGTTAGTCTATCAACAACTACAAAGATACAATCCTTACCCTGTATTGTAGGTAGGCTGGTGATGAAGTCCATTGAGATGCTTTCCCATTTCCCATCTGGAATAGGTAATGGATGCAATAACCCAGCAGGGTG
This sequence comes from Pinus albicaulis, assembly GCA_034641835.2. NCBI lineage: Eukaryota > Viridiplantae > Streptophyta > Pinopsida > Pinales > Pinaceae > Pinus > Pinus albicaulis. The sequence continues at coordinate 59,702 of JAXQQM020091464.1, forward strand.
GGTGTGTTGTCCCTTATTTTGCTAATAAATTGTGCACTCCTTGACATGTTGGAGAACATCCTCCTTGAGACCCCTCCATGAGAATCTCTCCCTTATGGCCCTATAAGTCTTTGTGAAGCCTTGATGCTCTGCAAGTGGGGAATCATGTGATGCTTGTAAGAAATTCCCTTTGAGTTTGGAATTCTTAGCCAAGAAGATCCGATCCCGGTAATAGATGACCTCATCCATCACCCTATACCTCTCATTCGATACCTCTCCATCAAGTATCTCACATGCAAAGTCATCCTTGGAATACTCAACTAAAACTTGAGCCTTCCAATCTGTGTCCATGCCCCTCAAGGACAGCGCTGTAGGTCTCCTGGATAGAGCATCAGCCACTACATTACTCTTCCCCTTGACATATTCTATGTCAAATTCATATGCTTGGACTTTTCTCACCCACTTCTGTTGTCTTTCTTGGAGTTTCTTATGTTCAAGAAAGAATCTAAGACTGTTATGGTCAGTATTCACCCTGAATTTATTCCCCACCAAGTACTGTTGGAATTTGGCTAGTGCATGCATGATAGCCAACATTTATTTATCATAGATGGGGTATAACCTTTCATGAGGAAGAAATTTCTAGATTTCAAAGGCTATAGGATGCCCTCCTTGCATCAAGACTGCTCCAATCCCTTCACCTGATGCATCACATTCTAGAACAAAAGGTTGAGAAAAATCAGGCAAAACTAATACAGGGTAGCTACTCATTACCTCTTTGAGCTTATCAAAAGGCCTCTGTGCTGTAGGTTTCCAACTGAAAGCTTCCTTCTTGGTCAAGTCTGTGAGTGGTGTTGCTAGTTGTGAGAACCCTTTTACAAACTTTCGGTAATAAGTACATATGCCTACAAATCCCCGGAGTTCTGTGAAATTCCTGGGCTCAGGCCAATCTCTGATAGCCCGGATCTTCTCCTCATGCACCCTTACTCCATCCACTCATATGATGTGACCCAAATAAAGCATCTATGTGAGACCAAACTCACATTTGGAGAGCTTGGCATAGAATTGTTGCTCCTTGAGCATATGTAAAACCGTATCAATATGCTACAAATGGTCCTCCCAAGTGCGGCTGTAGATAAGAATATCATCAAAGAAGACCAATACAAACTTTCTCAAATGACAATGGAAGATGTGGTTCATGCAAGATTGGAAAGTTGCTGGGGCATTGGTCAATCCAAAGGGCATCACCAAAAATTCAAAATGCCCATAGTGACATCTGAATGCTATCTTGGGGATATCCTGATCCCTCACCTTGATTTGATGATACCCAGATCCCAAATAAATCTTGGAGAAGTATTTAGATCCCCTCAGCTCATCCATTAGTTCATCGATCCTGGGTATGGGGTACCTATTCTTCATGGTATTCTTGTTCAATGCTCTATAATCAATGCACATCCTCAATGTGCCATCCTTCTTCTTTACCAACATCACTGAAGAAGCAAAAGGACTGGTACTATGCCTGATGTGTCCTAGAGCCAACAGCTCTTGGATGGCCCTCTCAATCTCATCCCTATAAGCCTTGGGATGCCTATAAGGAGTGGTGATTACTTATTGGATGCCTTGCTCCAACTCAGTAGTGTGTTCAAACCCCTGGTCAGGAGGCCTTCCTGGTGGAGTATCTCCAAACACTGTAGAATACCGATCCAAAAGTGATTGTACATCTGGATGTACTGGTGAATCCTTGCCCCCTGCTTCTGATAGATGTAGTTCTACTGCCCACTCTATATCTCCTCTACGCAGATTTTCTTCCATTCTGTGTGCTGAAACAATATGAGGGGGTATGTGTTTATGCCCTTGATATTTTGATGCTTACCATTCTTCTCTTCTATCCATTCCATCTCCAAAGTTTTCCAATTAGTGGTAACTCTCCCAAGAGTGATCAACCACTGGACCCCCAATATGATATTGGTGTCTGGAATATCAACCAAAAAGAAGTGGTCTGTTAATGTGTATGTCCCCATGGTGATGGATAGTGCCAGAACATATTTGGCACATTGCATGGTTCTAGCTCCTGGAACCAGGACTGGGAATCCCTCAAACTCCTCCATGTGGATCCCTCTTCTCTGTACTAGCTATGCATCAATGAAATTATGAGTAGCTCCACTATCTATCAACATAGACACTCTTTGCCCCATAATAGTACCTCTTACCCTCAAGGTCAGATATTTTGGGGCCCCTCTTAACGCTGCAATAGCTCCCCCTCTTGGATGAAAGTCTTCTACTGATGGTACAACGTTGGTCTCCTCCCCCTCCTTGAAGAAGGTCTCCATATAATGTGTCTTTCCTGCAACACATTCATGGTTTGGCACCCATGGCTTCTGATAAGCAAGAAAAAACCCTTCCTTCCTTAATTTCTTCAAATCATGATCAAGGATTATCTTCTTTGGCCCTGGAGAAGTCTCTTGCTGTAGTAATGTTTTTGCCTTGGGCAAGGTATGTTGCAAGTCTCTAGCTTTCTCCATAGCTTCAAGGAGAGTGGTTGGCTTAGTGGATTTGACCAACCCATGCAATGGTTCAGCCATCCCATAAACAAAAATGCATACCTTCCTGCTCATAGTGAGGTTGGATACCATCACTGAGAGTTGCAAATATTCAGCAATATAGTCTTCAAGATCTCCCTCCTGTTTGAGCTTGGTTAACTTGACAAAATGGGATTCTAGATCTCTTGGATCAAACCTTTCTACTAGTATTTTGGTAAAGACTAAGTATGAAGTGATGTAATCATGCCCAAGTGTGGTTAATCCATGAAACCACCATTCATGAGCCTCCCCTTCTAAGTGCAGCGCAGCTATTCTGATGGCTTCTATTTCAGAAAGCTTGTTGAGCTGAAAATAAGTGTCCAACTTCTCCACCCTAGCCTTGGCTGTACACTTAGGTGTTCCATAATATGCAGGTAAGAATAACCTTCCCATACTATGTTGTAGGTCTAATCCCCGCATAAAAATTCCCTTCTTTTGATGAGAATTAACTCCTCCCATCCTTGATCCGGAAAAACTCCTGAAAGCTCAAGTGTTCTTTGAAATTCTGAGATTGGGATTCATATTCCTCAAAATAATTACCCAGGTTTTCCTCATTATCTTCCCCAGATAGGAATGAGGGCATGGTAGAGTGTTGTATTGCAGTTGAATGCTCCATACCATGTGAAGTGCTGGTGCTTGCCTCATGGAAAAACCCTATATGGTCTCCTTTATGCCTCATCTCCTTGAGGTCTCTTGCAATGTTCTACATGTTTTGAAGTAGGAGTTTTGAAATATATTTCTCCTCCATAGTGTAGATATATTATCCCCACAAGATGAGCCAAGAGTAGAGCTCTGATACCACTGTAGTATTCCTTTTTAAGAATTGATGCACTATGGTCAGTGAAAACACTGTATTCATAAAATTACGATACAGAAAAATGAAATTGGACTTGGATCCTCTTATACATGTTTTATAGACCTCACATACCAAATGGCATCAGAAAAAAATCATTCTAGCTATGTTAAACATATCTCCCCAGCTCAATATAGCTCAAAAACACCCCAATCCCATGACTTTCAACAACAGAATTTCTGAAGACTGTAATAGCGTAATTCATATGAGGGTTTCTATAGAAAAATATGATTTAATATAGGTCTGGATATTACATTAATCATAGAGCCAATAAAATGGAGGTTTAGCCTCTTTTATACAAGAATTAAGACAACCCGGCAAGGGTTTTCGACATTACACAAGTATAAAAGGCAGTACTGCAGAAAATAAGGCAGTCCACTGCAACTCTATATTTTATATGAATGAATATTACATTAAATAACTGATCAATACATAAAATTTCCAAAGGCCCTCCTTACTAGCCTTCCAGGAGAGAAAGAGACACCTTCTCCTCAAGCACTAGCTCAAAATCAAGGGATTCAACCCTACCATTGCTTCACCTTCAGAAATGACGTAGTTTCTGGAAGAGACTATGCTGTAGATGTTGGTGACTACTTGAACCTAAGTCTAATAGTGGAAATATAGCTCAGAACCTTCCCCTTAGATCCCTTAAACAAGTTAAACCAAGGAAGAGGATGGAATTCTCGCATGAGAATCCCTTGCACTAAACAGTGCTGCAACCATAGCTAAACAGCTGAAGCATGCAAGTAGTCACAAGACCAAACATAGATGAATACTAAATTCTCTCCTTGCTGCTATCCCTTCCTTCTTATCTTTGGTGAGCCTCCTCACCCCTGACCCCACTCATTAATGAGGTGACTTCCTTGAAAAGAAACTGTGCTGTCCTTATTGGTTTCCCTCCTCTTTTAGCAGTGCTGTTGATTTGGTCAACTGGATCTAGTCCACCTGCATTTCCTCCTTTCAAACCAAGGTGGCTTTATTTTCCCTCCTATATTGATCCCCTTTCAGATTGGGATTGTTTTATTGCTATTAAAGAGATTTAAGGGTCTTCCTACCCCATTTATTCTTCTAAACTGCAAAATGGAGCAAATATAATATTCCAACTAGCAATGGCCAATTGGGAATATTACAAAACATGTGCTACTGCTGCGTCAGCACAAGCTTGCTCAATCACGGCCTCCGTAGCAGCCGAGCTGCCACCCTCACCTGAAGGGCCACCACCATCACTAGCAGGCCCGCCAGCACCACCACCTGGTCCACCTGCAACACCTCCTCCCTGAACACCCCTAGGTTGTCGTAAATGATCATGGCCCACCAACTGAGCTATGGGGCGACCTACCTCGCCAACATCTGCACGAGTAACCAAAATAATTCCAGTCTCTAGAAAAACAAATAAGTACATATATACTCAAAATAAATGCAGAAAACATACAAAATGTACCAGCAGGCCCCCAAACATAACCAAAATGGAGACCCATGTCTGGATCACCCTGGAAGTCCATCCTCGCATATGGGAATGGAAAAAACATATGTGGGTTGGCCTCAAACTAGGCCTCTATCGTGGCATTCCGATAACGCCCCACCATGCCACCATCGCCTCACGGCATCATCGGAGCCCACCTCTTCATACGAGGCTCCCGTGGCCCCCTAGGAGGCACCACCACTATTGGCCTCAGCAGCACTACCCTCTCATACATAATGCTGCACAAAATACTGGTGTACGCAAACGACATAGATCCACGTTGGACCTTGTTGAATTGCGACACCATCCCGTCAAAGCAGAAATGGGAAAAGTAAAAAAAATGCACGGACCTCAACTGGCGCAGAACTCCAACATGTGGGCCCGATGCCCAATGTAGAGCAACCGACCCTTCCAATCGCACAATCACCGCCAGAGAACACCTCTCTACCACATATGTAACTGATTCAATGTTGATGCATCCCTCTGTAAGCGGTGCCCCACCACAGTGGCGTCTCCGGAATCTCTCCAAGTCCACTCTCCCAGATGGGAGTGGATATCTCAGCGCCTCACCTTGAGGCAGTAACCTGGTCACAAAATATATATCCATCTCAAGACAGATGACCAGGTTCGTCCCCTGCAACACAAACATGTTGCGCCTCCTGCACCTGTGTTGGATAATTTACTATAGTAATCGGTCCTGTGACTGAAGACACTAATTCTCTGCAAACTTTAGGAGGCCCCATAGCGCCAGTTGACGGCATGCCCCAACATCAGCAGCTAACGTGGTTCGGATCTCGGGCCAATCTCGCTCCCTCCACAATAACCTGTCATCAAAACAAGTACCCATCAGTACAGAGAAAAAACATAAAAATAGGCAAAAACCAAAATAATTTTTACTCTCAGCTTTAAGCACTTGTCCCTCAGACATGCATGCTTACCGTGCACTTGTATTTTCCACAGGCGCGCCTTGGGAATGCCAAAGAAAGGGAAAAGAGCGCATTAGCGCGCTTATCCCTCAAAAATGTGCACAGGGAGGGCGTGGCTTTGCCCTGATTGCCCGCGCAATCTAGGGAAAAAGTAACCCTAAATCTATACAAACTCAGTCTATACGGAACCTAGCACCATCAAACTGTAAAAATTAATATGAAGGACATCATGGAGGTTACTTGGGCATAGTATCACTAATACCTGGTGCTCAGGTTGATCGTAATGGCAAGAACTACTACGTAGAAGCCTCTGACCTCTCAAAAACTCAACAAGTACAAATGAATTGAATTAAGGCCATATTCACCTATTTTATCGCCCTTTTCAAAAAGTTCGAAGGACCATAATGAGAGATCAGAAGGTCTGTTCTGCGAACCGTAAGCTGCACCACGATCAACACTCCATGATGAACAGAGGTGATGCCACAAAATCACACTCTCAAAAAATTAAATTTTCAGCGCCGACAGGTATGCCGTCTCTCATCTTCTGTTGTAAAGCACATGACTTTCAATAATATTTTGATAAAGAAGATGCTTTGACTTGAGGTAGTTTCTTTTGCAGGAAAATCTCACAAACCATTCACAACACCATCTACTGAAAGTCCAAGAGCAGGTATCATTCTACCCCTAACATGATAGAGTCCCAGTTAAATTTGCATATCCTCACATCATTTCCCCATCGGAAATCAACCATAGGGTCCTCATATCTGACCATGTTTATCATCACCTCACCCTGCACATGATAAACATCCTTGTTGGTCGATAGAGCCTCCCCCCCATGGCGCTCATCACCCATAGTCGACCATATCACAAAAAAATTAATGCCATGGCCATACCACTTTAGTTCGGGAAGCACTTGATGCCCATCCATTCATCATGCATAAGGTCAAGTTTACCATATAAGCTTAAACCCACCTTCCCGGATGACCAGGTTGTACAAGAAAATCAAAAAGTGCACCACCATGCCTTGCATTTGTCCCACCATACCTCCACCAGCATAATCCCATCTGCGATACATTTTCATCCGCTTCTTCAACCCTGCACATGAGACCAACCAATGGGACCCCCACCCCTAGCAAAACACCTTCCTCACAACATCCATGAGCGAACACTTTCCTGTTTTGGGGTACCCGTCTTTGTGTTTTGTACAAACCAAACCCCATTATTTTATTCTTTTGGTAAGTGTAAAAAGATGCAAACGGTGCACTACATCCCTTTACCCTCTCATTTCATCTTTTCTCCCATGGAAATAGTCCATAAACACCCTTGGTTGGAGTATTACACCCCCACGCACAAGCCATCACAAAATTCATAGCCAGTTTATACTCGCCCTGGAAGTCCTATCGACTCTAAGGAATTCCCCATTAGAAGTAACTATGACTACCGCCAAGCTACTCAGCATACTGCAACCTTGGGCCACTAAATCCCCATCATCAGTTTTCAGTCATCCATTGCCAACATGCCTATGTTAAACCCATCACACCGAGGTCCTCGACCCCTTGTATCGGCGACCCTTGTTTGGTTGAGGCTTCCTTTTTTCGACTTTGACACCCATTTTCTGAAAAGGAAGCGGTACCTTGGATCACCCCTCTTCATACAAGGGGCATGCTTGGGTGGGACTGTGGGAGACATCATTTTCCACAGATGTCATAGATCCTCCTGAAATTCAACTATGAAAAAATATTTCATGTCAATATGGTATTGTACCTTACAACCATTGCACTTTCATCAAATTCATTGAAGACCCGTGCCTCCATAAGTGTCTTTGTAACCAATCCTTATACGGGAATGTCCCATCCAGCACCTATGCATACAATGCGCAGCTATATGCCATACTGAGTGTATGCATATGGGTACCACATTCCACCTATTTTCAAAGAAAAAATACCCCTGAGGGTGTCAACACTCTTCGTCAACCACTGCCAACATCACTACCATAGTAGTGACACATACATAACATACATCTGTTAATTTTGTTTTACTATAGCATTACGAGCATGGGACATGCGCACCTCATAGAAAATTTGTATATGAATTGTAAATTGTATTTTCTTACAGGGATCCCTTAGGACATGTTCATTCTTGGAACTAGTGCAGGGTGTTTTCAATTCCAAGATTCACGCAGGTTTCTCTCTCTCTCTACACACGATACAGAAAAGAAACTATAATGTATTTCAACTATACAGTGCTTCCTAGAACTCACATATTAGGGGGCAACTGTTAACACTGGAAAATCATACAATAGAAGATGACATTAATTAATGTCAGGCCAAAGGATTTACAGGGCTGGAAGATATTACAGAATCTAGAAAGTATTTAAAAATCTCTAAGGTCTGAGGAAAATCAAATTTGAGCTAGTCCTAAATGTTATTTGTGCGCATAATCCTTCGTGAAGAGCGCCTTTTGTGTGCCTTTTTTCCTGATATGTGCACATTCCTGACGGTGGCGAAATGTCACTATCTGGGACCACACAAAGCAAAGGACAAGTCACTCCTTACTTGAATCCACCTAAGGACAGCCACCAACACCTCCTTAGACACTAAGTGAGCACATAATGGAATATTTGGAGCACACAAAGGAATCATACCCTTCCCTTGGGTCACCATACACAATGTACCAAGAGAGGGAAGGAGGATTTGAAATCTCCTATATAAGGCCACCATGAGATGAAGAATTGGTGATCACATTGTTATGCTGGTTAGAATTTCCCAAGCAATACCAGCAGTGTGTGACCCAGAGCTGAAGATAGAGGGGACTCAATTGTTGGCCATCCAAAAAGTTCAGTCCAACATATTAGAGAGAGAGGGAGACTGCACCGAGGTAAGCTTGGAATATAAAAATCCTTGCATCGGGACCTAGAACCACTGTCTAGGGGCCCTTTGGCAAGAGGGTAAAGTTTCACTCTTCTTACTACTAGCACTCAATAAGAGGGGCCTAGAGCCACTGTTTGCATTATTGTTGTCGTTTGACTCTTTTCATAGATTATATTTATTTGTTTTAGTTTTAGTTTATCTATGCATGTTTTTTCCTCTATCTAGTATGCTTATGATTCTAGCTTGTTGCACTAACTTGCTTGACTCCACTTCTTTTTTTGCCTGTTACGAATAACTTAACGAGGTAAACCACACCCCTTAAGTTGGTGTGATTTTGTACATACATGCACCAAACACACTACAACCCTAGGTGTTCTGCAGAGAAAGGAAATATGTGTGGCACCAATGCCTGATGATGAATGAAGTACAACCCTCTTCCAAGAGCTAATCAATGAAAGAGGTGGGATTCCCAACCAGGAACACCTAGTGCTAAACAACACTTGCAATCTTATTTAAACAACCAAAGAAAGCATGGAATGTCAAATGACAATTCCAGATCTAAACAGAACTTTAGATGAATAATCAAAAGCATGCCTTCATTGTTGCCTTCATCTCCTTTATATAGTTTATGAGCCTTCCCATGCCTTGGCCCACCTCTAAACTACATTGTGCATGTGGACATAATACTCCATGTTTGACTGTGTTGTCTCCCCAAGTCATCCATCATGTCTACATGCAATGTACACCCACTCCATCATGTGTGCATTAATTGCACTACTTCCACCATCACTTCATCATGAATTCTCTACGATCTTAAATTATATGCCCTCCATGATCTTAGTTGACTGCTTCAACCTCCATGATCTATCTCATTAATGAGATATGAACTCCATTCCATTCACATTAGTAGTTTCTTCACTACCCCATTATGTAGATCTAGGCTTAATCAATCCACATTCACACACAAAAAGTGGATATTTATTCATCTTGAGGATTATGGGTCCCTCCACCCTTTTATTTACTTAATTCATTAAGAAAATTAAGAACTCTAATATTCAAAATAATATGTGAAAATTTGGGAATATTACAACATTTGTGATAAAAAAATGACAAAACCATAAAAGGAGATTTGCAAAAGTTTATAATAATAAACTTCACAAAAATAACCCATGGTACTTATTTTCTCAAACATGGAAAATGAGTATATTATACTTTAAATTATTATTTTTTCTTATTATTATATATGATTTCATACTTTATGAAGTATTATCCAAAATTTTACAATGTTTTCTAATTTTGTGAGAGATTCATCAACACTTTAGAGTGTTTTATAATTTAGTACAAAATCCGCCACGATTTAAAAATATTTTATAATTCACTTAAAGGTTCATCAAAAAACTATAAATTCATATTAAATTATTGATATAATATCCTATATATTTTCTTATATACCATGGGGATTTTCCCATTATTATACATAATTTTTTTGGGGGGTTCTTAAAACTTTCCTTGCTTCTGCCATGTCAACATCCGAAGCAATGGAGTCGGGCGAGGTTTCAAATCCTAGACACGTTCGAATGGTGGAGTAGTTTCAGGAATTGGTAGAGACAACTAGATCAAAGTAAAATTATGAAGTTCACCAATTGTCCCTTCTCGTAGACAATATTCCATATACAGATATCATGGAAATGAACATGTAGGTTGTTATCACAAAATCTGACCCTGATAGGCTGCTCATCAAGTAGACTTTGTGTAACTCTTTCAAACCAATATTTTGGCTGAGGCTTAGCCTCCTCAACATGAGAGGGCTCTCTCAAAGGTTTATGATTTTTGATTAATGGATAGATGGCTAAATCTAAGATAAAAAGATAAAATGGTATAACTGGTTGTATCACAGATTAGCAAACTTTCATTGGGCCATGGAGTCAAGATAATCTTCAACAAAACATCACAATCTGTTAAGCATGGAAGTCAAGGAATTTGGAGTCTAGGTAGATGAATAAAACAGTCACACATTGAAAAAAAAAGTCTATTTGTATGTAAAGGAAGTTATAGCATTGTCAAATGAATTCTAAGTATCACATACAAATACTACTACAAATAGATAATTAAAGAAGGCCATAGAACAATGATAAACATAAACTCCTTATGAACCTTGAGTTGTCAAAAAAGATCTCTGTATTAAGTTGAAAAGACACAGTGACATAAAATAACACTGTCTATTGCTAATGAAAATGTCAACCCTGGTAGAATTCGACCTCATGCTCTATATAGAACATTTACAATATAGGATTCTTTGATCCTTCACTAGAGAATTCAAATTCCCATGCTTTGACACCTTTCCTAATCTTAAACATGATATTAATTACAAAATGACAGCTGTACTGCCTTTGAAAAGTTCTAATTATAATAGGATTGAAGCTCCTAAATATGCTTCTAACAACCTTATCTAGTCTTTAATTCATGATTTTCCAGCTACAATCCCATAAGTTCGAACTTTGATGTTGTCTCCAACCTTGATGTGATCCTGCTGATGATGAAAAAACTGTCCTAAAAATTAGGAAACATATTTCCTACTTTTCAGCCCTTAACTTTCATTGTCAGTTTTGAGCACTTTGATCATTGATGGATCAGTTTCACATGTGTCATATTTGCTAAATATTCCCATAAATCATTTAATCTTCTAGCTGTGTAGAAACCATCTCTGAAATGATGTAAAAGTATATAAAATAAGCCTGCACTATGAAAGTAGCTTGTTTTCGTAGCGCATTTTGTAGCTCTATGTAAAACCTTTCCTTTTAATCATATTTTCACCTGTTTTCTTCATTAGAACCTCCATGTGATATATCCATGCTTCCACCAGTAGAATTAAACCAAAAACTCATCAAACTTCCCTCCAAAATTTATATTTACATGTGCAAAAGATTTCTTCAGCGGTTTCATAGCGCACTACGAAATTGTTGTGCAAGCTGATTTTCAAAAGAGTCTTCAAAATTTTTAAGTTAGGGATACTTAAAATTCATAAGGGCTGATATTATCTCAAAAAACAATAGTAACTTAACTTCAAAAAGATGATCTTCATCAAATTTTGTCTTCACCTTAATAAATATTGACTTATAAATTAATCATTTTTTTGCACTGTTCCATTACTCTGTTTCACTGTTCCTTTGAATTTTCTTGAGATCTTGTTAACTGAATCTCCATGTCTTCAACTTGTCTTCTTAACCTCCTGTTGCTGGCCCTCAAATGAGTATTCATAACTCTCACAAATTTTTCTTCTTTTATGGCTGGTACAGTCCAAGTGAAAAACTGTTCTTCAGTGCTGGGTATTTCTGGTCTAGAAACTTTTTCACCTTCCCAAAGGGCTTTCATTCTCTTGAAACTTGTTTTTTCAATGGCATGCTTTCTAGCTCTTTTCTTTAACCTGGAAATTTCATAATTGGTTGATTTTAATTTTTCCTCCATCTCTTCATAACTGATTTTTGCTGTTTGTGTTGAGAATACTATGTTTTTGGCATTTTCTGATAAAGGTGAAGAAATATATATTATTTCTTCATAAATAGTGGGTGCTTCATTCTCCACCTCAGCATTAAGCTCTTGTATTCTCTTTGACTGTCTAGTTGCAGGCTTCCTAGCCTTGAAGACAAATGCTGCATCTTAATCTTTGAACTCCAGCTTCTTAGATGACTTCATATTTTTCTGTTTACCTTGATCAATTCTTATGAAGTCATCTTGTACTAAAGGAGACTCTTCTATGTCTATTGCTTGCAAAATATCATATAAGTTCCCTTTCAAACTTGGACTGCCACTTGTTTCAGAAAGCACTATTTTCCCTTTTGCTTTTGCAGCTTGACTTCTAGTCAGTCTCTGTAGAGTTTGTTTACCAGCTGTCTCTTTCTGTGTAGTTTATTTAATTTCTTGCAACCTTTGTTTTACAGGTGGAGTTTCTGCAATGACAACTGGTGTCTTTTCTACCTGTTCTTTTACCTGTTTCCTAGGCTTCAATTTCACAAACCTTTTTTTCCTTGCAACTATAGGTTTGTTGGATTATGCTGGTAGAGATTATTTTACCTTAGGATTTTTGACTGGAGTTTGAGCTTCTATTCCAAATCCACATAAAAATATAAAAGATGACCAATCTCTATTAATATTTTGGAGTTCATTCAATACCATCAGTTTGATTAAACCATGGTGAAACAGAGATGTTTCACACCCTTCAAATTTCACTTGAACCTTATCTGCCATCTTAGCAATGCTTATATACAGGAAAAATGGCAAGTCTAAAGATATCATACCTGTAAAGTGTAATAGAGGTTTGAAATGATAGGAATAAAATTTATGGTACCTACCCTCGCATGTGAAATACCTCTGGATATTGAAGAGTAAATTAACATAGCTATCTTTAATGCAACTTCTAGGAATTGCATTATTTAAATCCATTTCTGTAAATTATGGCTTTAAAAATATCTTACATGGCTCCATGTCAAATCTAAAACCCTTAAACCATGTTTCCTGTCCTCTAGGTATCTCAGTTACTAAGGCTATATTCTCAGGAGTCACTGACAAATTCAAGATTCCAATATTTGTATTTGAACCACTGAAATGAAAAGCAAATTCTTTTGTTACCGGACTGTGTCCTCCCTGCAGCTTTTCACAAAAATTCAAACATCCTGCCTTTCTGAAAGCCTCTAACATTGTTTTGTCTTTAACTAGAGCTCCTATGCTTTCAGGTTCTGGCCTCAAGCAATGCCCTGACCTGTGATTCTTTTTATCCTCTGTCATTCTTGCCTTTAGAAATTTTTGTCTATTTCCTTCAAAGTTTGATGATCAGCCTCACTTGATAGGAATATCAACCTCACTTGATGAAAAGTAATCAACCTCGGTTGATGGTAGATAAGAATAGCTTTGGTGTAAGATAACCATAAGCTAAAAACTTGAAACAGGTATGTTTCAATGTTTGTTATGAAAACTGGATTAAGTAACGCATATTAGCCCTTCAAATTTGAAATTTATTTTCATGAATGACACCTATACGACTTCAATGATGAGTATGAATGGTTACACATTTTGGAAATGACCCCTAACTAACTCATGATGATGTCTTTGAATGAAAAATTAATGGATTCGGATAGATTTTGTCCTTTGACATGACCCTCCTACGAATCTGTGCTTTCGTAGCGCGCTTAGTGAAAATTTGGCGATATGCAGTACAAAAGTAGCAGCGCTTTCGTAGTGCAAAACTAGTTTTTTGAACTGGCCGCGCTACGAAAGTGCAGTTTTGTGGCTAATTGCGGAGAATTTTTTCAAAGGTTAGAAACATGACTTCTAAATGAATAATGGGATTTTATAACCATGAAATGAGACTTAAATACCTTATTTGGAAATGAAAATTAAGTTTTTAATACCTTTAAACCTATCACCTACCCTTTTTAAAACTGAAATGACTCAAGACCTATTTGACACCATGACTTAAACAAAAGTAAACTTTCAGAGTTTAGAAAAATTTTTATGGTGCTAAAAGTGGCTCCACTTGGGATAGTGTGCCCCTATGGTACACTAAGAAACTGTAGCTCCAGTGCTGCTATCCATTTTTGACCAAAACATAATTTTTATTTTTATTTTTTAAATTGACAAGAATATTCTTCAAATTTTAATGGCCTTCACCTTGAGCTCAAACTCTCTGTTTCAACTTGTCATTATTAGCAATAAAACTGACAAAGATGAAATATGTACAATGTCATGAATGATTGATCAAACTTCAGCAAGTATAATGCTTTAGGAACCTACCATTAACTGGCCATCCAGCATATGATCCTCCATCAATTTCCTGCAATATATAAGTGTTGTTCCTATGAAAAGTAGCTATCTTGAAAGGACCCTTCCATAAATTCTCAAACTTACCATGTTTTCCCTTTTCCTCAATTTTTGCCTCCCATTTCAGCACTTTGTCTTGTATTTGGAAACTTTCTTCTTTTATGTTCTTATCAAATGTACTTTTGATTCTGTTTTGAGCAAGCTGATGGCTGTCATAAACTTCATTTCTCTTTTCCTACAAAGCTATCAGCTGATTAATCCTCCTCTGGATGGCATTTGGTTCCTCTTCAGGTCCTTGAATTAATTTCATTACAGGTAGCCCTAGCGATGTTGGAAAAACAGCTTCAGCACCATAAACTAATTCATATGTTGAAGTCCCAATTGACCTCTTTGTACATATTCTATCAGCCCATAAGGCATACTTCAGCTTCAAATGCCAAGCTTTTTTGTTCTCTTGTAATACCTTTTTAATGATTCTTGCAATGTTCTTATTTGATGATTCAAGAAGACCATTTCCTTGTGGATAGTATGCTGTAGAATGTCCAAGAGTGATATGGTGTTGATGAAAAAAATTAATCATTTTCTTAGAATTGAATGCTTGAGCGTTATCTATTATAATCTTCATGTGGCAACCAAATATAGACAATATATTATTCTCTAGAAAAGAAATAATTACAGAATCATTAGCTTGCCTTGTTGGGATTGCTTCTATCCATTTGGTGAAGTAATCTGTTGCTGTGAGAATCCAGCGATGTTATCCTGATGACGATGGATGTATCTCTCCAATAAAATCTAATCCCCACTGCTGAAATGGTGCTTCCACATAGATAGGAACCAAAGGCAAATTCATAAGCTTTCTTCTTCCTTCAAAAATTTGGCATTCATGGCATGCAGAAATTATTTTGTAAATGTCTTTAAACATTGTTAGCCAAAAATATCCTACTCTTAGAATTTTATTTGCTGTAGCCTTCCAATAATGGTGACCTCCACAATCCCATTTATGGAATTCTTCAATTACTTTACCAGCTTCTTCCTCAAACAAACAATTCAGAAATATTCCACCTGTATCCTTCCAAAATAGATTTCTGTCAAATATAAAATATCTCAAAGATTTCATCTTAACAAACCTTGCTTTGGACTTTGTTAGATCAACGGGAGCTTTGTGATGCTGTAGAAAAAAAACCACCTCCTTATACCAATCTGAAGTAATGTACTTCTCTTCAATAGGAACTAATTCCTCCTCATCATCACAAATTTATGATATTTCTGCATTCAGATTTATATCAAGATAGTCCAAGTTTGATTGTGTCATTAACTTTGCCAAGCCTTGTCCCTTCACTAATTTCGTTGGTTTAAGGTCTATGTCATATTCCAACAATTTAGCAATCCATTTTCCTCTTTTTCCATCAGGGTCAGCTTGAGTTAGGATGTATTTTACTACAGTACTTGGAACAAATGCCACAATGTGAGAATGCATAATATAAATTCTGAAATTTTTGAGAGCCTTCACCAAAGCATTGGCCTGCAATTCTAGAATATTATACTTCAACTTAGCATTTTCTAATGTTCTACTAAAGAAAGAAATAGGTTTTTCAGTAACTTGCTATCCTTTTTGTAGCAAAACTCCGACAATAGTATTTTCTGAAGCAAAAGTAAAAACCAGAAATTCTTTGGAAAATTTTGGACTAATGAGTATCGGTGCTTGTGTGAGTGCCTTTTTTATTTCTTTGAAATAATTTTTTTCTTCTGTTTTCCATATAATATCAACTCCTTTCTTTAACATCCTTGTTATATCTTTGACAATCTCAACAAAGTTAGGAATAAATCGCCTAACAAAATTCACTTTTCCAAGAAATGATTAGATCTCTTTCCTACTTCTAGGCAGATCTACCTTTTGAATTGCATTAACTCTGTTAGGATCAATCCTAATTCCATCTTCAAAAATAATATGACCAAGTAATTTTCCTGTAGTTAAGCAAAAATGCTTTTGGTAGGATTAAGAGAGATACCAAATCTTCTACATTTCAGCAGAATTTTTTGTAGGTGTTTCAAATGATCTTCTTCTTTCTTTGAAAATAATGTAATATCATCAAGGTAAACAACCACTGTATTGCCTTTTTCTTCAGAAAAATCAATGTCCATTGCTCTTTGAAAAGTGGCTCCCACATTCATGAGACTGAAAGCCATCTTGGCGTACATAAATGTACCCCATTATGTTGTGAAGGCTGTTTTTTCCTGATCATCCAGATGTACAAGAATCTCATTATAACTTGAGAAACCATCAAGCATAGACATTCTTTGAGAACCAACAATATTTTTTAGAATTGAATCCATCTTTGGAAGGGGATAGTTGTCCTTTAGTGAAGCTTTCTTCAAATTTTTGAAGTCAATACATATTCTGATTTCTCCACTTTTATTTCTAACCTGTACCAAATTCGCAAGCCAATTTGAAAATCTGATTGGGACAATGATTTTAGCATAAAAGAGCTTCTTAATCTCTTTTTCAAACAGGGGCATAAGAAGGGGATTAATCCTCCTTAATTTCTACTTGAAAGGTCTTTCATTTTCTTTTATAGGAATAGTATGTTGAATAATGGAAGGATCATACTCTTTTAAATCAGCATAATTCCAAGCAAAGACATCAATAAACCTCTTCATCATCTCAATATATTTGTATTTCATATCAGCTGAAAAAAACTTTGAAACTTTGATCATTTTAGGCAAGTCTATTGTACCAAGATTTCAACTCTCTACTTCCTCTTCATCAGCTTGTATCTTTGGGGATTTGAAAACATTGTTCTGGTAAAAAAGCTTCTCATGGGGAAGTTAAGACCCTTTGGTAATAATTATTTTCCAACTGTAAAATCCTGAATTTCCTTTAGATTCACTTCAAGCATGTTTTGTTGATCTACTTTCATTAAAAATTTTGAGGTCTAAAATGGGCTCTATAAGAAAAATAAATAACAAAAATAAACTTTATAACAACCAATAGGATTCAAGATGATGATGTCATCCATAATGGATGATTCACCATTTTTGGTAAAAAAGTAAAATATTAAAAAATAATAAAATAATGTCCAATTTTTTCAACTTCAGATTTTAACTGATTTTAAATTACTAAATTTCGAAGCGAGTACCGTTGGATGTAATATCTGTCCAAGGAGTACCCATGTTGCATACTTTCGATGAACTCTACTACACGAAAAATGAGAAATACATAAAAAAACGTGATTGTAATCACTTTTTTCATGTATTTCTCATTTTTCATGTAATAGGACCCATCGAAAGTATGCAACATGGGTACTCTTTGGATGGGGAATTAAATTTCGCATCCAACGAGTACTCCCGCTCGAAATTTGAGTAAAAACTTTGGGAGATAAGTTGAAAATATGAGTTGAAAAAGTAGTTTTTCCATTTTTCCCTTTAAAATTTGATGATGTCATCAAATCTTATTTGATTTTTTCCACTATTATTTTATAATTTCCTTAGGAGGCCCATTTTAGACCTCAAAATTCCCCTAATGTGTATTTTCAAATTCTTCTTTCAGCTCAATAAATTTTTTTACCTGCTGATCATCTTCAAAAAATTTCCAATTGGTGATATTATCTGGTATAGCTAGTCTATGATGAACTTCAATCTCATATTTTTCAGTAGAATGTATAGGAATGATGAAAATACTTACAAAGACAACAAGAGAATCCGCAATGGAATTTTGATCTCTAGTCTTGACAATGAAAGAATAGGCTTGAAAATTCTCCAACATGTCTAAAACTAGATTTTTGTATGCTCTCATCCTCACATCCTTCGTTTTATAAACACCTTCAACTTGTCTAATAACTAATTCTGAATCTCCAAAAACAGAAATATTTTGAGCCTTCATTCTTTTCAAAAAATCTAGACCCAAAATCAAAGATTCATATTCAACCATGTTATTTGTGCAATCAAATTTCAGTTTATAGGAGTAAAACTTACTCTCATCACTTGGACTCGTATTCCAAATCCCTACTCCTACTCCTTCTTTTCCTGCTAATCCATCAAAATAAAATGACCACCATTCTTTCATCTCTTCATCATTTACTTGTTGATTTTCTATCTGCTGATTTTTGAGCTGTTGAATTTCGAAGTGCTGATTTTCTACTTGTATTCCTTGTTCAACACTATCAGCTGACTCATTGAAATGAATAGCAGATCCAAGTTCAGTATCAAAGGCATAAATTGGTAAGTTTTGAGGTTTGTCTTTACTACTCACCATGTAAGCCATTCTAGTCTCTCGATACGATCTCCTTTGCTCACCAAAAATAGGAATAGTAGCATAGGTAAGGTCCATTTGCATTGTGCCTTTGATCTTTGCTGCCCATGATCTTGACAATAACATACCAAAATTTGGCAGTATGTCAGTGACTACAATGTCCATGACAACTGTCTTAGCAGGGATTTGTGTTAGACCAACAACAACATCCTTAATTAAACCAATGCATTGAACTCTTTTTGAATCAAAAGAAAAAAAATCCTTATATGGTCTTGTTATTTCTAACCCCATCATTTCCATGATTATTTTGGGCATAAGATTATGAGGAGCCCCTGAATCTAACATAGCATTATGTAAAGTCATGTCATGAATGCTAATGCTCACATAAAAAGGAGGAACTTCTTCATTTTGTTCATCTTCTAGCCTTCGACCCAAATATATAGTGGGATTGTCTTCTTGAATATTCAACATATCAGCAGCTCCTGGTTGTGAATTTAACATCTTAACAATCTTGCTTCTATATTCATTTACCTTGATAATCTCGCCAAATGGGACTGAAATTTTAATCTTTGAAATTTTATTCTCAAGGTTGAAAACAGAAACAGATTTTTCAACTTCTTTGATAGGAAGAGGAAGTGGAGTATCTTTCTTACCAAGTGAAGTATCTTTCTTACCTTTAGCAATATTTGGAGTTTCCTTTTTGACTTTAGCAGCCTTTGGAATATCTTTTTTGGGCTGAGTTTTGTTTGCAATAATAGGTACATTTCTGTTTATGAGATTGTATTGCTTTTGCATTTCAAAAATATCATGTTGATACCCCTTAAAATAGTCTGACGATTCTTCTCCTCGATTGACCAAATCTGACTCATCATGCTCTTCTTTAGTAAAGAAAATTCCTGTCATGTCTTCGTCAAGAAAATGAATAGATTCTTCAGAAATTTCAGGCTCATCTTCTTCATCTACCAAATTCTGTTGAAAAGTAGGTCTCACTGGAGGATCAACTTGCTGATTTCTGTTTTATCTTGGTCTTTGTTGGTTTTGAGGTCTCCTGAATTGAGGATTTCTAAATTGAGCTTCATGTTGCACATGAGGAGCATAAGTGTTTCCAAGAGCCAACCTATCCATCAAATTCTCCATAGTTTTCATCATTGAATCAAATTTATCATCAAATGTTGAAGAGGAAGGTTTCTCTTCTTCTTTCAATTTAGTTTTTCCCATTTTTGAATTTTTAGCAGCTATCATGTTTACCTCTACCTTTACTGCATCATTTTTCATTTCAGTAAGTGTAGCTGATTCTCTTTCTCTCAACAAGATAGAAAAGTCATAGTCAAATGCTTCAACATATCTCATTTGTGCTAAGGCTTTTGGAGGTTTCAAATGAGCTGGAATTGAATCAAAAATTTTATTAAACCTTTTTGAAAAGTTTTGGACAAATTCATCAATTGCCCTTCTAAGACTGTTTAAGTGCTTGAACTGGATTGGTTCTGTTTCCCCATTTTCTCAAAAATTTATCTTCAAACTCATCCCAAGTTCGAATACTTCCCGGTATGAGAGCTTTAAACCATTTTCTAACTTCACCGGTAAAATTTTGTGCAAATAATCTTAACTTCACATCTTCATCATCAACCTCTTCTCTGTCTATAAAATCATTAAATTGATCTACATGTTGCTATGCTGTGAGTTCTTCCTCACTTCCCTAAGTCTGAATCCTAGCAGCATATTTATTAGGGAGATCATGTAAAAAAGTAGGAAGGACTAGTGGTGCATACCTAGAAAGACCAGCCATGTTTAAAGGATGAAAAAAAGTTCTAGGAATAGCAGAAACAGAGGATGAAGAACTGATATGAGAAGGACTATTTGATTTTTGTAAGCCACTAACAATTGAGCTCCAATTTGGAAGGGGTAAACCAGAATTGGATTTGAGCAAGACTTCAAAAGGGTCAAGTTATTTTAGATTATCTAAAGACTCTTTTTCTAACAACAACTCAAAAGTAACAGCTTCCCAAAATTCCTCTTTGTCTTCTTGTGTTACTAGGGCTGAAATGCCAATTCCTCTCTTATGTAAGTATAAGATAACATCAATGAATTCATTTTCACTTTCTGATCTAAAAAACACTTCATGAATTTTATCATCAACTCTTTTGTCTTCAGGACTTCTTAATATTTCAGAGGACAAATATTTCGAATGAGATGGAGTACCTGGTATTTCTGAAATTCTTTGACTGCCTCTTGAAATAATGTTTGGATTGTCCATGATGGTAGGTGGATTGGGATCAGGATTTCTCAGTGTGTATCTCCTTCTCGAAGCCACCTTTAAACTTTTGAAATTGTATGGAGTCACCAAGGTAGATGTAGCCTCGAAAAGCTTTCTGAGCTCTTGCTACCTTCAGAAGTTCAACTTCTTGATTTCAGGAATGAGTAATCTTCAGGCTCCCGACAGACGCACCAAAATGTTATCACAAAATCTGACCCTGATAGGCTGCTCATCAAGTAGACTTTGTGTAACTCTTTCAGACCAATATTTTGGCCAAGGCTTAGCCTCCTCAACCTGAGAGGGCTCTGTCAAAGGTTTATGATTTTTGATTAATGGATAGATGACTAACTCTACGATAAAAAGATAAACTGGTATAACTGGTTGTATCACAGATTAGAAAACTTTCATTGGGCCATGGAGTCAAGATAATCTTAAAAAAAACATCACATCTGTTAAGCATGGAAGTCAAGGCATTTGGAGTCTAGGTAAATGAATAAAACAATCACACAGTGAAAAACACAATCTATTTGCATGTAAAGGAAGTTAGAGCATTGTCAAATGAATTCTAAGTATCACATACAAATACTACTACAAATAGATAATTAAGGAAGGCCATAGAAAAATGATAAACATAAACTCCTTATGAATCTTGAGTTGTCAAAACATATCTCTGTATTAAGTTGAAAAAAGACACAGTGACATACAATAACACGGTTAATTGCTAATAAAAATGTACAACCATTTAGAATTCGACCTCATGCTCTATACAAAACATTTACAATATAGGATTCTTTGATCCTTCACTAGAGAATTCGAATTCCCATGCTTTGACACCTTTCCTAATCTTAAACATGACATTAATTACAAAATGACAACTATACTTCCTTTGAAAATTCCTAATTCTAATAGGAATAAAACTCCTAAAAATGCTTCTAACAACCTTATCTAGTCTTTAATTCATCCTTTTATAGCCACAATCCCATAAGTTCAAACTTTTATGTTGTCTCCAACCTTGATGTGATCCTGCTGATGATGACAAATCTGTCCTAAAAATTAGGAAACATGTTTCCTACTTTTTAGCCTTTAACTTTCATTGTCAGTTTTGAGAACTTTGATCATTGATGGATCAGTTTCACATGTGTCAAATTTGCCAAGCATTGCCCTAAAACCTTTAATCTTCCAGCTGTGTAGAAATGCATCTTCGAAATGATGTAAAAGAATAGATAATAGGTCTGCGCTACGAAAGTAGCCTGTTTTCGTAGCGCAATTTGTAGGTTAGTGTAAAACCTTTCCTTTTAATCATTTTTTCTCCCGTTTTCTTCATTTAAACCTTCACCTGTTATATCCATGCTTCCACCAGCAAATTTAAACCCAAAACTCATCAACCTTCCCTCCAAAACTTATATGAAAATATGCAAAAAGACATCTTCAGCAGTTTCGTAGCGCGCTATGAAATTGCTGTGCAAGATGATTTTCAACACAGTCTTCTAAAGCCTTAAAATTTTTGAGTTGGGGATGATTATAACTCATAAGTGCTGATATTATTTCAAAACATATTAACTTATCCTCAAAAATATGATTTTCATAAAAATTTATCTTCACCTTAATGAAAGATTGATTTAAAATTTATCATTTTTCTGCACTGTTCCATTACTCTGTCTCACTATTCCTTTAGCTTTTCTTGACATCTTGTTAGCTGCATCTCCAAGTGTTCCACTTGTCTTCTTAACCTCCTGTTGCTGGCCCTCAAATGAGTATTCATAATTCTAAAAAATCTTTCTTCTTTTATGGCTGGTACAGTCCAAGTGAAATATTGTTTCTCACTGCTAATTATTTCTGGTTTAGAAAAATTTTCACCTTCCCAAAGGGCCTTCATCCTCTTGAAACTTGTTTTTTCAATAGCATGCTTTCTATCTCTCTTCTTTAACATGGAAATTTCATGATTGGCTGATTTTAATTTTTCCTCCATCTCTTGATAACTAATTTTTGCTGTTTTTGTTGAGAATACTCTGTTTTTGGCATTTTCTGATATAGGTGAATAAATATCTATTATTTCTTCATAAGTAGTGGGTGCTTCGTTCTCCACCTCAACATTAAGCTCTTTTATTCTCTTTGACTGTCTAGTTGAAGGCTTCCTAGCCTTGAAGACAAATGCTGCATCTTCATCTTTGAACTCCAGCTTCTTGGATGACTTCATCTTTTTCTGTTTACCTTGACCAATTTTTATGAATTCAGCTAGTACTAAAGGAGACTCTTCTATGTCTATTGCTTGCAAAATATCATCTAAGTTCCCTTTCAAACCTGGACTGTCACTTGTTTCTGAAAGGACTGTTTTCCCTTTTTCTTTTGCAGCTTGACTTCTAGTCAGTCTCAGTGGAGTTTGTTTACCAGCTGTCTTTTTCTGTGAAGTTTATTCTTGCAACCTCTATTTTGCAGGTAGAGGGGTTTCTGCAATGACAACTGGTGTCTTTTCTACCTGTTATTTTACTTGTTTCCTAGGCTTCAATTTCACAAAAGTTTTTGTTCTTACAACTACAGGTTTGCTGGATTCTGCTGGTAAAGATTCTTTTGCCTTAGGATTTTTGACTGGAGTTTGAGCTTCTACTCCAAATCCACATAAAAATAGAAAATATGACCAATCTCTATTAATATTTTGGAGTTCACTCAAGGCCATCAGTTTGATTAAACCATGGTGAAACAGAGATGTTTCACACCCTTAAGATTTCACTTGAACCTTATCTGCCATCTTAGCAATGCTTCTATACAGGAAAAATGGAAAATCTAAAGATATCATACCTGTAAAGTGTAATAGAAGTTTGAAATGATAGGAGTAAACTTTATGGTATCTGCCCTCGCATGTGAAATACCTTTGGATATTGAAGAGTAAATTAGCATAACTATATTTAATGCAGTTTTTGGGAATTGCATTATTTAAATCCATCTATGTAAATTCTGGATTTAAAATCATCTTGCATGGCTCCATGTCAAATTTGAAACCCTTAAACCATGTTTCCTGTCCTCTAGGTATCTCAGTTACTAAGGCTATAGGCTCAGGAGTCACTGAAAAATTCAAGATTCCAATCTTTGTATTTGAACCACTGAAATGCAAAATAAATTCTTTTGTTACCTGACTGTGTCCTCCTTGCAGTTTTTCACAAAAATTCAAACATCCTCCATTTTTGAAAGCCTCTAACATTGTTTTGTCTTTAACTAGAGCTCATGTGCTTTTAGGTTCTGACCTCAAGAAATGCCCTGACCTGTGATTCTTTTTCTCCTCTGTCATTATTTCCTTCAGAAATTTCTGTCTATTTCCTTCAAAATTTGATGATCAACCTCGCTTAATGAAAATTAATTAGCCTCGCTTGATGCTAGATAAGAATAGCTTTGGTGTAAGATAACCATAAGCTAAAAACTTGAAATAGGTATGTTTCAATGTTTGTTATGAAAACTGGATTAAGTAATGCATATTAGCCCTTCAAATTTGAAATTTATTTTCATGAATGACACCTATACGACTTCAATGATGAGTATGAATGGTTACACATTTTGGAAATGACCCCTAACTGACTCATGATGATGTCTTTGTATGAAAACTTAACGGATTCTGACCGATTTTATCCTTTGACGTGACCCTCCTACGAATTTGTGCTTTCATAGAACACTTAGTGAAAATTTGGGGATATGCAATACGAAAGTAGCAGTGCTTTTGTAGCACAAAATTGGGTTTTTGAACTGGCCGTGCTACAAAAGTGCGGTTTTGTGGCTAATTACGGAGAATTTTTTCGAAGGTTAAAAATATGAATTCTAAATGAATGATGGGATTTTATAACCATGAAATGAGACTTAAAGACCTTATTTGGAAATGAAAATTAAGTTTTTAAGACCTTTAAACCTATCACCTACCCTTTTTAAAAATGAAATGACTCAAGACCTATTTAACACCATGACTTAAACAAAAGTAAAATTTTAGAGTTTAGAAATTTTTTTATGGTGATAACACCTGTTGTAACGTTTGTAGGTCAACCTCTTGATGTTGTGTAGGGTCCTTCTCCTTGATCCATCCCTCCCAAGCCTGAGCCGAGCTCTCCTTCCTACGAATTCCCTCTGCTTCTGAGGGTCGATTTCCCTTATTCTTCTTTTTGTTTGGCCTTTTACAGATGTGAAGGGGGAAATCCTTTGCCATATGCCCAAACATATGGAATATATGGCACCAAAAAGGCAAGTGTTAATTATCCAGGGCTTGGATGAAAGGCCAGTTCCTGTAATGAAGCTATATGGCTTCAAATAGTCCTTCGCGCGAGTTAAGCCAAACCAAAATTCTAGCCACACCATACTCCCCAGTCTGCTTAAAGGACATTTCTACCTCCAGGAATTCCCCCAGCTCATTCCCAAAGTATCTGAAGTTGTTCTGCATCCATAGATGATGGGGTAAACCAGGAAGTCTAACCCAGATGGGGAGGTCTGCCACCTTCTCCCTCTTAGCGTCAAATAGAGGGTTCTAAGGTTTGAAAATGATTGGGGTGAAACCAAAGCACCAAATTTTCTCTAGGATCCAATTCGTCGTTTCCAAATATTTAAAATTCATTATGAACCACCCATTTGTAACATTGAGAGCCTCAAAACGAGGGTCTGGTGCCATTACCCAAGATTTTGTGGCCCATTCTGAGATATAGATAACAGAGAGTTTTTTCCTATTGGCTCTACCCACCAGGGTGAATTTCGTTGTTTTCATTACTTCTTCAACCAAAATTTCAATTCTGAGTCTCAGGTTTGCAATTTTATCTTTGTGCGGGACTCCTTTAGACTTTTTCCTGGTGCCGCAAGAATTGTCTGAATCCTCAGCACTTTCTGATGAGATGGGTGTGAAATGGGAAGCAATGAACCCCTCAGGGTGCCATAAATCCACCTATGGCTCCTCCCTGGAGTCAGCCCCCCCTGGCCCAATGAAAAGTGAAGGAGCATTGTTACCCAAGGAGCCTCCCGGCTCATCGCAATTCTTGGTTGGTAAAATCGGAGGGAACGCTAACCCTCCCCTTAAACCATTTTTATTTCCTTCTGTATTTGGTCGATTGCCCTGGTGGGAATTTTAAGACTTCGTGATTCTGCCTTCTGCGATGGCCTCGACTATGCTTTCCTGACCTATCCCCTGGAGGAATATTTGGAGGCGAATCTCCCTCGAACTCAAAGGAATCAATGTAGGGTTTGGGCCTCATTCTATTTTCCCACCTGAACTAAGTGACGATGGACCAAAGCTGTCATTCCCCGAGAGAAAACCTTTAGAAGGTTTCCCAAGAACGCTTCTGCTAGTGCAGCTAAAAAACCTGTCTCCCAGACCTCCTGTTCTGAAGAAAGGATAGCGCAATTCTTGGTTCTGCATAAAACCCCTATTTTCCAGGGGTGGGTCCTTAAAACCTAAAGGAGCGACCTGAAATTTTGTTGGGTCAATTGATAGCTGCTTATCCCTCTTCATCGCCTCACATGTAGTCCCTTCACATCTAACCGACGATTCCTCTACCCACCATGCCAACCCGGAGCCTCCAGGCATGTAGGATTTCTTCCCTGCTGGGCCAATGAACTACATAATGTTCTGGTCAGTTACTTCCATCCCCCACATGGCCATCATATCCCCAGGCTCAGGATCCACCTCCACAATTTCTGAGCCATTGACAATGGCTTCCTCCTTCAGCTAACGACATCAACAAAAACAAGACCAAACCCTAAACTGACAAGCACATGCCCCTTCAAAGGAAAAAATGATTAAACATCATTTTTTACGTGTCCTCCTTCAGCTAATGGTAGCATCAAATAATCCCGAGCCCTCCAAAATCGGAAAACGCTTACGCCTTTAGAGGAAGCAGGTTAAAAAACTGTTTTTGGCAGATAAGGCAGTAAGTCTGCAGTAAAAAAATTATACGACAGTCAATGTGAATTTTTTGAGTGCCATAGTAAAGCCTTTTTGGGAATTCATCCTGTTCTATCAAAAAAGGATAGGTTTTTGTTTGAAATATTTGTTTCCTTTTCTTTTTCTGTCAAACACACCAAATTTTTTATTAATATTACTTGTTTTAGCAAAATATTTTTCTTATTTGTGAAGGATATTCTAGATTAGTGAAGTTAGGGTTTTCTCAAAGTAGTGTTTTTGTGAAAATTACTTCTGTTTGTTGAATATCGAAAGAGAATTATTCCTTTTCCGGTGTGAATTTTTCATAAATTACACTTGTAGGAATCATTAATTAAAAGTATTCATTTCTAAATTTTCATTTTTTAGAGTTTTGTTGGTTTTTTCTATCAAATTTGAAGAATTGTAAGTGATTTTCTGTGAAAGAGATTTTGATTATTTATTTGAATTAAGCGAATTGAAATTTTTAGTTTCTAGAACTGAATAGTTTTCAAAGTGAAGTTTCCATTTCATGAAAAGAACATTTTGGGATTTTGAGTTTTGCATTTATTTTTGAAAATTAAAGAACCTCTCACTTTCCCTTAACTAGGAATACATTCAAAGAAAAGATCACAATTTCACTTCTGATGCATTAGAGTATTTTGAGTCAGTCAAAATATCATCAGCTTCACCTCCATATCCATCAGAGTAAGTAACATCCAAATAACACAGCGTTAATTAAAATCAATCTATAATTTTTTACATTTTTAGGCCTCATTCCACCAACATAGATAAGGTTAGTGCTTTGGAATAGGGAAGTGAGTAAAATTTCCAAATCTATAAACAAACAGCAGAATCTTGCGGTAGGGAGTAAATATAGTTATTACAGTTTTTCTCTGGGAATCTCTTCTTATACAAGAGTTAAGCACGAGGGCATATCGTACTCAATGAAGTAATCACACCTGCTTCATTGGTCATGGTAGAAGATTTACACGTATGAAAAACAATGCCAAAATTTACTTTGGGTAACTTGTTAGTAAACCTCATACTTACCATGTTGAGGAGATTTCAAGGGGATTGAGCTTAGTTACTCGACCCTTGCGTGTACGCCCAATGGTACATATGGTCGAAATTCCGACACTTTTGAAGTATTGTCAGAAATTTCCCCAATTTTTGTCAATTTTTTTAGTCTCGTCAATAAGCGTCGCTATAGTGAAGGTTTGGGAGTATTGTCGGAATAGCGATGTTTAGGGATACACTGTCGACATTACAATGTTTCAGAGCCACCTGTTGGTCTTGCGATGTTTCAGAGCCAACTGTCGATCTTACGATGTTCATGGAAACTATCAGTATTGTGACGTTTAGGGACAAACTGGCGGTTTTGTGACATTGTGGGAGTATGCATCGGTCTTGCAACATGTAGGAGACACACCGTTGGTCTTGTGATGGTTCAGGAACAATGTTAGGGTTTATGGTTTAGGAAAAATGTTCAGGAGTTAGACTTTAGGGTTTAGGAATAATGTTTGGGAGTTAGAGTTTAGGGTTTATGAACAATGTGTCTGGTCCTATGATTGGGTTTAGGATTTAGGAATAATGTGTCTGGTCTTGTGATTGGGTTTAGGGTTTAGGAACAATTTTTCGGGTCGTCATGTGATCGAGTCATGTGAGAGAACCCAAGGAAACACATTCGGGAGGGCTGGGTTGGGTTTGGTCAAGTCATGCCATGTGAGGCCACCAAAGGAAACATGTTCAGGTCGGGCCAAGTTGGGTCGTGTCGTATTGTTAGGGTGCCCAATGAAACACAGTTAGGCGCGTCAGGTTGGGGTGGGTCGGGTCGGGTCATGTGAGGGTGGTCATATAAAAAATGCTAAGTTGTGACCGCCTGTGTTGCTTGTGCACATTTATGCGATCTGTTTTCTATTTTCTCCCTTGTACGCCCTTCGTTCGGGCGGGTTGGGTCGTGTCGTGTGAGGGCGCCACAAGAAACATGTTCGGGTCAGATCGTGTGAGGGAGGTCGTATCAAAAATGTTAAGTTGTGACCTTCAGTGTGTCTTGTGCACATTTGTGCGACTTGTTAATTTGTCATTTTCTCCCTCGTGCCTTCGATGTTCGAGCGGGTCAGGTTGGTTCATGTCATGTGATGGCACCCAAGGAAACGCGTTCGGGTCAGGTTGGTTCGGGTCGTGTCGTACTGTGAGGAAACCCAGGGAACACATGTTCGGGTAGGTCGGGTTAGGTCGGGTCATGTGAGGGCGCCTATTAAGGAACATGTCCAGCCCGGTCGAGTCATGTCGGGCCGTGTGAGGGTGCCCAAGGAAACGTGTTTAGGTGGGTTTGGTCAAGTCGTGTGATGGCGCCCAAGGAAACACATTTGGGTCGGGTCAGGTCGAGTCGTGCGTATTGTGACGGTGCCCAAGGAAACACATTCGAGCAGGTCGGGTTAGGTCCAGTTAGGTCGTGCCGTGTGAGGCAGCCCAAGGAAATGCGTTTGGGCCGGTTGAGTCAGGTAGTGTGAGGGTGTTCTTGTAAAAAATGATAAGTTTTGGTTGCTTGTGTTTCTTATACACGTTTGTGCAATCCATTTTCTGTTTGCTCCCTCGTGTGCACTTCGTTCGGGTGGGTTGAGTCGTGTCGTGTGAGGGCACCACAGGAAACGAGTTCGGGTCGGACCTTGTGAGGGAGGTCATATCAAAAATTTTAAGTTGTGACCTAGTCCCGTGTGCCTTGTGCACATTCGTGTGACTTATTAATTTGAATTTTTCTCCCTTGTGCCTTCGACGTTTGAGCGGGTTGGGTTGGGTTGGGTCGGGTCAGGTCATGTCATGTGAGAGTGCCCATTATTAAGGAGCGTGTCTAGCTGAGTCGGGTTGTGTCGGGTCGTGTAAGGGCGCCCAGGGAAACACGTTTGGGCGGGTTAGGTCGAGTCATGTGATGGCGCCCAAGGAAACACGTTTGGGCAGGTTGGGTCAGGCCGGGCCATGCTGTATTGTGAGGGAGCCCAAGGAAACGCATTTGGGAGGGTTGGGTCAGGTCGAGTCTAGTAAGGTTGTGCTGTGTGAGGCCGCCCAAGGAAACATGTTCGGGCGGGTGGAGTCATGTAGTGTGGGGGTGGTTGTATCAAAAATGCTAAGTTGTGGTTCCTCGTGTTGCTTGTGCATGTTTGTGCGATCCATTTTCCATTTGCTCCCATGTGCGCCCTTCGTTTGGGCGGGTTGGGTCGTGTCGTGTGAAGGCGCCACAAGAAATGAGTTCGAGTTGGATCGTGTGAGGGACGTCGTATAAATTTTTTTAAGTTGTGACCTAGTCCCGTGTGCCTTGTGCACATTCATGTGACCCGTTAATTTGTCGTTTTCTCCTTTGTGCCTTCAAGGTTTGATCGGGTCGAGTCGGGTCGGGTCATGTGATGGCACCCAAGGAAACGCGTTCAAGTCGGGTCGTGTTGTACTATTAGGGTGCCTACGAAAATGCGTTCGAGGTCGGGTCATTTGAGGGTGCCCATTATCAAGGAACTTGTCCGGCTAGGTCAGGTCGTGTCAGGCCGTGTGAGGGCGCCCAGGGAAATGAATTTGGGGGGTCGGGTTGCGTTATTTTATGGTGCCCAAGGAAAGACGCTCTAGCAGGTCGGGTCAGGCTAGATCATGTCGTATTGTGAGGGAGCCAAGGAAACACATTCATGCGGGCTGGGTCAGGTCAGGTCCGGTTAGGTCGTGTCATGTGAGGCCACCTAAGGAAACACATTTGGGTGGGTTGATTCAGGTATTGTGAGGGTGGTCCTATAAAAAATGCTAATTTGTGGCTACCCGTGTTTCTTGTGCATGTTTTTGTGATCCGTTTTCTGTTTTCTCCCTCATGCACCCTTTGTTCGGGCAGGTCGGGTTGTGCCATCATGTGAGGGTGCCACAGGGAATGCATTTGGGTCGGATCATGTCAGGGAGGCCATATCAAAAATGTTAAGTTGTGACCTCTTGTGTGCCTTGTGCATGTTTGTGCGACCCATTAATTTGTCTTTCTCTCCCTCTTGCCTTCGACATTTGAGCGAGTTGGGTCGGGTCGGGTCGGGTCGTGTACTGATGGCGCCCAAGGAAATGTGTTCGGGTCGGGTCATGTTGTACTGTGAGGGCACCCAAGGAAATGCATTCGGGTGGGTCAGGTTAGGTTGGGTCATGTGAGGGCGCCCATTAAGGAAGGTGTCTGGCTGGGCTGGGTCGTGTCAAGCAGTGTGAGGATGCCCAGGGAAACGCGTTTGGGCCGGTCGAGTCGAGTTGTGTGATGGCGCCCAAGGAAACGCGTTTGGGTCAAGTCAGGCTGGGTCATGCCATATTGTGAGGGCACCCAATGAAACGCTTTCGGGGGAGTCGAGTTGGGTCGGGTCCGACTAGATCTTGTCGTGTGAGGCCGCCCAAGGAAACACGTTTGGGCGGGTCGAGTCAGGTAGTGTGAGGGTGGTCGTATTAAAAATGCTAAGTTGTGGCTGCCCATGTCGCTTGTGCATGTTTGTGTGATCCGTTTTCTGTTTTTTCCCTAGTGCGCCCTTCGTTCGAGCGGGTCGGGTCGTGCCGTCATGTGAGGGTGCCACAAGCAACGCGTTTTGTTCAGATCGTGTGAGGGAGGTCGTATTAAAAATGTTAATTTGTGACCTCCCGTGTGCCTTGTTCACATTCGTGCGACCCGTTAATTTGTCGTTTTCTCCCTCATACCTTCGATGTTCGAGCGGGTTGGGTCGTGTGATGGTACCCAAGGAACTGTGTTCGGTTCGGTTGGGTCGGGTCGTTCCGTACTGTGAGGGCACCCAAGAAAACGTGTTCAAGTGGATCGGGTTAGGTCGGGTCATGTGAGGGCGCCCATTAAGGAATATGTCCGGCTAGGTCAGGTCGTGTCAAACCATGTGAGAGTGCCCAAAGAAACACTTTTGGGTGGGTCGAGTCGAGTCATGTGATGGCGCCCAAGGAAACACATTTGTTGGGGCCCTTGTTTTGAATTTTGAATAAAGAATAGATTTTGGGTTGCAGATCGACACATGGAAGCCGCAACAACGGTAGGTAGCGGAGCCGCAAAGGTTGCGGAAGAACAGGAGATAGCTGATGAGGCTGACGAAGATAAGTGCAGACGAGGAGAAGATATGACAAAGAACATATAGCGGAACTCATAAGCAACAGAAATAAGCCGAAAGAAGCTAAATAGGAACACAAGAGGAACTAGCAGTTGTGATGGTGGGTGAATAAATAGGCCATCAACTAGCCGAAAAGGAGATCATGCACGGATACAGAGGGATTGAGGAGGATCGAGCCGATGCTGCAGAAGAGCTCTGTCCTAAGCTCGATATCCTTGTTGTTTCTAGGCTTCTATTGATCTATCATGGCTGTATTATCTATCTCTCTGTCCTATGGGACATCTATAACAGAAGTGTAAGATCTTCATGTTGAGCGATGTAACTGTGGATCCAGCTGAAGGTTATTAATATACTTGCAGGTTGTTGTATTGTTATATGAGTTACATGCATGCATGATGTCTATGGTACCTTAAAATTTTATTTGCTTAGTATCTGCACAATGTTCTGAGACACTCTTCTATGTATGATGTTATTTATGAAAATTATTTCATGTTAACTTCGAGTTACGGATCCATCCGCCACTACTGATATGTTCCCTTTCTACATGTGGTCGTGGCACGCCTCGGGTGAGACTCTCTGCTCTCCAGAGTAGGGTGAAAATTCCGGCGTGGTTCTAGACTACAACGGACTCCTTTGTTGGCCCCAATCCCTGAACCTGGGTCTTGCCTACGAGACCTGCCTTCTCGCCAACAAATGGTTCCTTTGTCGGGACCCTAAAATTCATTAGGGGAACTAGATCATGGTATCAAGGATCTTCGAAGGAGAAATACAGAGATGGTGGGATAACCACATGGACTAGTTTATAGCTCATCAAGCGGAGCTGACGAATCAAAAGGAGAAGGTGCTCAAGGATCTAGTCCTTTTCTCGGATTCCACCAGTGATACCTACGAGATCCTTTGGGGAAAATTCCCTAGAGACCTCTATAATTGGTTGCAGAGGTTGCAGACTAAGGTGACTAAGGAAAAATCGTGGAAGATCAACCGCAAGTGGGTTCACGGAGATCTGGTAGCCCTGCATCGGCTGGATACTGAGTTGACCCGCACTGTATATTTCTGGGTAGAGTCTACCTTGGATGGGTATATTGTGGAGTTTGCTGTAGAGTGCTACCAGTCCTTATCTAGAGCTAAGGCTATCTTCCGATCCAGGCTAAGAGGGAAGCTGCTTAAGGAAATTCCATTGTGGATTAAGGCCCTGATGGTGGACGAAGGGCTGATGGAATTCTAGAAATCGAGCATGGAAGCGTAAACCTCCAATGCTGGGAGAAGGGCCTAAGGGACAAATTATGTGCGAAATGTGAAGCGGGGGAGTGGGGGAATGGATGCTAAGACCGCAAGGAGGTTGAGGAAGTGACATGCACATCGGAGGGCGCAGATCGCCAACAGGTGGTGAGCAAGGGTGATGCGAGAGTTGAAACAACGAGGGAGTAGTCGGAAGAAACAAGAGGAGGCATCTCAGAGGATAGTGGATATGGAAGGCCAGGTGGGTCCCCATGAGATGGAAGGGACTGTTGTGGGAGTGCGGCGAGTGCATGGGAGCCCAACCAGGAGGAAAAGGGAGACGATGTCTGATGAAGAAGATGCAGATGTGCGGCCCGAAGAAGGTTCCGATGGTGAGTGGTATGTCACGATGCAACGGTTATTCCAAGAACGGGCGGCATTCATATCTCTAGGTATTCCTACTTCCCAAAGTTTGAATGGAAAGGATCCCTACCTTCCCCTGGTACTCTATAAACCTTTAAGTGATATTTTCGTTAAGTTACAAGAGTTGAGCCGATTGCATAGCAGTCCATTATCAACAGCAATGCATGCTAATAGTAGCATTAATAGTATTATAAAAATTACTAGTGGTATAATTATGCAACTAGGACTTGGAGGGTTCATTATAGTCACACCTCCGCAAGTGAATATGGCGGGGTCATTCACCCGGTACCCAGAATTTTCTGGGCGGGGCAAAGACGATGTGGAACAACACTAGTACCTCTGTGAAGCCATATGGAGGGCTCGGAAGATGCCAGATGCAGGAAAGCTAATAGAATTCCAAACCACGCTGAGAGAAAGGGCATTTCACTGGTTCATAAAGTGGTTAGAGGTCCACTCAAATCCAGCAATTGTGGACGTCAAGCAGGATTTTGTCCGAGAATTTAAGCTTCCCAAAACAGACCAGCAAGGTCTATCCGAACTATGGGAGATCAAGAAGAGAGAAGGAGAGACTGCGTGGGATCTGATGCGCAGGTTCAAAGATGTTATCGGGAAACTCAGCTACCTGATCGACCCAAACCATCAAAGGGACTGGTTCATCAAGGCTCTACTTCCCTTGACACGAACCCCCCTCACCCATCAAAAGATCGACAACTTGCAGGATGCTTTGGAATAGGCTATGAAGATAGAGGCAATGGCAGGCTACCCTCAAGAATATAGGGGAGGGTCAGCCCCATAGGACCCCTCCCTACTAGGACTGTAACATCAGCTTTCCAATCTGACTGAAAAAATTAAGGAGATGTAGCCTATCAGACTAGCCAGGCCGAATGTTTGGTGCACACACTGCTTGGCCGAAGGGCACGTGGCAACTAAGTGTCCTCGACTGCGGAGCCCGAGCATGGGGCCCTCATTAGCGGTGGTATAGGAGACTCCCCCTATCGGGGGAGGTGCACCAATAAACCCGCAAGGGGTCTATCTAGCGCAACAACCGTATGCAGGGTTCCCACCTCAACCAACCCAAGCCGCAACAGAGTATTGCAAAATTTTCCGGATGGTGGGTCATCAACCTCGGACGTGCTCGATTTTGCAGAAGTACTCCAATGTTCCAAACAATGTATACTATGAGTTTTTTGCTTCCACGACTCACAACACCGAACAGTGCAGAGCTATCGACGCACTGGTGGACCGATTGGATCGACCCTCCTATAGGGTGAATGAGGCTCCTTGAGGCAGAGGAGGCGGTATGCGCGGAGGCCGCACAGGGGGAAGGGGCCCGCTGAAATGCTACAACTATGATCCGGAGGGTCACGTGGCCCGTGAATGCTCCCTACCTAGAAGACCGTGGTGTTCCCAGTGCCGCGTGAACACCCACGTGACAGAGGACTGCCCTGAACTTATCAAGAATTGGGAGGAACGAGCAAGGCAAAGGGGCACAAATCTGGTAAATGAGGAACCTCGAGGGACAATGACTCTGGCCATGCAGAACATAGCCATCGTGATGCGAGGAGGAAATAAGAAGGGGGAGGAAGCTCGTGAAAAGGATCCGATATGGGTGATCAGGCCCGCATCCCCGAAACAACTAATCAGGCCAGAAGTGCAGAATAAATATTTCCAGGAGGCGGTAAAGACCTTTGCCTAGCTGGGGGGAGAAAAAGGTATTGAGGTACCCATGAAGACCGATAACGGATAACAGATCGCTACGGGGGCTCTGATTGAGGAATGGCTCCACCTATTCCTCAAAATTCTTGACAATGCTTCAATGCGAGAACAACTCAAGCATACCCTGGAGGACGTATTGCAGGGGAACACAGGGTCGAGGGAATCATCGAACACAGCACCCCAGTATGTATAGTGGGTCAAGCAAAACAAAAAAAGAATGGGAAAAGAGTTCCGGCTGAACATGCAGGTTGCGGGATTTTAGATCAGAGACACCATGCTCGACTTGGGATCCGACGTCAATACCGTGCCTCGGAAGATGTGGGAGGCTCTTGGGCAGCCACGACTGACTTACTCACCAATCCAGCTTAGGATGGTGAACCAGTACTGCATTGTGCCGATCGGATGACTCGAAGATGTTGAGGTTGAAATCGCAGGTGTAAAGACTTACATGGATTTTGAGGTTATTGATATTATTGGAGACAAAGATCCCTACCCTACATTGCTAGGAATTGACTGGGCTTTTAAAAACTATGCCAACATCGACCTCAAAAAGAAGATGATGATTTTTGAAGATGGAGAGGTCTGAGTCACTCAACCTCTCGACCCGTATCAAGGTCCGAGATATACAAAAACTGTGGATAATAGGGAGGATGCTTAGGATGCTTAGATACATCGGTACTATTTTTCAACAATCCGGGCACCGACGGGAGGCCATTAGTACTGAATCCTGATGGCATACCTAAGCTGGCTTGCAAACGGATCGATAACGAGCCATATGATGACAGTTTGGAGGACCTAAGGCACCTATACTTTGAAGAGACGGAAGGCGAGCGGAACATCAAAGAAGAGCCTACCACTGAAGGAGTCCATCTACTTCCGTTGAAGACAAAGAATCTGAACATCGACATGGAGGAAAAACCCAAACTCGCCATAGCTGGGGACTACTGGGATGAGGAGACGACAAAGGAAATTTTTAGCCTCCTCCAGGAATACGAAGACCTACTCCCTTCATCGGTTGTGGATTTGAAAGGCATCAAAGGGGACCTCAGAGAAATGCGAATTGTGCTGAGACCGGACGCCAAGCCCATGAAGCATCGACCTTATTGATTGAACCCGCGGATCAAGGAACAAGTCAAGCTGGAGATCGATAAAATACCGGTGGCAGGTCTAATCTTCTCTGTGGAAGAAGCAGAGTGGGTGAGTCCCATCGTCATTCAAAATGAGAAGGACAAGTCAGAAATCCGTGTCTGTGTGGATTACCGAAGTTTGAACAACGCCTGCATCCATGACCCATTTCCCACCCCATTTAGCGACGAAGTATTGGAAAATGTTGTGGGAAATGAGGCCTACTCCTTCACTGATGGATTCTTAGGCTACCATTAGGTGCGCATTGCGGAAGAGGACAAAACGAAAACGACGTTCACCACCGAGTGGGGGTCTTTTGCATATCACGTGATGTCGTTCGGGTTGAAGAACGCCCCTGCTGTTTTTTCCAGGATTGTCATTGCTGCTTTCTGGGAATACATTCATAAGTTCCTGGAAGTCTACATGGATGATTGGACCATCTACAGTTTGGTGAAACACAACACCACCCTGCTACGCATCATGTTTGATCGGTGACGACAATTGCAAATTTCCTTGAACTTGAAGAAATGCATCTTTGCGATTCCCTTCGAAACACTCCTAGGACATGTGGTGTGCAAGCAAGGGGTCTGTGTCAACCCCGCCAAAGTAGCAGTGATCATCCACATGGAAGCCTTGGAAACGGTGAAGCAGTTGAGGTCACTGCTAGGGCACACGGGTTATTACAAACGGTTCATCAGGAACTATGCAAAGATCACTGCTCCTTTGGAAACGTTACTATGGAAGTCAGAGGTGTTCTAGTGGACGGATGACTGCAAGTTGGTGCTTGACACTCTAATGGAGAAGCTGGCAACGATGCCCATTCTGGTCCATCCAGATTGGGATAAGCAGTTCCATGTGCATATCGATGCTTCTAGTGTTGCGCTTGGGGCTGTCTTGGTGCAACCAAGGGAGATGACAGTTGACCACCCAG
This sequence comes from Pinus albicaulis, assembly GCA_034641835.2. Lineage (NCBI taxonomy): Eukaryota > Viridiplantae > Streptophyta > Pinopsida > Pinales > Pinaceae > Pinus > Pinus albicaulis. Next base: position 97,087 of record JAXQQM020091464.1, read on the forward strand.
TCTACCTTGCCAGCCGCAAACTTTCCAATGCGGAGCAAAATTACACCACCACAGAGAGGGAGGCCCTCGCCATGGTGTAATCGCTTAAGAAGTTTTGCCACTATCTCCTAGGAGGTAAGTTTAAGTTCTTTATTGATCACTCCGCATTGAAGTACCTAGTCAATAAGCCCGTTTTGGATGGACGGATATGCTGATGGCTTCTACTCTTTCAAGAATTCACCTTCGAAGTGATTGTCAAGCCCAGGAGGTTGAATGTCAGACTTGATCACTTATCCAGGTTGGAGACGGGGGAGAACGAGGGCTCTCTCGATGATCAGCTACCTGATGTTGATCTTTTCTGGGTAGAAGCCATACCAGATTACTTGGACGACATCGCAACTTACCTAACCATGGGGCAGTGCCCTCAGCACTACACTCCTATCCAGAAACGGCACTTGGTCGTCCGCGTCGCTGAATATCAACTGATCGCGGGGAAGTTGTATAAATTGGGCCTTGATAAGATTCTGCGAAGGTGTGTCCTCGACCATGAACACGAAGCCGTGCTGTGGGAGTGCCATAGCGCCATTGTGGGAGGAAATGTGGGGGAAAAACCCACCGCCAGGAAAGTGCTACAAGCTCGACTATGGTGGCCGACAGTCCATGGAGATAGTAAATCATTTGTCAAGAAATGCGATGTTTGTCAGAGAACAGGGAGGCCCTCTCACAGAGACGAGCTGCCACTACACCCAGTGAATGTGTTGCGGCCATTTGAGAAGTGGGCTGTTGACTTCGTCGGCCCCATAGCCCCGATAGCCAAGCATTCCAAGGCCTGGTGCATCATCATCACCACATACTACCTCACCAGGTGGGCCGAGGTAGCAGCGGTACGGGATTTTATGACAGATACGGTAGCCAAGTTCATCTTTGAATACATCGTCAGCAGGTTTGGTTGCCCACAGAGCTTAACCAGTGATCAAGGTACGCACTTCATTAATGAAACAATCAAAGCGCTGTTGGACACCTTCATGATCCAACATCACAAAAGAAGCCCGTACCACTCGTAGGCCAATGGCACTGTTGAAGCGTTCAACAAAATCCTCGAAAATGGTTTGACGAAGATCTGCAATGCCAATCGAGACGATTGGGACGAATGGTTTCCAGCCGCACTGTGGGCCTACCAAACAACGGTGAAGCGTTTGACCAATAAAACACCATTCTAGTTGGGGTATGGCTGTGAAGTTGTGATTCCCGCTGAGTTCACCATACCGAGTCTTCTGATCGCCACATCCCTAAAGTTCTCGGAGGAGGAATCGCTACTGGAATTCCTACACGAATTAGAAGAACTTGATGAGGCCAGGTTCCTTGCCGAGTTTCATCAAAAGGTTTAGAAGGACAGGCATAAGGCATGGCATGATCGCCACATCAAGAGAAAAACATTCCAGGTTGGAGGTAAGGTTCTCCTATACGATAGCAGGTTTCAAAAGTTTTCGGGAAAACTGCAGATGCACTGGTTGGGACCCTACTTCATCGTCGAGATTAAGGATTCCGGAGCCGTTCGGTTGGCTCAACTGGACGGTACTGTTTTACCTGGGTGGGTGAATGGCACACGCTTGAAGTCCTACCATGACTAAGTTTCTTTTTCTTTCCGTTAATAACTCTTGCATCCGAGAGAAGCCTGTAGAGTAGAGTAGTTGAATAACTCTCCCACAACCCGGATGACCGTAGGTAGTGTTTGTTGTCCATGCATAGGTCTTCAATAACCATGAGGTTGCGGGGACTGCACCTCAACCGATTGTGGTTAGGGAGCGGCGTGTCCAGTGTGTCATCCCTGCAGGATAAGCAAACATGTCAAGTGTCAGTCCGTAGGATCGCCTAGATTTGCAGCATAAATTGCCATAATTAGAAGTAACCTTGCAGTAATAATTTTTCCATAATTCGAAGTAACCTCAGCCATCGCATCTACCCATTTCCCCATACCACCATCAGCAGATGTCAGAGCACACCTCAGTAGGCGATTGATCACACGATTATTGCCGTGGAGGATTCCAGCAGGAATTAATTCATTATGGGGTCTCATCAACCTCCCTCGTGTTGGTTAATTACATAGCCTGCATGAAGAAAAGCATGAGAATTTCGGAGACATCCGAGTTAGAATTAGAAATTTTTGAAGATGTAAAGGCAATTGGAGCAGAACCAGAGCAACAGAGGTGTCCCGAAGAAAAGAGCCAAGAGAAGGGGCCGAGAATGATTCTGAAAGTGTATCAACGCCATGCAAAGATGACAAGAGCCAATCCAGAAGTAGTAGAACCGCAACTAGATAGTCGGATTCATAAAATGGAGTCCCTCATCGGAAAGTATGACAGTGTTGCCCTCATGATGCATACCTCACGGACTCTTTCGAATTCCCAACGCTTAAATGCCAAGTGTATATGGAGAGCTATACCACAGAATCAAAGCGCGCAGCAACAAGGATTTTTCCTGAGTTTCGAGGCATCCAACAGTCCTCCATTTTGCATTTGAGGAATCTGCGAGTATTCGAGATGACAGGAGCAGCCATGCAATGTACCAAGTTCTTTCTTAGTCGAATTCAGAATGGGTCCTTGTGGTTGGGCAAAGAAATTCCAATCCATGCCGAGGATATTCACCGGCTCACAGGGCTCTCACAAGACGACCCGGATGTATCCTCTGCATGCCAGACCACCTCCAAAAGACAAATAGGTCGGGAGATGCAGATTATTATGTAAAATATGGCACCCGGCGGGGAGGAAAGGGAGCGAAAATGGAACTCATCAACAATCCCGAAGTCAGGTTCACGTGTTACCTCATTTCCAGTAAGACAATGAGGCACTACAAGAAGGGGGAATGTACCCTGGATACCATTTCCATTGCGGAGCACTGTGTCCAGGGGACCAAGCTGAACTGGTGCTCCTTCTTGCTGAAGAACTTGTTCGACGCATGCGAGGATAATTACAAGAGGGCCACGAGCTTCATCTATGGATATTTGATAGTCGCACTGGCCATGTGGAAGTGGCATGCTCCCCTCGTCAGGCTGCCGGTAGAAATAGTGGAGGGTCAGCCTCTGGCAATGAAATTTGTCCCATGGAAGGTGTCGGGGGATCCCAACACCAAAGAGGTCAATGTAGAGGCCTTTCGGAGTTGGTATGATTTAATGACTGATGTGGTGATAGGCCAGCGGAGAATTCCCAGGAACCTGCTAGACGGGTACAACGAGCAAGTATGGTTCAGGGTCAGCCACAAGCACACCTTCCTCTGACCTACTTGCTTGCTGAAAGAGACATTTCAGATGCGGCCAGTGAAATTCCAACTCGATGACGCAACCTTCCACAATGAAGTTTGTTCGTGGCCGGGGGTCACGATGGAAGTCTGAAGCGGGGTACCCACATACAATTTCGACAAAATGCTACCACAACAACTGCCTGGTGAATCAGAAGTGGAGGCGGCACAAAGGGTCTCCAACAAGTAGCTCTTCCCACTCATTCGTCAATTAAACACTAAGGTACGCAGCCTCAACGAAGTGGTCCGAGTAGTCTCTAGTGGTGCCGCTCCTTTCCCTGTTTTTTCTGAATTTCATCTTTCTCAGTCCAACCCACTTCTCCTCACGACCTCCATCACCTCCCCCATTCCTAATGTTTTATTTACTTCACCAAGTCCAATGACTACCCCGATGGGGGAAAAGAGTAAGTCTGCAAACCCCTTAGAGGCTCCCAAGGCCAAGAGGGCCATAACCTTAGAGTCAAGTCCGGTGGTGGACCTCACTGAGGAGGATCCACCCCGGCCATTGAGCCCAGGGGTACTCATATAGGAAGAACCACTCATCAAGACAGGGGCACTAGGTGGGATTCCACCTCAACCTTCCATTGACCCCTCCGACTTCATAAACATCCGTCTTTCACCACCCCGTACCGACCCACCTCCACCTACCACTTAAACCGCACCATCCAACTCATCTGCCACCATGTCAGACCCAGTAATCCGGGATCTAATCAATGGGGACCACGAAATTGAGGTCGACTCAAGTACAGTAGTGATACCACCGGTCAACCCTGCTGGGGATCCCCATATCACTTTTTCTGATTTAATTACACAGATGGCACAAATCGTTGCAGACACAGCTGGAACACAGCCTGAGCATATTCCATTTTCGCAAACCATCCAAACAGATCAGCAGGAGTGGTCGGACCTGAATATGGCAGATTCCGTACCCCATCCAACTCTGCCACCGTCCCCTCAAGAACACTCCACCAGATCAGTTTCCAGTGGGAAACCACTGCAGGAGCGGCGACCAGATCAAGTTACTTCAGGGGCCGACAACATGGAGACGTGGGGAATGGCTCAGCTGTACCACTTCATTCAGAGAGCAGCCCAGTAGGCAGAAAGGATCCATTCTGAGCTACAATAGAGGTGTGAGCAACAGTAGCAACAGATCATCGCACTTACTGAACAGCGCGAGCAACTCACAACAGCACACGGGCAGCTCCAGGACCGAATGCACGAAGTGGCCAGGGTGTTCAAGAGACTATGGCTGGAAGTAATGGCTCACTACACTCGGATGCCTATAGATGTGCCAAAAACAGATATATTACAGTGAAAAATCCACCTCAGGGTGGCATTCACCGATCTCCATCAGGGAAATGCAGAGCTCCAGGCAGCGTTAGAAGCACGGCCAGCGCTGCCCGACCCAACGACAGTCTACATAGCACAGATTAGGGAGAAACAGGGCCAGGTCACTAAGATACAGGAAGCTCTCAGTACTGCAGCTCGAGACACCTATGACCTCCTAAAAGGTATCCAGGAATGCTCGATGGCCCTTACAGTAAAGACTCAGTCCATTTTAGTGTAGCTGCAACAACTCTCAAAAGAAATTCAGGATGCCACGGACCCCTCGCAGTTGGACCATCTATATGCCCAAGCGGATGCTCTGGAGATCCAGATCCAGCAGAAAAAGGCCAGCTTGGCAATGGCTAAGCAGGCGATTCGAGAGCTTTTCCAGCCCCTCCAAATCAACGCCCGGACAATGCAGCAGTTAGCCGCCGAGGCCAGAACCCAAATCAGCATGGTATTCAGAGCTGTACCGGCGACCGTCGGGGAGGAAGCTATCACTAAGATCGCTATAGATACGGACGCATTATTATAAGGGTGGCAGCAAGCTGTGACAACCTTCAACGAGCTTAAGGCTTCAGCATTGAGCAAGGTCTCAGAATTGGGGCCCTTTTTTGGGCAACAAAACGAAGGTGCACAGCAAGAACAGGGCACGAGGTCCGACGAAGCGATGGAAGTGGAGACAGTGATTTGTGATTGACTCGAGACGAGTCAAGAAACTGTGGTTGAGGCCTGTTGGGGCCCTTGTTTTGAATTTTGAATAAAGAACAGATTTTGGGTTGCGGATCAACACATGGTAGCCGCAACAACGGTAGGTAGCGGAGCCGCCAAGGTTGTGGAAGAACAAGAGATAGCTGATGAGGCTCACGAAGATAAGTGCAGACGAAGAGAAGATACGACAGAGAACAAATAGCAGAACTCATAGGCAACAGAAAGAAGCCGAAATCAGCTAAAGAAGAACACATGAGGAACTAGCAGTTGCAATGGCGGGTGAATAAATAGGCCGTCACCCAGTTGAAAAGGAGATCATGCACGGATATAGAGGGATTGAGGAGGATCGAGCCGATGCTGCAGAAGAGCTCTATCCTGAGCTCGATATCCTTGTAGTTCTTAGGCTTCTATTGATCTATCATGGCTGTATTATCTATCTCTTTGTCCTGTGGGATGTCCGTAACAGAAGTGTAAGCTCTTCATGTTGAGCGATGTAAATGTGGATCCAGCTGAAGGTTATTAATATACTTGCAGGTTGCTGTCTTGTTATATGAGTTACAGGCATGCATGATGTCTGTGGTACCTTAAAATTTTATTTTCTTAGTATCTGAACAATGTTTTGAGATTCTCTTCTATGTATGATGTTATGTATGAAAATGATTTCATGTTAACTTCAAGTTGCGGATCCATCTGCCACTACTGATATGCTTCCTTTCTACATGTGGTCATGGCATGCGTCGGGTGAGACTCTCTGCTCTCCGGAGTAGGGTGAAAATGTCGGCGTGATTCTAGACTACAGCGGACTCCTTTGTTGGCCCCAATGCCTGAACCTGGGTCTTGCCCGCGAGACATGTTTTCTCGCCAACAGAATTCAAGTCGGGTTAGGCCAGGTCATGCTGTATTGTGAAGGCACCCAAGGAAACACATTCAGGTGGGTTGGGTTGGGTCGGGTCTAGTTAGGTCTTGTCGTGTGAAGCTGCCCAAGGAAACGCGTTTGGGAGGGACAAGTCCGGTAGTTTGAGGATGGTCATATCAAAAATGCTAAGTTGTGGCTACCCGTGTTGCTTGTGCATGTTTGTGCGATTTGTTTTCTGTTTTCTCCCTCGTGTGCCCTTCGTTCAGGTAGGTCGGGTCGTGTAGTGTAAGAGCGCCACAGGAAACGCGTTCGGGTTGGATCGTGTGAGGGAGGAGGTATAAAAAATGTTAAGTTATGACCGCCCATGTACCTTGTGAAGGTTCGTGTGACCCGTTTGTCGTTTTCTCCCTCGTGCCTTTGACGTTCGGGCGGGTCGAGTCAGGTCGGGTTGGGTTATGTGATGACGCCCAAGGAAACGCGTTCGGGTCGAGTCAGGTCAGGTCGTGCCGTACTATGAGGGCACCCAAGGAAATGCATTTGGGTGGGTCGGGTCAGGTCGGTTCATGAGAGGGCGCCCAAGGAACATGTCTGGGTTGGGTCTAGTCGGGTCGTGTCGTGTGAGGCCGCCCAGGGAAACACATTCGTACGGGTCGGGTTGAGTCGTGTGATGGCACCCAAGGAAACACGTTTGGGTCAAGTTAGGTCGGGTCGTGCCTTATTGTTAGGGTTCCCAAGGAAACATGTTTGGGCGGTTCGGGTTGGGTCGGGTCCTGTCAGTTCGTGCAGTGTGAAGCCGCCCAAGGAAACATGTTCAGGCGGGTCGGGTTGGGTCAGGTTGTGTGAGGGTGGTCATATAAAAAATGCTAAGTTGTGAACGCCCATGTTGCTTGTGCATGTTTGTGCAATCAATTTTTCATTTTCTCCCTTGTGTGCCCTTCGTTCGAGTGGGTCGGGTCGTGCTGTGTGAGGGCACCATAGGAAACATGTTCATCTCAGATCGTGTGAGGGAGGCCGAATAAAAAATGCTAAGTTGTGACCGCCCATGTCCCTTCTGCATGTTCATGCAACCCGTTAATTTTTCATTTTCTCCCTCATGCATTCGACGTTTGGGTGGGTCAGGTCTGGTCGGGTCGTGTGATGGCGCCCAAGGAAACGCGTTCAGGTCGGGTTGGGTTGGGTCGTGCTATACTATGAGGGTGCCCGTATTGTGATTACCCCACAAATCATATAAGCCCAATGTGGGCCCTCCCCACCTACTTTGACATGGTGACAGATCACACTTTCAAGAGTTGCAACATGAATGTCACTCGCCTAGTGACTAACTTACCCATCACCTTGACAATTCACTTCAACATGAAATTTTGCCTTCAACGTTACTTTTTGTACCAGGCCATTATAACCTTGCACATAACCATGTCATGGTTGATGGTGAAGACTTTGTATCATAATTATAATATGATGGATGTCATTCATTATCAAAAAACCCCTAATCACTTCCCCGAGGAAGCAACCACCATGGAAACCTTGTGAAATAAGAGAATTGGTACGTAGCACAATCTCCATCGCAACTCCAAATAGAGTGCAACACCCTTAAATCATGCATAGTGTGCCCGAATAATGGTAATGTGATATCCCTTAGTCTCATTAATATTATGAATTCCAATACTCCCATGTGCTTTAATTACCATGACCATGCAAATTTATTTAAGATCAACAATATCCCTTTTAGCTAGAGCATATCATTCGGTGTAGGTTGCAATCTGTGTCATAAACTTGGTGATTCAACCTCTTAGTGAAGGCCTCTTGACCTTAAGGACTTGGCCTTTTAGCCATTATCTACCTTCAATAGCTCTCCCTCTCTAGCCTTCTTCTCAACCTTTCTATTACCCTCTCCTATATTCATGCATGTCATCCCTTTAGCCTTTTTGCAAGCTTCACATCCCAATTTCATCTCCTCTATCTCTTGCCTATTTCCAATTTTCTTAATGCCAAATTCATCCCCCTCTTTTACTTCATGATCTTCATCTCCCCTCAAAATTAATTATGTTAACTCAACTAGGAAATCCTCATCCTCTTACCCATCCAAACGCCTTTTGGCCTTCCCTTAGTAGGCTTCTTTGATACATCATGACTTGTGGAAGACAGACCAACCCTCACCGAGGAAGAAGCAAAGGTTACCCCTCTATTATCACTCCATGCAGCCAACAATTTATCTTCAACCTCTTAGTTGAGGCCCAAATGAAAGCAAGAGATTCTTTTACTTTCCATGAACAGGTTATTCCTAAGCTAGTGTTTTACCCTAAACCTCTAAACCCTTAACCCCTAACCCCTTAAACCCTAATTTCTGACCCCTAACCCATTTAACCTCCTAATCCCTAATCCCTTAACCACTAACTCATTATTACCCTAACCCCTAACTACACCTAAATCCCCTAACCCCTAATCCCACAATCCCTAATCCCTTAATCACTAACTCATTATTCAACCCCTAACCCCTAAATGTGCCTAAACCCCTAACCCCTAACCCCCCAATACCTAAACCCTTAACCACTAACTCATTATTCCCCTAACCCCAATCCCTAATCCCAGCTTAACCACTAACTCATTATTACCCTAACCCCTAAATGCGCCTAAATCCCCTAACCCGTAAGCCCCCAATCTCTAACCCCTTAACCACTAACTCATTATTCCCCTAACCCCTGAACCCTAATCCTCTAACCCCTATTCCCCTATTCCCCTAACCCCTAAGCTCCTAACATAAAAAAATAAAAAATAAAATTAATTAATCAATTAACATTATAGTCTAATTAGTAATTTTTAATTAAGTTTACTAATTCATGATTAATCAATTGGCATTAATTATTTTAGTCTAATTAGTTAACTTGCTTAGATAAAAGCATGTTTCCATTTTATTAATTTTAGTACCCTAATTATTATCTCCTTTTTTCCTTTTTTTCCAGCAATGCTCGATGAATGCAATTCTTATTGCTAAATTTTTCCAACAATGCCCAACGAATGCAATTCTTACTGCTAAATGTTTCTAGCAATGCCTGACGAATGCAATTCTTACTGCTTAATGCAAATTCTGCTGGCCTTGTAATCATTTTTTAGTTCCATATTATCCAGCAGTTGGAATGAAAGCATATATCATGGATGCAACAGAGTAATAGAGGTCGGAAGTGGGGGCAACAGTGAAGGGAGCTGCATTTAGCCATTTTCACATACGTTGGTTCAGGGGGAAATTTGTCAACCCAAAAAATGTTAATGATGTTTATTTGATTTTACACAGACTGGTTAGCAATAGGACCATGTTTAGTCTTCCAATAGGACCTATTTCTTCTTTTGATCTAGCTTTCAACATTCTATAGAAATTATTTTGTTTACATTTAAGAATATGGATTACGCTTCTCTCTCATCTTTAATTGTTTATTCTTACTCAAAGTCGAGCTCTAGCTTGATACCTCTAATAACAAATTTAGGGTGTTGATCCCTTCAGTGATCAAGTACCAATGTATGTGCACAGTGACATGTAAATTCCAATTTATGGATTGCAGAGGTTTTTGCATCGTTCGACTTCCCTATAAGAATCAATAAGATTCAAAATATGCATATTTGATGTGGAATTTTGAATCTTATAAGAATCAATAAGATTCAAAATAATGAGTTGAACTCTTTTTGGAAGAACTTATACCCAAATAATCAGTGCAATTTCTTTCTTTCCTTGACAACAAAATGTAAAAGGTTTTGAAAATTTAAGGAATGTAAATTCTTGAACTTCTTAGTCCTTCACAAAACCACCACTACCGACCCCCCAGATTCTGCATTGGAACAACTCCTCTAAAATCAATACTTCTTCTCACTTTAAGAATATGGATTAAGCTTCCCTCTCGTCCTTAATTGTTTATTCTTACTCAAAATTGAACTTTGGCCACTATATACTCCATACATCTACGTAGTCATGGCACATTCTAATACTAATAAAAAATTTGCATACATGGACAGGAAATATGGAGACATAAAATCATAACAAGTCCATTAATTAAACATGAAGGAATTATGTGAAGGGGAACTTCTCATGCTTGCTTCTAGAGCTCTTCTCTTTTTTTTTTCCAAAATCATGTGCATAAACCCTAGATATGTTATTCTAATAGCTAAAAATATAACATAGAAAAATAACTAGAAATTTGTCCTACCTAAGCTAGAAAATTATCAAATTTTCAAAAATCTACATCAAAATATCATAACAGCTAGACAATCCGGATTCCTCTGGGAAAGTTCACCCTATTACAAAGCCCTCTAATTAAAATGAGAAAATAAGACTCTATATACAATTTACATATCCCTATTGGGCCTTTAAAATAAATGGTACAGTTAGCACTGATGCCTCTGCATTAAAATCCCTCAATGAAAAATGTTGACCTTTTGGTAAATATGATCAATCCTCTAGGGTCCCTAAAAAAATTGTTGTTTATGTGCATATGCACAACTATTGTTTCATTTACAAACCAATTCCAGTCTCTTCCGAATAAATTTTACTGGTCTTCATCTTCCACGAGGATAGTCTTTTCAACCTTGAGTACTGACAAATCTGCGTTTACATAAAACATGTCATTTTTAAACAGATGAGCCCTTCCAACATCTTCTGACGTCCTCTTCAACAGTTCTTTTCTTTCCACTGATGACTTTTATGAGACAGAGTTTCCTCTTCCTCCATTATGAAAAATTCAAGTTCCCTTCTTCCTTCAATTCCTTGGGAAGATATCATGACAACTATGTGTGGTTTTCGTCCCTCATCATTATTGAAACCTACATTCAGATGCAATTTGTTAGATTTAAAAATGTAAGGTTATTTGTCATCATTTAAAATCTTTGCACCCAAATTTCGATTTTTTTTTTAGTGTGTGCTCATGGTCTTCTCATTTTTGTAGGGTTGCAAAAGCTTTATCCAATTCTTATTGTCTACATTTTGCAGCTTTATTTTCTTCCAATTTCAGCTTAGCATGCTAGATGCATACCTTTAAAATCAACTATCCGATCCTAAAAAGAATTAAATTCCATATAAATAAAAATAAATATTTATTTATGTATTATTATTATTATTTTCCAGCAACTCAATTTATACATCATGCTCCATGAGCTCTTCACTTAAACTTGTCCAGATGCCACTCTTAGAACTCTATTTTTTTCTATGTCTCCTAAAGGATACTCCTTAACCTTTCCTTATTTATGAAAATTTTTACTGATTGTTTCCCTTCATGATCTTCATGACCTGCACATGAAAAAACACATTAATTTCAAAATTTTGGAGATTTTGAGCCTTTGTAAATACTCCTAGTGTCAATTTTTGTTCATGGAGATTCCCCATAGTCCATGAGACTTTTGATAAGAATATCCTCTTCACCCTCATCCTCACCTTCACTCATTTGCATAATACCTTTTGATCAGGGTTTATCTTTTCCCTCAACATCATTGTTCCCATTTTCCATTATGACAGTCTCTGATAACGGTTTGTAGCACCCCTTCTCTTCCTACTCTTGGTTTGAGATGCAGTCCTTACACCCATTTATTTTTGTTGGACATTTTGTTCTTGATTCTTCTTTTGATTTATATAAAGTTAACCCACTTTAAATATGAAAGGCCATCTAGCCACCTCTAGTATTTTCGCTACCAGTTTATCCTCGGTGACTTCTTCCAATATCTCACTAGCATCATCAATGAGGCCTTCTTCACACTCAATGAGACATTTCACTAGTGTGTCATCAAGATAATTTATTGGCAGCCATATATAAACCTTAATTTCTATCCATATCCACACTGATATATTCAGGGAATTTGTCTCCTTTTCATTATATGGCTTCCAATTTTCTACATCCCCATAATACTAAATAAAATGTAGAATTCCAAAATGCTAGTAACTTTCTATCAATGTTTAGTTTCCTGTATTCCTTAGTTGCAAATGAGAAAAAAGTCTCTCGAGACAAACAAGTCTCATTAACCTTCTCCTCTCCCTCATCTCTTGGAAGCGTATCTGCATCCTTTTCAGAATCCCAATAGTCCACATATCATATTTATTTTCCAAAAAATTCACAAAAATTGGGTACAATTGTGTGGTTGCTTTTTCCATGCAGCTTTTGTGAACTACAAATTCGTATTCAACAATATTTATACTTTTATTTACTTCCCCTATCAAAACAATGGTCACAATATCCTTCAACCAACTCAAGACTTGCTAGATGTCTATGTCATTGACAAACCAATTCTAGTCTCTTCCGAATAAATTTTCCTACTCTTCATCTTCCACGAGGACAATATTTTCAACCTTGAGTACTGAAAAATATGTGTTTACATAAAACATGTCATTTTTAAACAGATGAGCCCTTCTAGCATCTTCTAACGTCCTCTTCGAAATTTATTTTCTTTCCACTGGTGACTTTTATGAGGCAGAGTTGCCTCTTCCTCCATTATGAGAAATTCAAGTTCCCTTCTTCCTTCAATTCCTTGGGAAGATATCATGACAACTATGTGTGGTTTTCATCCCTCATCATTATTGAAACCTACATCCAGATGAAATTTGTTAAGTTTAAAAATGTAAGGTTCTTTGTCATCATTTAAAATATTTGCACCCAAATTTCCATTTTTCTTTGAGTGTGTGTTCATGGTCTTCTCTTTGTTGTAGGGTTGCAAAAGCTTTATCCAATTCTTATTGTCCACATTTTGTAGCTTTATTTTCTTCCAAATTCAGCTTAGCATGCTAGATACATAACTTTAAATCAACCATCCTATCCTAAAATGAGTTAAATTCCATACAAATAAAAAAAAAATGATTTGAATATCTTTTTTATCTAATCCTTTTTCATCCATTCATTTCTTCCAGCAACTCAATTTCTACATCATGCTCCATGAGCTCTTCACTTAAACTTTTCCAGATGCCACTCTTAGAACTCTATTTTTTTATGTGTCTCCTAAAAGAAACTCCATAACCTTTCCTTATTTATGACAATTTGTAGTGATTTTTTCCCTTCATGGTCTTCAAGACCTGCACATGAAAAAACACTTTAATTTCAAAATTTTGGAGATTTTGAGCCTTTGCAAATACTCCTACTTTCATTTTTTGTTCCTGGAGATTCCCCATAGTCCATGAGAATTTTGATAAGTATCTCCTCTTCAACCTCATCCTCACCTTCACTCCTTTTTATAATACCTTTTGATTAGTGTTTATCTTTTCCCTCAACATCATTGTTCCCATTTTCCGTTATGGCAGTCCTTACACCCACTTATTTTTGTTGGACATTTTGTTCTTGATTCTTCTTTTGATTTATATAAATTTAACCCACTTTAAATATGAAAGGCCATCTAGCCACCTCTAGTATTTTTGCTACCAGTTTCTCCTCGGTGACCTTCTTCCAATATCTCACTAGCATCATCAATGATGCCTTCTTCACTCTCAGTGAGAAATTTCACTAGTGTGTCATCAAGATCATTTATTGGTAGCGACCTCTACTAATTTTTAATTTTCACACAGTCCATGACACTCTCAAACAATCTTTCATTATTGTCTTCTATGAAGATGTCACCTCTCACTATTTCACTATTTCACAAGTGTGAAGCGTTTAGTTATAAAATTAGTTGCACTTAGTTATTCCTCTCTTATTGAAGCAATAAACAAGTGATTCAACTCTTTCCCTAGCCTCTTAAGGATATTCTTCTTGAAACCCTTCTATTTAACAAGCAACTTGAACCTTCTTCTTAGTTCCAATCTCTATCTCTAATGTTCTCATTCTAGCATCATATGATAGCTGCGTTTCTCGCTCTCCATATGCCCCATATGACATAGAACGATAGTGCTTTGTATGACGTATATCCCCAAAACCAAAGTGTAAGGCATGAATCAATAGAGGACCTATCCCATGATACACTCATGTTAAGGATATGGCCTATCCCTAACCATATCGCAACTGCAAAGTGACACTTCAAGAATCATACATCGTGGAGCCAAGGGGTGGCCATATTGGTTTCCCCTCCTTATAAATGCGCCTCTAACTTGTTGTGTTGTATGTTGATATGAAAACTTAGAGAAGACACTGTCTTAATATTTCTGATTTATTGTTTACTCTCTTTAAACTCGAATGTCATTTGATGGTAAAGTTGTACTCTTTAATTCACAAAGTTTATGTATTAGAAAGGTAAATTTAGAAATTATTTTAGTTTTCATTTTTTGTTTTCAAGTTAGATATTGTTTTCAAGTTTTCACATTTCTAATTTTATTGCAATGTGGCAGACTGATTGTGGCAGTATAGGAACAACCCCAGGGCAGGTAAAAAAATAACATTTTTAGTTTCATATTAGTTTCTTTATATTTAACAATTTTTTTATATATATATTTCATGCTTCTTATTATTTTATAATGTGGCAGGATGATCGCGGAAAGGGGTCATGCGAAGAACATGTAAAGTGTCAGCCTTGCTCTATCTTCAGGTATTTTAGTTCTTTGCATAATTAAAATAATGTTAATTTTGTTCAAATATGCAGACGGCTGGCCATGGTGTGCGTGATGATTCCCTCAACAAGGAAGAGTTGTCTTCATCCCTATGTCCATTGGTGTTGCGGCGAAAAAAGGCGCTAAAAGAAACCAAGGAACTTGAGCGTTGGTAGACATTGTGCCTCAAACACCTAAATTAGGAAAAATGATAAGAAAAGGTTATGACCCAGCTAGAAACATATAAGGTAATAACAAAAAATCAAAAGGATATTTTTATTGTTTTGCATGAGATAAATTGTGATAGGTTGATTTTTAATTTTTACATTAACTAAACTAACAAAAAAATTCTTTTGTATGTAGCATTTTTTGGGACTTGATGTCCCTAGTGTTGGTGGTAGTGGGACAAAAAGGCAAGAGATTCCCAATGAACCCTCTCGTACACCTTCTACGCCTTTAGGTAGTGTCCAAGAAACACACCCCCAAGAAGACACACAGCCAACCGCTGAACGTGTTGGCAGTGATGAGGTTGGTATGGCCAACTTTATTATTTCATTTCTTGTAGCTACACGTGTCACCTCCATGGGAACCATTCCAGGCATGTTTTTGGTGAAAAATGAAGGTGTTCCTATAAAGCGAGTACAACTTCTAGGTAATTTTTTATATTTTAACTGTTTCATGTACTCAATCTAAAACATATTTTATCATGATTATTATTTTAAATTAATAATAATTTACTTTTACTATGTAGGAAACAATGATTTCTATAGGGCCTTGGAGATCAAGGCATTGGTAATTGTTGGCCCAACCATACGCACAAGGTGGAATTCAAAGAATTCCAACCTGAAAAAGGAACTTCTAGATTATCTAGAAGGCCTTTTTGGGGTGGCCAGATTTGATAAAGCAACAGTCGCTCGGTAGTTGGAAAATATCTGAAATATACCTGGGACACCTATAGGACGCACTTTCAACTTAACTCTAGATACGAGTTTCCTATCATAGTTCCAAAGAGGGAGTGGAGAGCACTCATTGATGACGGAAAAGAGAAAAAGGCCAAGAAAGAAGGAAAAATGCTAACTGGACCCGCAAGGTAAATTACAACTTTAATTCAATAGCTTTAATTTTGTCTATGTCTAAAATAAAAGTGTGCTACATCACTGACTTCAAGCTTTTAATGATAGGTTTCCTGACACCTCGAAGGCGACCAAAGCTAGGATTGAAAAAAAAGGCCATAACAAGCTAGGCTAGGGCGGCTACTTGAAATTAGCCGCAAGAATTGTAAGTAGCTAAACATCTTATAATTAATTGTATTTCTTGCCAACATTTTTTTAATCCCATCAAATAACATTAAAAATACACAATCATATGTAATTTAGGGTGACGAATTTGGAATGGAAACCACAAAGGAAGACAGAGAGATCGCTTTTCGTTCCGACTATTAAGCTGCAGTTGAATGTCGTAGAAGCTTGGGACAGGTCCCAAGATCCAGAATGCCTGATAAGGTAAAACGTTAACCTTTCAATATGTTTGTTTTCATCCATAAGTTTAATGTTTAAAAACTTTTTTTAAATCAGGGGAGAAACACTTTCAACGAGCCAAATAACCTAGTTGTAGAGTAGTGCGTTGAGAATGAAATATTGCCAGAAGTACATGGTCCTCATGTGCAACTTGATCATTCCAGTGGGGACCAGGCCGACAATGCTACTATCAGTGAGTGCCACGACGGAAATTAATTTCTACTTATATTTTTTTCTAATTATACCCTAATGGTTGTGTCCTTATACTGTTTTTTGTTTAAATGACAGAGAATGTTGTACTTGAGCATCCTACCACCAGAGAGGAACACAGGGAAACAGTTCCAACGGTGACAACTAGTGCACTAGGTAAATAATGTCATTGCAATTTTTTATTTATTAATTTTACCGAAATACTTCAATTATATTTAAAAAATGACAATTAAAATTTAATATTATTTGTTTTTATAGGTGATGCCCCGTCACTACATGAGACTAGACATCATGAGTACGCAACTAGGTCAGCTATGCGGGAAAGATATGAAACAAAAGTAGAGAACAATGATGTTGATGATGTAGTTAGGAGCTTTAGAAGTAGGAATAAGAAAAAGAAAATTTGATAATGTAAAATATTTTATTATTATAAGACAAATGTTACCATACTTGAAACCTTTTTTGCGTTATATAAAAACTCATTTATCATACTATTTTTATGCCAATCACTTTCAATGTTTTCTTGAGTACTTTTTGTTGCATTGATTTTTAATAAGTTATTGAATTTTTTTTTTTCTACTCATGAAAGTAAAAAATGAAATATAGATTGGGAATTGGGGAATTGAGAGCAATGCGAGGGGAGGAGGGGCCATAAGAGCTTCCACCTTCACATGGTTGGCCCTATTTAATAGAGAATAATTTATTGGAGCGATTTAATCTTGGAGCAAACCTCCCTCAATCCAACGTAGTAGAAAAAAAGTCATTGTTGACTTAGTTGCTACTCTTTGATATTGTGGGAGGCTTCTTCCAAGTTCAGGTGACTCCAATAAATTGTTCTTGAAACAAAGAGGAGCTTATTCAGGTATGTTTTGACATTGTGAACATCTGTTCTAAAATTATCATAAGAATGCATCTTAGAGTAAAAAATATTACAAATATTACTTGTATTTATATTATAGATAATTATGGATTTCGAATGACTTGGCAGTGCAGGTACAAATCCTCTTGCATCATGAGCAATAAAACTTGTCAACCAGGGTCATGTCCAAGATCTTTTTGCTTGTGCGCTTGACCAAGTTCATAGTGTCACATATTGTAAGTTCCTTTACAGTTCATAATTCAAGATGAAACTTGTTCATGATTATTATCTGGTTTTTTGTATGTGTTTTTTCCTCTATTTGATTGTAAGTTTGAACATGCTTTAAAACATTGAATTTTTTTTTGTTTTTATATTATTTTTATACTTATTCTAGTTATGGTGATATAACCACCATTGTATCGTATCCATCTTATCTCATTCCCTTGGGTTGTAGTTAGGTACAAAGTAACTCCCACCAGTTCCAATTCCCTCACATTCCAGTTACAAGGACCATTGCAATAATTGGCACATACCACGTTGGCTCAATTTTTTGGCCATCTTCATTCAAGTAGTCCAAGATTACATCATAATATTTTGGGAACAAGAAGCGTGTTATTGGTCACATGCATGTGAAAACATATCGAGCACTTGCATGATATTTTCCACCCTAGGCTCTGGTACCAAATTTCCCGAGTGGAGCAAGGATGTTAATGTTGTTACTTCCAACAAAATCTTGTGCCATTCCAATAATTGTGCTAGCAAGAATCTGCTCACCATGATGGTAAGAAGAATGCTCTGAGACATAACCAGAGAATTGAGCAACCTTTGCTTACGTAACAACATTTCTCTTAAAAGAGAAAATCAATATTTTCCTTTGCCCTGGTTTCAAACCATCAAACATGGATGGGATGGATCTTTGCAAATCAGCCATGGAAAATAGGATCAGTTCCTTGTTTACAAAGTCGATGTACTTGAGAAGAGTGTCGGTCTAGTCCAAATATGTTCCTGGCTCAAAATGTCTTAGCTAGTTCTTTCCGGCCTCTATTTTCTTCTTACTGAAGGCCAATTCAATTGCATCTCCATTTTCCTCATTTATCCACATGAAGTCTTTTTTATGTATGTCCAAATTTTTAAAATATTCTTTCCCCTCTTTAGAATTACTTATACCGAGACCTTTATAGTACTTTATGGTCCATCCTGATGTTGATCCACCTAGATATTCTCTCCATGATTCATACTCAGGCATGGAATAGAAAGACAATACCTGTCCATTTTTATGGGTAGCCTTGAAAATAGGAGTAATGAATTCAATGAGAAATGAAGTAATCTTGAGTAGAGATGTCCAGAAAGAGTGTATGAAGTTGAAGTCTGCCCATGATAATATGTTCTCAACAACTATACATTTATCAAATTTCTTCAAAAACTCTTGAGAGAGTTCACACTTTGAACCAAAGCTATTTTGACAATTTGTCAATGTCTCCTTGGTTTGGGATTCAAATGCAAGGTTGTCAATCAAAGAATTGACAAAGATCAATAAATGATTATTTATCGTGTGTGCTTTCACTGCAATTGTCTTATTCTTCTTATTTACAATGTTCATCACATGGGTTGTTATCTGGTTTACTACTAAATCAACGTGGGAACCACCTTTAATGGTAGCCATTCCATTAACAAAGATGAGGTACTGGTGTCTGTACCTCATGTCTTTTCTATGTGGATAGTTAGTTGATTACTTTTGCAAGCAGTAGTGAACTTAGAAAAACAAGTGAATCTTGGGGAGGTCCCCTATCATTGTCTAGAGTTAGAATGTTGTGGTGATCTTGAGGATTTATTTGAAATTTGTACCAATGAATGATATTTTGTTACCATTTTTTTCACACGGTCACGATTTGGATCAAAACCTGATCCTTTTCTCTATGTTTTTCTTGTAGATGAAAGGTTTGATGGATATTAACGGATCATAGAAGCTTTTAATAACTACTTAGTGTTTGAGATGTGATCAGTTGAAAATGTTGGTGAAATTTAGACAAGATATAATCAACAAAGGGTGATAAATATCTATTTTGATTTAAGGATTAAGCTCAGAATTAAGCTATGACGGCTGAAAAGTTGAATCTATAATATCTTGAATTTCTAAAAACAATGTCATGCAATTGATGAATTGCAAATCAAGTGTGGAATGACACTCCCAATAATGGGTGCATGTGGAGGCCACCAGCTCAACTGAAAATTCCAGCCCAGGTCTTGCACTCTACAAATGGTTTCAATATAAGAAGGTTCAGTTAATATTCATCAGCCTAGGTCTTGCAATCCTTTTTCATATCTTCCACTACTCAAGATAGAAGTTTCACTTATTGGGCACTAGGAATTTGATAATTTTGCAAATTTGGCATCAATATTGAGGAGTTGATACCAATTTATTATGGACCAAAGATAGAGCAAGATGAGAAAAGCTGAATAAATTTTCTAGTTGAGGTAAAGGAACCAAAAACTTGATCTTGAAACATGATGTGCTCAGCACTCTGTTACATTGTTACAATCCCAGCTTATGTATTTCCTCTGCTTCTACTCCAGAAGGCCTATTGTTCAAGGCACTATCATTAAAGTATTGTAGCTTCATTCTAATATGTTCATGAGTTTCCTTTAGGCTTTTTGTAAAATTGTGAACATCACACTCGTTTTATTCTTTGTTTCTGACAACTTGAGAAAATCAGCGCCTTTTGGAGTCCCACCATAAAGTTACTCCCTAAAATGAACTTCTGTTGATGTATCTATTCATTAAATTAATATAAATTAATTCAATTGAGATAAATTCAAACCCATTAACCAATTGTGTTGTCCGGTAGTGGATATGGTTAAAATGGCACATGGTTCGGTAGCACATATGTTAAACTATATCCACTACTTTATTCCAGATCATCTATGTGTTTGTCATTGAATCAAAGTAACAAAATATTGTAGTAAATTATTGGAAATTACCTTTTATATATTGTTGCAGGTCTATGAAACACATGCTCGATTAGCTTTGGAGGCTGGAGACATGCCCAAATACAACCAGGTACAAATTATTGCGTCATTTAATTTTTACCTGCTGCTTTTGTATCTTGTGTTTCTTTATAGTTGATGGACATATTCTTAAATTTTAAATTTTTGTGAGGAAATTAGTGTCTTGTT
The DNA here is from genome assembly GCA_034641835.2 of Pinus albicaulis. Classification (NCBI taxonomy): domain Eukaryota; kingdom Viridiplantae; phylum Streptophyta; class Pinopsida; order Pinales; family Pinaceae; genus Pinus; species Pinus albicaulis. Next base: position 117,489 of record JAXQQM020091464.1, read on the forward strand.
TCAAAAAATGTCCACATTTCGGTAACCATGTTCAAACAGGATTAGTGTGTCTAGACTCTATATCATATCCTTTCTGATTCCATCTGCTATTTTCAAAGACATCTAAAAAACGTTTTATCTTCTTTAATTTTATGTCTTAATGCCTCTAGTATTAGTCATAGGATTATTTTTGAGATTTATGCCTTCTCTTCTTATAGTTATCTTGTTCCTCTACTTATGAATCTCACCAGAATTCTGTGACTACTGTAAGGTACTTTGCATTGTCTTTGCCCATAGTGGCTAAGACGAGTCTCAATGTTTTAGTTAAGATAACTGAGTCAATGTAGTGATATAATTTGAACACAAGGGAACTTCTTAGCTCAGTAGAAGTCATATTCTTAGCACATTTCATAGTCTTATTTATGAAAAGAGTCCATGTGAAAGATGCAAAAAATGACTAAAATATGCATTATCAGGCCTAATAGTGAAAACTTAAATTAGATCTGGGATGTGTTATTTTCCATTTTTTATTAACTATCTACATTGTTATGGTACAATGTCAGTCACAGCTTCAAGGGCTATATGTTGAAGGCATTAAGGGTCGTCGTCATGAATTTGTAGCTTACAAGTTATTATATAGTTGTTTGAATCCAGGCTACAATAGTCATATTTTGTCTTCAATGGCAAGGTGTGTATGATATGATTGGCATAAAGTAGTTCAAAGCTCGTTTCTTGATTAAATACAATTTTACATTAAGCTTATTTTCCTAAACTAGAATTGCTTGGTTTTTTATATCAAAAAACTCTGATATGCTTCCCATTTATTCGTTGTTTTTGGTAGCTTGGTTTAAATTTAACCACTCACGTCTGCATTGGTCTAAATGGATCAATATTCTGTGAGCCTTTTTTTTTTAAGCTTGTATTTTGTTAATTTTTTTTCTCCACTTAAGTAATAATTTTTATTCTTGGTTCTAATGCATGCATTGTGTTCTGGAAAGAAAATAGTCTTTTAGATTGAATAATTCTTTAGGTTTACATAGATCTAAGACATTTCATCTTTAGAACACATGCAATCATCAGTTTAATTTCAAATAAATCACTATCATTTACCACGAATGATTTTAGTACTGCACCTTATAAAGGACATTTCTATATATAATATTGCAATATTTATCGTGAATTCATAGAAGTGAAGTAGAAGTGAATTCGATAGGATGCCCTCTGTTGGGGCAGGATCTCCTGCCAACCTCCTCTCCATTCTTCTCCTTGTCTTTAGTGTTTATCGTGAATTCATTATCCATGGTTACATGAAAACATGTTGGAACAAACACTTTGTATCCTCATAAAGCTCAATGTTGGTGCTTTTACAGTGCTACAGTCTTCTCTTATTCTTATGCAATTTAGGATTTAATTTTTCTCTCTGTTTGCGATATGGTCAACTTTCTATCACAGGATTTCTTGTTCTTCATTTCCTTTGACACAATATTTTCCTCTAGTTCAATATCTAGGGTTTATCTTCTTGAGAGACCACTTTTTTTTGTTATTTTTTTATTCGTTCTTTTGCTAGTTTAGCTTCTTGCTTTTCATCTCTCCTTTTTAGGAGATGCCTTGGGTACCCCCACATTGCTATGTTTTCTTGATATATGTTAAATATGTAGTGTGTACATATGATTTCTTTCTTTCTTATTCCATTTAATGCAAACACTGGCTTTTGATACTTTCGTCGAGTATACCTCTAGCATCATCCTGTTACCCTGGGTAGTCTACCAAGCAGGTACCGAGTATTTTTCACCTGTGTGTTTTTTAAACAGTTTGAGTGAGAATATTTTATGAGTTGTATGGCCTTCTGTCTCAAGGAAAATGTTAAATTTACAATGTTGAAAGCATTGAACATGCCCTTATGATCAGCCAATACTATATCAATGGCACATATAGGCAATCAACGTATAGATGCAAAGATGATGGGAGTTTAGTCATCAACCAAGACAAGGGTGGTGGAGGAAAGGATACAAAAGTTTTTAAGAATGACGATGCAAGAGGGATAAGTTAAAATTATGTTAAGGGTTGTTTTAATTGTTTCAAATTATGGAATTTTGAAAAGGATTGTAATAAAAAAATGTGTTTGAACTCATGAAGTAATATGTGCTACCGAACCATGTGCCACAAAGATCTTAATTAAGAATATGTTAGACTGTATCCACTACCTTAAAATGGAATATGTTAGAATATTGTTGTCCAGTGGTGGATATGTTAGACTGTGTGCTTGATAGATTTGAGCTTAAAATGGATTTTTTTAGTTTAAATAACATACCTTTTTCTTTTTCGTATACATGTTCTTTCATTTGTCAGTGAAATGAGAGATGGTCCCTAATTTGAATTGAATCCCATGATAATAAGAGTTCAATGTGATTTAAAGGATTATAGGATATTGTCCATCCTCTTTCATTGTTTGAGTTGTTGTAAGGGCTTTGACACGTGGCTAAATTAAGCAGAAGTCAGGATTATATGAGGGTATTTAGTTGGGCTTGATCCAAAATGACCATATTATGACTCCTTCCAACAACCTGTTGACTCTGTTCAATAAAATATTTAGTGAGCCACAATTAGGCACCTTTACGCATTCTATTGAATAGAAAAAACTAATAGGGTGACCTAATTTGACACATGGCATGTACAAAGTGAGTAGGTGGATTTTCAGTCAATAAGTGCTATGAGAAGAGATTGAGCAAGATAAGAACTAAACATAAATCACATAAATCCTTCAGTGATGGATGTGATATTCTAAAATTTGAATGAATGTGGATGGATGATGAGGTTCCTAAAATACAAAGAAGACATATCCTCATTAGTTCCATGTTACCTCTTACTGATGCCAAATGCAGTGTTACACTTAGGATGTGTCGTGTGGCCTTTTTAATTGTAATGTTACATGTAGAGTGTTACAATTACAATTTTTCAACTAACTGTATATATTCCCTTTATTGTAGGGATGAGGTGACATTATTCAAGTGCTCTCTAATATGAACTGAAATTGTGATTTTATTTTAGCCTGATATTATCAATTCTTTATGTATCATATGTACATTGCATTGTAACTTCTGGGATCTTGAGGCTGCTATTGGCAGCTTTAGATTTTTGGCTTCAACCAGACATACAATCTATTACATTTTATTTGAGTTTCTTTCTGCCTGCAATGATGGTAGTTGTATCTATGGCTCATTCATACTGTATTTCTATGCAATTGATTGTTATGGGCAATGTTGCATAGGTGTATGATGTAACCAAATTTTTGGAGGACCATCCTGGTGGAGATTATGTGTTGATCTCAGCAATTGGTATTGTATCCTTTATAAAACCACTGTTCTTAAATGATATTTCCTATTAAAATAAGAAGCGTATTTACAAGACAAAATGTTTCTCTAGGTGATAGATCTGCATGCCATAGAAGTGTTATTGAGCATAGGATTTATTTTTATCAAGGTGTTTTTGAATGCAATCCCAAAGGCATGGTTATGAAGTAGATCACCCTGTTGCAACAGCTTAGCTAAAGGATTACTTTCACAAGCCCACTTTCTCTTTTTGACAAGAAACATATATAAAAAAATTATATTTAGTGTATTTAAAAATAATTTAACTTAGCATACCCCTTGCACGCATGCAATAAAGCTCTATATTATGTTATCTATACTCTACTTATTAGATGAAAAAATGGCACATTTCTTCCATGATTTCTTTTCTAGTGCATACATGCATCTTTGCTTTATAATTGATAAGTTGTTACCTATTAAATCTCTCTATAACAATCACCAACAGATCATCTATCTACTTGACCCCTTAGTTGTTTGTGTGGTGTGAAATCTATAACATATATGCACATAACACCCAATTATTTATCACATATCATTTTGGACATCCATCTAACCTTATGGCTTCCAGTTTGAAACTTTGAACCATATTCCAATTTCCCACAGAGAGAGCGGGGCATTGAACAACCTTGGGTGTGGGAGATCTCCATTACTTTGAAGTTTGTATGTATAATGAGTTATAATAATGTAAAACATAAAAAGAGCCAATGTGTTGGAGAAGCTCAAACTCAAATATGTGGCAGCCAACGTGTGAACAATCTTGTAGCTTACCTCTGTTGTGGACTGTCACCTCCAGAAGCTCGGACAACAAATAGTGAACAGGAAGGCTCGGACTGGCAGTGACCTAGCTCAAGGTTCAGTGGAGAGGGCTCAGTGTAGTGATAAACGTTAAGAATAGAGTATTGTAAAGCTTGGATAGTAAATAGTAAGGCTTGAATCCCTATCTTATAAACTCGTGAAGGCTCAGAAGCTCGATCTATTAGCAAGTGAATAGGTATTTGTGTTAGCTTAGATTAGTAGCACAACTACCTGTGGATAAGACCTCGGACCAGTGAACAAACATTGTTGGAGGGTCAGATTAGTAACTTACATGTGGACTTGACTTTCCTTCAGAACCTAAAAGAGCTCAAACCTTGAGAACTGCTTCCTTAACCTAGGTTTGAGAACAATTTCCTTAGCCCAGACTTGTAGTTTGCAATGAAGAACAGTAATATATTCATTGGCATGTGGAACACCCACATGGAAGATAACATATCATTGTTATTTGGTTCATGATGTTGTGGCACTAAACTATAATGATGTGGCACACATATGTGGTAGATGGTGTATCATCATGACATGGCTCATTGGTGATGTGGTGATGACATGGTGAAAACATTGTACTAATGTGGCACTAACATGGAGAGGAAGTGGAAGGTGATGTGGAGTTGGGTATTAACCTATTTTTATACTAGGATGTTGAGGAATTGATTCCAAGAAATTTGGAATCCAGTATTTGGCCTATCTCCCAATACTAATAGAACCTAAACTTTTTCAGTTGATAAAATCATTGGACTCTATCAATTTTATCTCAGTATCATAGACTCGAGACTTATTATTGGCTGAGATATTTGTATCTGTACACAAAAATACTACATTAGAATCTTCAGTATCAGCTGTAGATTCAGTTTTCTATCCTTTTCAAAGACCCTTGGAAGCTGAAGATATAGAGGTCGCAAAACTTGAGTTTCTAGTTAGGTTAGCCTCAATTCTAGTTGAAGAGATGGTTTGTATCCCAAGTGCTTGTGCAAATAGCCTCTGGGCAGCTCTTCCAAGAATGTATTCATTTTACATCCTTGTCATTGACAAAATATTTTGAGGATGAAGTCTTAGTTCCTTATTGATAGAGGGTTGATCCACCTCAACCCTTGAATAATTTTTCTTGGGTCTCAAATGAGATTTCAAGGAAGTACTTCTCCTGTATAAATTCACCTAAATCTGAAACATGGCAGGCATTCTTTTCTGAAGGAATACCTACAAGAAAAATTTCCACATCCACAATATTGTTGCTTCCAATTTCACACCTTGTTGTTAAGTCTCAAGCACCTTTAGAAGGACAATTTTCAAATGGAAGCCCCAATGCCTGGGAAAACATTATCTTAGCAGTTGTTGTAGGTTTGTATTCAAAAGTGGCTTTTGCAAGCTGCAAAGACACATTTTTAACCTGTGATGAATCAGTCAAGGCTTTCTCTATCATATTCTCATCTATAAAAGGAACCCTTGTGTTTTCATCTTTATCTATCATTTTATCATCTATACAGGGAACCTCCGATTTCAAGTTCCTGCTCATTATTATTTTAACTGTTGTAGAAGGTGACTATACCAATCTAACCTTTGCAGACTGTGGTGCTGTGGAAACATCTTGTAATGTCTCACCCAAGTTTATATTCTCCATTTTCACATCTATATATGGAACTTTTGTATCCAACACCTTATCCTTGCTTTTGTGATCCATGCATAAAGCATCTATGTTCAAGTATTTTTCCATTATTATTTTCGTAGCTATAGCAAGTGTTTGTTCACAACTGTCCTTTACAGGCTACAGTGCTACTCTTTCTATTTGTGATGATGCATGATTCAAGAATTTTTCTTTCATATTATCATCGGCACATTGAAACTCAGTATTTTTAACCACATCAAGCTTCTTATAAGATGAATCTACCAAGATCCTCTTTCCCAAAGCATGAGCAATCATCCTACGAGCAACTTCTGGTATAGTTCTAGGTCTTGGCACTACCTGCTCCTTTGGCTCGTCAATTTATTCAGATGAACTAAGAGAAAAAAATATGTTCCCGTGCAGTCAGGTAGTAGCTTCCCTCTATTCAAATGATATGGACGGAAATTGATCAGTTCTCTCCTTGTGTTGCAAGTCTTGTAATGTCATCTTCTGCTTCAGTAATTGACAAGTAGCTTGTGGACTTTGAGTATCAAAGCATCCATATGATACAATCAATTCTTCTGACGTTTTTTTTTTTTTAATATTATATTTTAGCTTTGGTATTCTAACGCTAGCTTATCCAATTTTTTTTTTTTTAAATGGTTTGTTTCCGTCGGTACTCTGACATTAAGCTTTTTTAAAAATCATTTGTGTCGTTGGTATTCCGACCTTTTAGTACCGTTGCTCTAGCGACATTTATTTTTTTTTAAAATTGCATCATCAGTCTTCTGACCATTTAGAACCATCACTCTAGTGGTGTTTACTCTTTTTTTTTAATTCTTGGTTTCATCGGTCTTCTGACCTTATAGTGTCGTCGCTCTAGCGACGTCTAGTTTTTTTTTTAAATTTTTGTTCTGTCGATATTCCGACATATAGAACCATCACTCTAGCGATTTTTTTTTTTTTAAATTGTTGCGTTGGTCTTTCGACCATTTATTACCGTTGTTCTAGCGACATTTGGAGGCATCGGACTAGCGACACTTGTGCCTGTCGAAAATGTGACGATTCATGAAACGTCATAATTGCGACACTAATATAAAACGTCAGAGATATCGTCGCTATACCAACGTTTAAGTCAAGTGTCAGAAATCCGATGTTAGGAGAAACCACATTTTTTTGCACCTCAAAACGTCGCTCTTGGGACACCCATCTGTCGAAAGAGCGACATTTTTGCCATCGAAATTTGGGGAAAATGTGCTAGTGAGAGAAGTTCGATTTGCGAAAAGGTAAAATCTTCGAAGTGCGAAGTGCGACGGGGTAAAATTATCGATTTGCAATATGGTAAATTTTGCAAAGTGCGATACGTGATATCGCAATACTAAAATTGAAACTGTTGCTCATCCTCTGAACAACCTATTCATACTCCCTTCCTTCTGGTTATTCCTGCATGTTGGCTTATTTCATTTTATGTTTATTGGCCCATGCGTTTCTCCTCCTGCTAATCTTCTTTCTATTCTTCGTGTGTTTATTCGCGTAGGTGCTTCATGGAGGTCCTCAGTTGCCTTAAGATAATCTGTTTTGCATGCCAAGAGGTGGTCGATCCACCTTTTATTTGATTTTTTATTTTTTTTATTCTCTCTTTTTTTTTATTGCATTCAAAGTAAACTCACAGTTATTTTTTCTATGAACTGAGTTCACCCTTGGTTATCCCTTTGCACTACTTGTCTTCTATTACAATGAACTACTTACTGCCCACTTTCTCAAGTCCATTTTAATTTTTTCTTGTTCCTTTTCTTCGTGGAAAAAGTGAGGCTAGTTGCTATATAAGGTTGAGGTTGCTCTTCTACTGATTTTGGCTATATAAAAAAAACTTTCCTTCTCACACTTTTTAATGTTTTATTAAGCTAAAATAGATTCGAAGAAAGGGTTAGATGATTGCATACCTGAGCCTTACCATTGATTTTTTTTTTGCAGGTGATATTGAAGCTGTTGATATGGCTGTTGAAGCCATCTTCGGTGGTTCTAAAGCTGCACATGATAATTTTCTTGAGTTCCTTTTGGAGCTTCTGAGCACAGGAGGAGGAAGTCCAAGTTTTACTATCATTAACCAGGGTGTTGATTGAATTTTCTTTTTGTGCCAACTTACTGTTTTCTAGCTTGCAAAGGTTGGAGAGCACCTACTTTCATTAGAGAGAGATACATGGAGAAATGTAATTTTTTTTTTAAGTCCTACTAGCCACCTCAATGAGGTTTTCCACTAGTAGGTTTTCCTAGGCACCTTAAAGGAGGTTTTCACCTAGGATATTTGATTTTTCTCTTTTTTTTTCCCAACCCAATGACCACCTCATGGAGGTTTTCAATTAGTGGGCCAATCTCAGACGCCTCAAAAGAGGTTTTCACATGATATTTTATTCTTTCCATTTTTTTTTCTTTTTTTTTCTTTTTCACTTTCCTACTCTAAAACCAAAACCTTTTTCAAGTATAGGAATACTTCCAATGGAGCCATGTACACATCAAGATGACAAATAAAATCAGGTGCACACTTGGAATACATGTTCTAACATGTACCTGAATATAAGAGATGAATTTCTTTGACAGGGATTGTATCAAGTACTATTGGAGAAGAGTGTGTTGCTGCAAGTTAATGACTGTTTGGAACCATATGTCAATATATTTGTGATGCGCCTGGTCCACTTGCTGGGTTGGATCACCTTGGATGTCCTCTTCTATTATGGCATTCAAATATTCCTCTTTTTGCTGATTTTCCTCTTGAAAACATGGAGGAGATTTTGGTAAACTTGAGGAAACTTTCTCAAAATATGATTCTAATGTCGGCTCTTCATCAAGTGTTTCCCTTGATCTTTTGATCTCCTGGTTTTGATCTTCTTCTTCTTGATGTTGTCCTTCAATGACATTAATAAAATCTCTTCTTTGCAATACCTTTCTTGAACTAAGATGAAAACCATTTAGATCAAGAGGATATGTTTGGTAGTGTTGTACCTCAACATTGTAAGTGGGCTGAGATACTTCATGGTGTGGGTTTGGAAATGGTGGTACAGGTATTTGAGTGGGGGTGGATATATGATATGGATGTGGTTGAGGCTGTGGTTGTGGTGGAGGTGGATGGTAGGGATAGCATGGAGTTACGTATGGAGGATATGGAGGGAAATATTGAGGATATTGTGGATTTTCCCAATAGGGACCTTGCCAACCATGTTGCCAAGATTTTTCTTGGGGTTGAGATGGCCAAGGTTGAAAAGGAGGGAGTGTGTCCCAATTATTTTGAGATGGATGTGAATAAGCTTGAAATTTTTAAGTAGGTCCTTCCATCATATCAAGTTGACTAGGCTGCCAGAGTCTCCTTGGAGCTACATAACATAGCTTCTTTAGTGATTGTCTTGCTCCATTGTCTTCCCGGTAAACTTCTATAAACTCAGGGAATGATGAACAACATTTAGTAGCATATGATTCTGCATGGATAAAAAAAATATCAACATCTTCTTTTTTCTCATTTTTCATTCTTAACATTTCTACTTGTTCACTTAGATTGCTAAGAATTTATGTTTTAAAGTTGTCAAGAAAATTTCCAAGTTCATATTGCCTTACCAATTTTGATGTTGACTTAATTACTCTTTCCCTTCCTCTTGATATGCGCTTGCATGTTTCACAAATTTCTTCAAATAAAAATTGATATAAATCTCCTTTACTCATGAGATTAAGGAGATCAATCCACTCATCCCTAATTGTTCTAAGTAAGAGGGTTTTTAGTGTGTCAAGTCCTAAATGATGCAATCTTGCCCTCTTAACATTATACATGAACCTCTCTATTAGATCCTCGAGGCTCTTATCTTCTTCTTGGTTCAATCTAAAAGTTTCTTCTCTAAGATCACAATCTTTGTATTTTTCTAGAAATATATTTTGCATATCATTCCATGATCTTATTGAATTAGTACCTAGACTCATGAACCATTCAAGAACTCTATCCTTCAATGTTGCATGAAACAATCTCATTTTTTGAGTGCGTGATAAGTAGCCATAAGACCTACAAAGTATCTCAAATTCAAAGAGAAATGTTTTCGGATCCTCTGTCCTCATACCATGGAAGTTGGGAAGGAAAGGTGGAGGGATTTTCTTCATATGTAAACTAATGTTCATATCTTGAATGCAAAACCCAATAAGATCTTCTTCATTGTCATCATACCCATCCATCTCTTCTACCTTCAAAAGTGTATGGTGATGTGGTTCTTACTGCACCACATGGTCAAGTGGGAGGGTTAGTATTGGACAAGTATTTTTTATTTTTTAAAAGAATTCCGAGTATCCCTACTCCTATGAGGCATGAAAATTAGATCTTTTTGTATATATTTTTTAATATTTCTGAAATGGCATGAAAAGAAAGGAAAGTCGAAAATAATGCTTAAAAAAATTCAAAGCATCTACTAGACACCTCCCCAACAATGATGCCAAAATGTGGCGAGCCTTGGTATTGCACCAGGAATGCTACAAATCCTAGGGGTTGCCCTACTTTACTTTATCAACCCGGAGTCTGTACAAACTTGGAGGTGACAGTGCTATATACACAGCAGATGCATTATGTTCATTTCATCCTCTTCCAGTCTACGAAAGGGTGCTAATTCTAGGGGTTCTCAGTGAATTCTGTCACACTTCAATTAAACTAAAATAAATTGCAGAAAGGAAATGACAGAAATGAAACTAATTCAATTTGTAGAAAGGAAATGGCAGAAATGAAACTAATTTAAATTGCAGAAAGGAAACTAATTTAGACCACACTTAACTTGGCCAATCGGATAAACACACCCTAATCTATCTATCATGCTCCTATCGATTTAGTTATTCATTACCTAATTCTAATTTTAAGAAGTGTGCTTGCAGTTTGGAGGAAAAAGGGCTAAAGAGGCTAATGGAGGGATTAACGCATGAAACAAGGCTTAGAAGTGGAAAGAGTGGGGTTAAACCTTATAAAACCTTATTATAGCATAGAAATTTCTTTCGAGTGGAATTTTTTGAAAAGTGCAATGGTGGAGAAACGAGAGTACAGTTCGGGAGCGAGAGTGAAGTGCGATTTGCAAAAAGGTAAAATATGCGAAGTGCGACGGGGTAAACATTGCGATTTGTGATGTGGTAAATGTTGCGAAGTGCTATATGTGATATCTCAATATCACAATTGGTTTTTGGAAGCAATAAGTGTTAACGAAAACCAATTAAACAGTACGAAGTGCGAAATGCGATGGCTGACATGGCAGTGGGACCAGCGGTGGAGCGCGACCGCAATATCGCAATCGGCAGATCAGAGCAGTAAGTCTTAAAAGAAAAGGGTAAATGTTGTGAAGTGCGATTGTGATGTATGATAGGGTGAGAACCGAGAAGAAAAGGGCGGAGATCAAACATTGATCGTTTGTCAAGCGTTTTGTGTTAAAATGGCTGCGATAACCAAAGAATGTGAAAACGAAGGAATAGAAGGCAGACTTACTCATTTTGAAGTGTTTTTGGGAATAAAAAGGGTGTGGAAGCTACAAATAAGTGAAAATAGAGGGGGATAGAATCATAACAGTAGATATGGAAAATGAAGCGGGAAGGCGAGGGTGAACTTCTCCGGAACTTTAATATTGCTTCCTACAAACAAACCTACAGATTCATGCAAGGGAAAACAAAAAAGAATGTGTGGTAAAAACAATGAACATAAATCAAATTTTTGGCCTATGGGAAATCCTACCCCCCTCGAGCTCTATTGACAGAGATGAGAATGGAACTATAGATCCATAACTTTTAGAGTTTTATCCTCCATTCTATTAAGCAAATGAAAACCTACAACAACATTTCGAAAAAACAACTTGAAACTATCAGAAGCAAGATTAACTAAATGACAAAAACAAAAAATAACTAATGGAGAGAAACAAACTAGCTAAATAATAGAAAGGAAAGAATGGTAACAGGCAGAGAAGCTGAGGCACATGGATTGGGCCATAATCCACGAGCCCAACTCTCTAGAACTAAGTTTTTCATATTAAAAAATTATCTTTTTATGAAAAATTATATTTTTTATTATTTTTCGAAGTTGGTGAAGTAATATTTCAATTGGATTTTGGAGGCACATGTTCACATAAGAATTTTTTCAATTCTTTAAATAAATTGAAAAACCAAGTGTACCCTTTTGAATAGGAGTTGTAAATGAAGATAGTGGTATTTTTTTGAAATTTTTTCCTTGTGTATATTTTATGTTATTGATTTTTTACTCAACCCCTAGGAAATTGTCCACAATAATTTCAAGCGTTATGCTTAAAATAAATTAGATGAAAAATATCATATGAATTCAAAATTGCCAAATTCATATGCCATTGGATAGAGGATTATTTGAGGAATCCAACATGATCAAATCCACCACTTAAGGACAAATTCTTCACTAAATCCATTAGGGTACAAAATGGGGTTGCAGAGAAATCTACAGAAGGAGTGTTGAAAATGTGATTTTTTGGATCTCGGGAGCTCGATTAAGCGCTTAAATTCAAAATTCAAATTTCTCGACCGAGCACTTAAATTAAAAATTCAAATTTCTCGATCGAGCACTTAAATCCAAAATTCAAATTTATCGATCAAGTTGTATACGTGGTTAACCAGTGGCTCGATCGAAAAATATAGCTTGATCAAGCTATAAATCTCGATTAAGCCTTTAACTTGTGTTAGAAAATGGCTTGATCGAGCTATTTTTAAGTTCCTAAACAACTCGATCGAGTGGTTAAAATTTCTCGATTGAGCACTTGAAATTTCTCAAACGAGCATCATTTTTTCACCAGAACATGCCCTCGCTTTGCCAAAAAATGTAACCCATCTCCATGATATCACATAGTGTCATAAAGGAGATCATGTGATCTCAATGTCAAAATCATTTTATTATTTATATATTTGATAAGCATCAAAAATTTCCTACATACATTTCTTTATCTATCTTTTACCCACCATTGCTTTATTTCCTATGAGCATCCATAACTCTAGTGAAGTTTCCTTATTATCATACAAGAATACCCATAATTATAACAAACATCCACAACCTCAATGGTTTTAATTGTACTTCCCATACTATTCATGGTGATTTCAACTTCCTTTGCATTTTACATTATTCTCACCCTTTTTTATTTGTATACAAGTATTTCATATGCAATTGGGTGTATAGGAAATGTGATGATACTAGAGTTTCTTTGATGTTCTTAGCAAATTCCTCACTTCTATAGTTTAGCCTAAGGTTCTTCCCATAGTCAATCATCCTAGGCATCAATTATATATTGTGAGGGGGGTGGATCTTAGAATAAAAGTCATGTAAGATACCTAATGTCTAATATACTAGTACTTTACATTTAAATCCTTTATAACACAAGTGTTCCATCATGAATGTAGAAATTTCAACCATAGGTCAAGAACTATGTAAAGATAATCAAGTATGATGATTTATTCTTAGGATATTGGAAATCATTAAAGAACTTGTCCAAATCTAACCACTTCCATTTTCCTAGGATAAATAAATCCCTACAAAATTTCTCATCATGGATAAATAAAATGAACTGACTAAACAAAAGCAAGAAAAAATGAAAGTTTAAAATCCTAATTTTACAAGTAAATAATTTTAAATTAACTACCATGACTTAAATTAAAATAAAGCTCTAGAATATATAGCAAATAGAATTAAAATCACTATTACAAACAAGGTGAAAAAATCAGTAATAAAGCAAAATAAAAATATCCTAAATCTATATATTCAAATACAAGATTAGAATATTAGTATGAAGAATAAAATTAAATCATCTTGATTCAAATTTAAGTCATAACAACCAAATTTATTAGCAATATCCATTAATATCCAAGGAAATTTTCTAAAAAAAAACTTTAATAAGGCACACATGAAAGTATAAATGCATCAACATAAGTATTCAAAATTTGTGTTGGAAATAAGTCGAATAAACCCAATTTTTGTACTTAAATATTAACCTTGTTACTATCTGTTGGAAATGTTGTCATTGATGGCAAAGGAGGAAGCAGAAGAAAAGGAGAAGACAACAAAGAAGAACAGAGGGAGATTATATTTACAGAGACACGGCAGCAAAAAGAGAAGCAAGCAGCACAAAGGAGGCAGCAGAGGCACAGACAAGAAAAGGACAGCAACAGAGGCAATGGAGAAGAAGCAGGTAACATTTACAGGGAGCACAAGAAGAACAGAGACATGGCAGTAAAAAGAGGGGCGGAGACATAAAATACAAAGGAATAGATGAAACAGTCAAGCAACAGAGTAGAAGCAGAGGCAGAGACAGAGAAAGGAGACAGAGCATCAGAAGAGGCAGAGCAGCAGAGGTAGAGCCGTTATCAAAACAGTGAAATGTTTGCAGAGGATTGGAAATAAACCTGTGTGTTAGTGGAAATGTGAGTTATAATAAGCGAAAGTGTCGTGTTGAGGTATATAACAAAAAAAAGACGGGTTTATATATAAAATAGTTTGAACCGAGATTATATAAAATGAAAACGTGACAATCTTTATGAAATAGAACCATGAGCATGAAGAAGAACAGTGAGAGATAAACAGTAAAACCGGAAGGTGAGGACCAACAGTTTTCGCGCGATATATGCCATTGAAGGACACGTGTCCTCAGGATTCAAATGAAATGGTTCAAAGGGTGCAGACCAATGTATACAATGTGGATATACATTATATAATGCTCATATAATGTATATAATGTTTAACCGACGAAAGGTTATATAAATAAATAAATAAATATATATATATATATATATATATATATATATATATATATATATATATATATATATATATATATATATATATATATACGAAGTAGAACCACAGACTTTGGAACTCCATGAAGGAATAGTAACGATGGTTTGGAATACCCAACGGTTTTCATCGCACAGCTTTTGTGCGGTAAGTGGTTTTCGTGAAATCAGTGCAATCACATTCATTGGAGGACACGTGGCATGAGGCGGGTTCCCAAAACCGGTTACATCACGTGCTAACGTCCGGTCCTTAACCCCTCGCGATATTACATGACCACCGTTGGATTTCCAGCAGGAGCGTGATAGTTTATTAACTGTCGAATGAGATGGGTAGGTTAACACTGGGACCCAATTTCATCGCGTGGGTTTAAGAACTATATCTCGCACAAGTGTGTAACGCGATTACCGTCAGATTGGTTGTATGGAGCGTGAGAGCAGGTGAAGCATTGGATCCAAGCGGAGTTGGGTGCACGTTAAGCAAGGTAAGTATTGTGGGCCCGAAGATGCTGTGTATGTTATTGTGTGGTTGTAAATCCAAAGTTGTGGGTTTTACTATAATGTTCCAAATATTTAAACGAAGGTCGTATCATATGTTACTGTATATATTATGGTTGGATATGAAAAAATAGAGCCGAGAGTCATATGAAGCGGGGTTTAATATAAGCTATAAGGTTAAGTAGCACAGATATAATGTCGAGGGTTGTTGACAAAATGGTATGATAATTCTATATGAAAAGGTCTCCGCTCATGAATAAACCTTGGATATAAAATTTGGGCACTTCATTATATTGATTCACAGTTCATAAAGTCTGAGTAATTAAAACAAAGCCGAAGGTTTGTATTATGGGATGTAATGCTCATTTCATATGGTGGGACCCTCACCCAATCGCATCAGAGAAAGTTCGCAGAGGAACATGTTAACAAAGAATTGCGATTGCGATGAAAGTCTGGACCCGATGGCTTTATAAACCATGACTGATATATGTTTGAGTTCCGTAATAACAGTGAATCATCGAAATCAGAGCATTGGAGCCTCGGAACTTTGGAACATCGAAGAATCGTAAATCAGTAAACAGTGTTTCATCGCATCGGGAAATTCGGCGAGTGGACCCGTAAGGGCATTTTATGTACTAAATGATTCATTATTGTTATATTTCCAAGAGGTATCGGAACTAAATAATGCAACATTTTATATTATTAAAACAACTCTTATCATGTCGAGAGTTAAATTGTGATATAAAAAAAGCGCAGTTACATATGTATGGCATATGGCAGTTACACCGCGACAGTAAGCATGAAATCAATCAAAGCCGAAAGGGACAAACACAGTTACAGAAAAGAGAAGTGCAGTGAGCCAAGAGGCTGAATGAGTAGGCTGCGGTTTTTAATTGTAATTGAATGTAAATGTTTTTAATTGATTTATATTGTTGTGATGCATTGGCAAGTCTTCGAAGGAAAACAAAGCTCCCACTGTAATATTGAAATTAATGCATGTTGTTATATTTTTCTGAATGAGCGAGTGAAAGAAATGAGAAGGTAGAAAGCAAAGAGGCATGGCTGTCCATTCCAAATTCATTGAGGAATGCTAACACTCACAAGAAAATATTTATAAATAATATCATCTTGATATGCAAAGAGAGGTTAGAGAGTGTAAGGATAGAGAATTTAGAGTATAGAAGATTGAGGCAGAGAATATAAGGAAGAGAGGAGCAGAAAAAGATGCTACAGAACAGAGCTGATATCTAAGGTAAATTATCAAACATTTCTTTTGAAAAATTGAGGAAGTTGGAGCTTCCCTATCAAGCTGGATCTTGATAGCTGTCAGTTGTAGCTGACTGAGGTTGGAGCCTCCTGTAGGTTGGTGCCTGCAGAAAAACAATGGTGAGAGGAAGTTGGAGCTTGCCTTTGCATCACAACAATAATAATATGTGGTTTTCTCCCTTTATGGGTTTCCACTTACATTTGTTGTCTCTATGTGTTGCTTATATGTTGATATGATCCACTCAATCTGTTTAATTGTTTGTTGCTCTCACAATAAAGTTGATGTCACATTAATTTAATACTGGTTGCAACATTTTAACACTGTTCACATATTAAGCTGTAAATAAGTTTGATGAAAATTTAAAAATCTCAGGTATGTGTTAAACTGATTCACCCCCCCCCTCTCAGTTTAACCAAAGATTCAACAATTGGTATCATAGCAGGTTCCTTTTGTACCAGTTTAACCACTGAAAGGAGATCCTAGGCCTCCAATATGTCTAGTCAAGAAGGAAGCTCAACCAATAAAGCCCCTTTCTTCACTGGTGCTAATTATGCCTTCTGGAAAATTAGAATGAGAGCATAAATAATGTCTCTAGGAATAGAGGTATGGGATGCTATTGAATTTGGATATGCCCCAAAGGCAACCAACCCAGAAAGAGAAGCTAAACAAGAATTTGTAGCAAATGCAAAGGCCATGAATGCAATATTAAGTGGACTTTGTGAGTCTGAATTTATTAAAATAATGCACAGTAAGACTGCTAAAGATATGTGGGACACTCTAGAGAATATTCATGAGGGAAATAAAAAGGTAAAGACTGCCAAACTTCAAGTATATAGAGCCCAGTTTGAAAATTTAAAAATGAATGATGATGAAGATGTTGGCAGCTTCTTCTTAAGAGTTGCAGAAATTGTTAACAATATGAAAGCTCTTTGAGAAACCATATCAGAAAGTATAATTGTGCAAAATATTCTAAGATCTCTTCCATCTAGATTTAATCCCAAGGTGTATGCAATAGAAGAAACAGATGATTAGGAGACCTTGACCATGAACCAGCTACTTGCAAATCTAATAGCATATGAGATGAGGCTCCCACAGAAGAAGCCAATTACGAAGGAGGCATCCTTTAAAACAGAAAAGAAGAAAGAACAAGAGGAAGACATATGCTCTTGCTCGGATGAAGAAGAGGCAAAATTTGTCAATAAACTGGATAGAGGCTTAGGTAAATACAAAGGGAAGCTTCCTTTCAAATGCTTTAACTGTGGAAGAATTGGATACTATGCTTCTAAATGTCCTCACAAGAAAGTAAAGAATCAGGCTCAAGAATCAGGGAAAAATACATCAAAAAACTGGCAGAAAGGAAAGAAATTTAGTAGAAAATCCTTCTATGCTCAATAAGACAGTAGTGCATCTGAAGACTCAGATGAACCCTCAAGTGAAGAAGGAACCTCTGAATTTTTATTGATGGCCATAGAAGAACTTGAAGGACTCCTACTAGAAGATGAAGAAGAAGAAGGTGAAGTCAACCTTGAGGGGGAGTTAAGAAGTGCTTTGGAGGAGATTGATAGACTCAAACTGAAATGAAGAAAACAAAAGGACATTCTCCTCAAGTATGTACGAGAAGAACAAAATTCAGAAGTCCTCATGCAGTAAAGATAAAGCTTGAAGAAGCCAAGAAGATAGAAGACATGTTACTTCAGCAAATCAAGGATAAAACTCGAGAACAAGAGAAGCTGGAAGAAGAAGTTGTATGTCTGAGAAAGAAATTAGAAAATGCTCAGAGGAAAGTGTATACAAATTCCTCTCAAACAACAAGCTCTAGTAAGTTGAATGAAATTCTGGATGCTCAAAGATCTCCTATGATAAGAACTGGAATAGGCTATGAAGGAGAATCAAGTAAAAGAAACGAAAAGGAAAACAAAGAGATTATTTTTGTAAAAGCAAAGAAGAATGATGAAGCAGCTCAAACAATTCCTACAAAAGAAGAAACATGTAATGAGGAAGACAGAGATTAGAAGAAATCTCTAGTAACAAAGAATGGAATAAATACTAAGACAACAGAAAAAGGACCATATACCCCTAAGTATGTCAAACTTGGAAGCCATCAAAGGAAATTCTTCCCTCCTATGAAGAATGCCACCTATTATGTCTGCCACAAACTGGGACACATTTCTGCATACTATCATGCAAGGAGGAGTAATTCAAAGCAACAAAAGATGCAAACAGTGAAGAGACTGTCTCAAGCAAACAAATGGAGAAGACAACCCTACATCAGGTATGCAAATAGTTTCTATGGTTATTGTTTTTATTGTAAGGAATTTGGACATAAAATCAGTGAGTGTAGAATTTACGGACAAAGATTGATATTCAACACCTCAAGGAGGTTTATGAATCAAAGAAATTTTGTTCATACTCACAATTCTGCAAAAATTATGATCAAATGCTGTGTATGCAATCAAGTTGGACATATGTCTTCCAAATTCCCTCTCAGAAGATGTAGTCCATCACCTCACAAAAGATAACAAACAAAAGGGTGCTTCTAGTGGATAAAGAAGGTGAATAAATGTGACTTGGCTCTAACTGCTCAAGACCTAAAAAGCCAGTGGTATTTGGATAGTGGCTGCTCAAAACACATGACTGGGGACAGAAGAAAGTTTATAACTCTTGATGAAAAGAAATCTGGCAATGTTACTTTTGGCAATGATAAATCAAGAAAAATAAAAGGAAAAGGCTCAGTCAGCCTAGACAATGGCAGAGGAAAGGCCCAAGATGTACTATTTGTAGATGGGCTGAAAGCAAATTTTCTAAGTGTCAGTCAAATGTGTGATAAAGGCTGTGAAGCTCTTTTTAGAGCACAATATTGTGAAGTTAGATCAAGCACCATAGGTAAGACTCTGCTCAAAGGAGTTTGAACAGAGAGTAATGTTTACATTGTGAAAGAGGAAGATGAAACATGTCATCTTAGCAAACTTGAGGAGTCATGGTTATGGAATAAAAGGTTGGGACATCTCAACTTCGATCACATCATTAGACTAAGCAAGAATAAAGCTGTCAGAGACATGCCATAAATAAAAAGGCCTTCTAATACCATATGCAAATATTGTCAATTGGGAAAACAAACCCGCACATCATTTAAAGCCAAAGATGAGTTATCAACATGAATACCACTCCAGCTTGTACACATGGACCTGTGTGGACCTGCAGGAACTAAAAAACCAAGTGGAGAATCCTAATTCATGCTGATAATAGATTATTTCTCCAGAATGATGTGAGTTTCATTTCTCAAGAATAAATCAGAAGCTTTGGAAAAATTCAAAATATTCAAAGCTTTAGCAGAAAATCAGACAGGATGCAAGCTAAAATGCATCAGATCGGACAGAGGAGGTGAATTCACAGATTATGACTTTGCAGATCTATGCAATGAATATGGAATAAAGCAACAATTTACTATTGCAGGGACACCTCAGCAGAATGGAGTAGCAGAGAGACAAAACAGATATGTTCAACAAATTGCCAGAGCCATGATGCAAGAGAGTGATATTCCTCAAACCTTCTGGGTAGAAGTAGTACACACAGCGGTGCATATCCTTAATAAAGTTCACTTAAGGCCAAGCAGTGACAAGACTCCCTATGAACTATGGCATGGGAGACCAGCTTCAATCAAACATTTCAGAATATTTGGAAGCAAGTGTTACATAAAGAATAGTGATTAAAATCTTGGGAAATTTGATGCAAGAGCAGATGAAGGGATATTTCTAGGATATGCTTCCAAAAGTAAAGGGTACAGGTGCTACAACAAGACTCTTCGAAAAATAGTAGAAAGCACTGACGTGAGATTTGATGAAGAACTTCCAAACAATACAAGAGATACATACTGCAGTAGTCCATCAGACAACCATGAAGAATAAAACAAGGATGATGATGAAACAGGCAAGACAACAGAAGATGCTGAACTGAGATCGAAAGGCCCATCAAGATACACTCAGAAGAACCATCCAGAATATCAGATCATTGGAGACAAGAGAGTAGGGGTCCAGACAAGAAGGAAGCTAACTGAACAGACAAAAGAGGTATACATAGCCATGTTATAAAAAATAGAGCCAAAGGAATTTGAAGAAGCCAGCAAGGACAAGTCTTCGGTGAATGCTATGAATGAAGAATTGGACCAAATTGAGAAGAACAATACCTAGGAACTAGTTCCTAGACCCACTAAGAAAAATTTCATAGGCTCAAAATGGGTATTCAAAAATAAAATGAATGAGGAAGGACAGGTAATCAGGAATAAAGCCAGACTTGTCTGCAAAGGATATTCACAAATCGAAGGACTTGATTACGATGAAACATTTTCCCTTGTAGCTAGAATGGAAGCCATCATAATGTTTCTGGCCTTTGCATGCAACCAAGACTTCAAGGTATATCAAATGGATGTGAAATCTGCATTTCTGAATGGAGATCTAGAAGAAGAAGTCTACGTGGAACAACTAGAAGGCTTCTCATTAATAGACAAAGAAGACTATGTACGCAGAGTAAAGAAGTCTCTGTATGGACTAAAACAAGTTCTTCGTGCTTGGTACTCAAGGCTGGATAAATATTTTCAAAACCAAGGCTTTAAGAGAGGAGGAGCAGACAACAATCTATACATAAAAGCCCATGAAAATGAACTCCTGATTGTTGTAGTATATGTTGATGACATTATGTTTGGAAGCAACAAAGATGAACTGGAAAAAGGGTTTGCTGAGGAGATGAAATCAGAGTTTGAGATGTCCATGATTGGAGAGCTCATTTTCTACTTAGGACTTCAAATTCAGCAAAAGAACACAAGTACATTCATCTCACAGGAAAAATAATTAAAAGAAATGTTGAAAAAGTTCAAAATGGAGGACTGCAAACCTGTGTCAACTCCCATGATCACGGGATGCAAGCTGTGCTGATGATGGATTTGCTGATATATATCAAAAAATATACAGATCCATGATAGGAAGTCTGTTGTACCTAACAGCATCAAGACCAGATATCATGCTAGCAGTAGGACTTGTGGCTAGATATCAAGAAACACCTAAACAAAATCATCTTCTTGCAGTCAAAAGAATATTCAGATATCTACAAGGAACTGCACAGTATGGACTTTGGTATCCTAAAGGAAAAAGCTTCACTTTGACAGCATACACAGATGTAGATTGGGCCAGCTGTGTGGATGACAGGAAAAGCACAAGTGGAGGTGCATTCTATCTAGGAGAAAGTCTGGTGGCATGGTTAAGAAAGAAATAAACATCTATCTCTCTGTCTATAGCAGAAGCAAAATACATAGCAGCAGCAGCCTGTTGTACACAAGTCATGTGGATGAAGCAAACCCTCCAAGACATGAAGGTAGGCATTGATGAACCTATCTCAATCAAATGTGATAATACAAGTGTTATAAGTATATCAAAAAATCCTGTTCTTCATTCAAAAACTAAATATATCCCAATCAATTATCATTTTCTCCAAGAACAAGTGGCTGAGAAGGTAGTAAAGCTGGAGTATGTACCAACAAAAGAACAGACAGTAGATATATTTACCAAACCTCTTGCTAGAGAACCATTTGAATATTTGAGAGATAGACTAGGGGTAGTATCTGTAGATACTACTCTCTGATATGAAGAGAAAGCATAGTTTCAGGGGGAGAACAGAAATGAAAATATCATTCCAGGGGGAGATCAGTTAGCAAGAAAAGCATGAAACAAGTCCTCAAGATCAATGCTACATGGGTGAGAGTTGAAAGCACACTGAAAAATGAGCAACCCCTTGCCATTGATGTCAAAGGGGGAGGAAGAGCAAGCGACAGGGTCCTAAAAGGGAAACAGAGGAAGTGTATTGCCATCAATGCCAAAGGGGGAGACTGTTGGAAATGTTGTCATTGATGGCAAAGGAGGAAGCAGAAGCAAAGGAGAAGATAGCAGAGAAGAATAGAGGGAGAGTATATTTACAGAGACAGGGTAGCAAAAAGAGAAGCAAGCAGCGCAAAGGAGGTAGCAGAGGCAGAGACAGACAAAGGACAGCAGCAGAGGAAATGGAGAAGACAACAGGTAACATTTACAAGGAGCACAAGAAGAACAGAGACAGGGCAGTAAAAAGAGAGGCGAAGACAGAAAATATAGAGGAAGAGACGAAACAGTCGAGCAACAGAGTGGAAGCAGAGGCAGAGATAGAGAAAGGAGACTGAGCATCAGAAGAGGCAGAGCAGCAGAGGCAGAGATAGAGAAAGGAGACAAAGCATCAGAAGAGGCAGAGCAGCAGAGGCAGAGCTGTTATCAAAACAATGAAATGTTTGCAGAGGATTGGAAATAAACCTGTGTGTTAGTGGAAATGTGAGTTATAATAAGCGGAAGTGTCGTGTTGAGGTATATAATGAAAACAAGACGGGTTTATATATAATATAGTTTGAATCGAGATTATATACAATGAAAACATGACAATCTTTATGAAACAGAACCATGAGCATGAACCGGAACAGTGAGAGATAAACAGTAAAATCGGAAGGCGAGGACCAGCAGTTTTCGCGCGATATATTCCATTGAAGGACACATGTCCTCGGGATTTGAATGAAATGGTTCAAAGGGTGCGACCAATGTATACAATGTGGATATACATTATATAATGCTCATATAATGTATATAATGTTTAACTGATGAAAGGTTATATAAATATATATATATATATATATATATATATATATATATATATATATATATATATATATATATATATATATATGCGTGACAGAACCCTGAACTTTGGTGGAACCGTGAAGGAACAGTAACGACGGTTTGGAATACCCGATGGTTTTCATCGCACCACTTTTGTGCGGTAAGTGGTTTTTGTGAAATCAGCGTGATCACATTCATTGGAGGATGCGTGGCATGAGGCAGGTTCCCAAAACTGGTTACATCGCGCGCTAACGTCCGGTCCTTAACCCCTCGCGATATTACATGACCACTGTTGGATTTCCAACAGGAGCGCGATAGTTTATTAATCGTCGGATGAGATGGGTAGGTTAACACTGGGACCCAGTTTCATCGCGTGGGTTTAAGAACTACATCTCGCGCAAGTGTGTAACATGATTACTGTCAGATTGGTTGTATGGAGCGCGAGAGCAGGTGAATTATTGGATCCAAGCGGAGTTGGGTGCACGTTAAGCAAGGTAAGTACTGTGGGCTCGAAGATGCTGTGTATGTCATTGTGTGGTTGTAAATCCAAAGTTGTGGGTTTTACTATAATGTTCCAAATATTTAAACAAAGGCCATATCATATGTTACTATATATATTATGGTTGGATAATGTTACTATATATATTATGGTTGGATATGAAAAAATAGAGCCGAGAGTCATATGAAGCGGGGTTTAATATAAGCTATAAGGTTAAGTAGCACAGATATAATGTCGAGGGTTGTTGACAAAAGGGTATGATAATTCTATATGAAAAGGTCTCCGCTCATGAATAAACCTTGGATATAAAATTTGGGCACTTCATTATATTGATTCACACTTCATAAAGTCTGGGTAATGAAAACAAAGTCGAAGGTTTTTATTATGGGATGTAATGCTCATTTCATATGGTGGGACCCTCACCTTATCGCATCGAAGAAAGTTCATAGAGGAACGTGTTAACAAAGAATTACGATTGCGATGAAAGTCCGGACCGGATGGGTTTATAAACCATGACTGATATATGTTTGAGTTTCGTCATAACAGTGAATCATCGGAATCGAAACATCGGAACTTTGGAACATCGGAGAATCGTAAATCAGTAAACAATGTTTCATCGCATCGGGAAATTCGGTGAGTGGGCCCGTAAGGGAATTTTATGTACTAAATGATTCATTATTGTTATATTTCCAAGAGGTATCGGAAATAAATAACGTAGCAGTTTATATGATTAAAACAACTCTTATCATGCCGAGAGTTAAATTGTGATATATAAAAAGCGCAGTTACATATGTATGGCATATGGCAGTTACACTGCAACAGTAAGCAGGAAATCAATCAAAGCCGAAAGGGACAAACAAAGTTACAGAAAAGACAAGTGCAATGAGCCGAGAGGCTAAATGAGTAGGCTGTAGTTTTTAATTGTAATTGAATGTAAATGTTTTTAATTGATTTATATTGTTGTGATGCATTGGCAAGTCTCCGAAGGAAAACAAATCTCCCGCTGTAATATTGAAATTAATGCATGTTGTTATATTTTTCTGAATGAGCGAGTGAAAGAAATGAGAAGGCACAAAGCAAAGAAGCATGGTTGTCCATTCCAAATTCATTGAGGAATGCTAACAGTCACAAGAAAATCTTATTAATAATATCATCTTGATATGAAAAGAGAGGTTAGAGGAATAAGGATAGAGAATGAAAAGTATAGAAGATTGAGGCAGAGAAGATAAGGAAGAGAGGAGTAGAAAGAGATGCTACAGAATAGAGTTGATATCTGAGGTAAATCAACAAACATTTCTTTTGATAAATTGAGGAAGTTGGAGCTTCCCTATCAAGTTGAAGCTTGATAGTTGTCAGTTGTAGCTGACTGAGGTTGGAGCCTGCAGAAAATTGAAGGGATTTGGAGTTTCCTTGCAAGTTGTAGCTTGCAGAATTGAGGTTGGAGCCTCCTGTAGGTTGGTGCCTATAGAAAAACATTGGTGAGAGGGAGTTGGAGCTTGCCTTTGCATCACAACAATAATAAGATGTGGTTTTCTCCCTTTATGGGTTTCCACTTATATCTGCTGTCTCTATCTGTGTTGCCTGTGTGCTGAGATGATTTACCAAATCTGCTTAATGTTTTTTGCTCTCATAATAAGTTTGATGTCACATTAATTTAATACTTGCTACAACATATTAAGACTGTTCATCTACTAAGGTTGGTTATAAAAGTAAGTTGTAAATAAGCTGATGAAAAATTTAAAAATCTCATGTATGTGTTAAACTGATTCACCCCCCCTCTCAGTTTAACTAAGAATTCAACACTTATTCCTCACATAATCACCTGTGAATGAGTAAATCAATCCTAATCATGCTAATGGTGGAAAATAAAGTTGAAATCTTCCACCTAGCAACTCCACAACTCTCAATATACCTGAAGACTCTACCGTTAGAGAAATCTAGACCGGTTGAAAAGATATAGTGACCCTTCTGATTTACAAACATGGATCCAAGGATACAAAGGAGATATGCCCCAATGAGTAGAGATAATATCCCTAGATTCCCACATAAAATGCCTCAGATATATTGGATGGAAAACCTGCCTATATTTCAAGATGAAAAATGTGATGACCCTTTGTTACATCTCATCAAATTTCATATACACATATGGAGGTTAAAATTTGAATGGCACGAAGATTGCCTCATGAAAATGTTTATGGTAACATTAGAAGGTAAGGAAAGAAATTGGTATGAATGGATAGAACTTGGCATCTTGTTTTCATTAAAGGTTTTCCACAAGATATTCCATAAGTACTATATAGGGTATTATCCATCTCTATCATTAGTTGAAAACTGTTGTGATCAATCTCAGGACATCATACAATAACTTTTAGATAATGATGAAGATTTAGGAAACTTGCATCTTGAAGATCTCTTAGCAGTAATCCATGAATTTCATTCTCAAAATAACTATCATAACAACCTAAAGGAGTTAGTTGAGGAAGAAATCAATCAAGAAATAGAAGGAAACCCACAAGATCTCTCTGAAAGCACAAGTAATGATTTATCATCCCTTCTAAGTGAGGCTCAAGAAGACATTTAGCCTCAAAACCAACCTTCACAAGAGAAAGAGAACTATTGTAATATTATCCAGAGGAAGAGAAAAATGCCTCCTCCTTTAACTGAAGAGGAAATAAATCAGATGATAAACACACAACCAACCTCTAAACCTTCATGTGAACAAAACATTTTTGTTCCTCCTCCTACTAATGCCATCTACCATAAATCAGAAAGTACACTTGTAGATCAGTTCAAAGAAGAACAAACTGGTAACCCAATATGTTTGATTGGTGAAATTATTTATGTTGATGATTCTCCAAATTTTGATAAATCTGATGATGATGATGTTCTCCAAATAGAAGCTAATCTTACAGAGCTATCAACAATTGATTTGTGGGATGAAGTTCACTATCATCGGATTGAAAGTAGTAATCAGCTAAGATAGGTCACCTATGACACTGATGAGGAAAGCCTTGAAAGTTTAGAAGTAAGTGAGGAGTCTTTGACTCTTTGCTCTACCTCACTTCAGTCCTTCAAAAATAATTTTCATGTGATTGGAAATAAACAGTATTTTAGTTTTGATGATGAGGTTCGGAAAGATAATGATTTTCTTGAACCAATTTTTAATGAAAATAATTTTCCTAAAAGGGATGAGTAAATCATTTGGGACACATAATCCTCCTCAGCTTCAGATTTGCAGCCACCAAGTCCCATTGAATTTCAAATTGCAGATGAAGGCTTGGAAAATGATAATCACATAAGAGTTGTTGAAATGCCTTCACAAGAAGACTTACCGCCAAGGAGTGATCCTACTCTTCAACATGATGACCTCCTCACAGAATTCAGCCCATTCCATCAGAACATATCAAGTGTGCTAGAGGACCACTTTTCAATCTATGATAAGTCTATCAGTTCAGATGAGCATGAGGAAGAAGTGGAGTTTCTTTCCCAAAAGAGTCTCAAGCATAGCCAAGTGGAAGAACAAGTAGTCCTAGATCAAGCTTATTTACCAAATCTTCACACATTAGGGGAATTTTGAGGTCTAAAATGGGCTTCCTAAGGAAATTATAAAATAACAGTGGAAATAATAAAATAAGATTTGATTACATCATCAAATTTTAGAGGGAAAAAAGAAAAAAATACATTTTCAACTCGTATTTTGAACTTATCTCTCTAAGGTTTTACTCAAAGTTTGAGCAGGAATACTTGTTGGATGAAAAATTTAATTTCTCGTCTGAGGATTACCCATGTTGCATACGTTTGATGGACTCTGCTATACGAAAAATGAGAAATACATGAAAAACGTGATTGCAATCACATTTTGTCATGTATTTCTCATTTTTCGTGTAGCATGGTCCATCAAATGTATGCAACATGGGTACTCCTTGGATGAGGAATTAAATTTTGCATCCAACGAGTACTCTCGCTAAAAATTTGAGTAAACCCTTAAGGAGATAAATTGAAAATGCTAGTTGAAAAAGTAGTTTTATTATTTTATTATTTTTTAATATTTTTATTTTTTTACTCCAAAAACAGTGAATCATCCCCCATGGTTAACATCATCATATTAAATCTTATTGGTTCTCATAAATTTTATTTTGGTTGTACATTTTTCTTAGGAGGCCCATTTTAGACCTCAAAATTCCCCTAATGTCAAGATCCCTTTGCTGATTTGTTAAAGGCATTTGAAGAAGGAGTAAATCATGTGAAGAACAGTTTGATGCAAGGTGTAAAGAAAGGTTTAGGCACTATTCTTCAAACACAAGTAAGGTGGGTGTGACCTTTTGATTCTCTCAAAACCATCAAAGAGTTAAACCAAGATCCCTCATGGAATCATCTGCTTGACTGGTTGTATTGGAAAAGAGAGTTCACCAGTTGACTATTATCATGTATAGTTTAGAGTAGGATAGTTACGAAAGAAAATAAGCTCAGCACTATGAGCATATTTCTACCTTTAGTTTTATATTGTTTTGACCAAAAAGAGAGAAAAAGTAAAAAACAAAGAAAAAATGAAAAAGAGGGCAAATTTGAAATGAAGGTACAACCCCATACCCAAAAAATAGTGATACTTAAAGTGTGCAAGCCTAAATGCACCTGCTTGTTCTGAAAGAAGGTCTTGTTCAGTCATCTAGCCTAATCATGGTTGAACATGTTTTCAATTTATTGTTGATAAGTTAGAGAAAGAATGCTGGTCAAATTATTTAAGCTTCACTTGTCAAAAGGTAGATTAGGTAGAAAGATACTAGTTCCACATGCTTAAATCTGAACCAAAGAGAAAAGATAGGGATGCCTAACAAATTCTGAATCATAGCCCTCATGTTTTCTAGTTTTTCATTATACAAAAATAATGCTTGTGTGTAGCTTTTCCAAATGCCACAACCCATGGAGAATCAGATTGCCTAATCCTGGTTTGATCATGTTTTGAATTTCATATAAGTAGAATAGTGAATAAATCCTGTCAAACTGTTCAACCTTGATAGTTGAATATCATAGCTAAAGAATCAAAGGAGTTCATCAACAGCAATGTTCATAAGCCTTGAGCCCCAAAGATGTCCTTCTTTTCCACCACATTTCACTTCATTTTCTTTGTCCCTCATTAATTACAGGCTTAAATGATCAATATGATTGATTAGGATTACTTTAAGAATGTATATAATGACTAACTTGCTATGTTTTCATGATTTTGTTATTGTAGCAATTTTTGACTAGACTCGGCTACAGAACGTAGTCATTCTGTAGCCAGTCGCCTATTCCGCAGCTATCTTCATGTTTACGTAGGTTCCAGGTGTCACCTCAAGGAAAAACACATATGGTCGTATTCCACATCACTCCCCCATCATTTCTTGCTCTCCACGAAGTCTGAGCTCGAGTCTACAGGTGGTTATGCACGTGGGAAACCAAAACTAGGAGACAGACTTCTAATAGGACAAGGACTGTACAGATGTCCTTAATCATAGTACGAGGCCACCACCAGAGTCCTAGTTTGATTTTAGTTGGGAAAGACAATTATTCCTGTTTTATCTCAAAGAAAGTTATGTAATTTTGTTATAAGTATGGCTCGGGAGACCGAGAAACAGCTAGCTAGATTTATGTTTTATGGCTAGATCTCAAAAGACCGTAAATACTCTGTTTTGAAGAATTTCTCCTTTAATGAAAGAAGCATCACTTTATTGCAAGAGCTGAGTCAATCTTGAGTAGATTTGCGTGCTAATCCGGTGGTAGAGGGCCCCTGCTACCTGAGAAGCTTTGTTCATATGGTTTAGATAAGTAACTTAGCCTTGTTTCATTCTTAGTTTAATCAATTTTCTGAACTTTGTGTTTTTATGCTTACTTGAAGCGGATGCCACAGTTAGTCTTATCCTTACAAACTCTTCCAAAATACCACTAACATTGGATGGGATACAACTGTAGTATTTTAGGAGTTAGTTGCATTTCTCTGAACTTTATGATTTTATGCTCAATTACATCAGTTGTTACAGCTAGTCGTGATCTTATAAACTCTTCCAAAATATCACTAACTCTAGATGAGACATAGCTGTGGTGTTTTAGAGCTTTGTTGTGTTTTGTTGAATTGTATGCTTTTATGCTCATTCACATAACATGTTGCAGCTAGTCATGTTCCATAAATGATTCCAAAATACCACTAATTCCGAATGAGACAGAGCTGAGACATTTTAGTGATTAGTTGCATCTTTAGTCTAGTTGTAGTACTCCGGAGGTAGATGTCACTTTAGTTTAATTATGTCACTGTGTTTCAAGTTTGATAATGGCACTCTAGTATAACTCTGTTCATTTTTCTTTAAGTTAGATTTGTGACATTCTATTTCAGTTCCAAATCACTGTATTTCAAAGTTAGGCTAAAAGCATTCTAGGTTATTTTTGATCACTGTGTTTCGAGCTTGATCAATTGCATTCTAGTTCAGTGTTATCCATTGTTCTTTAAGTTGTATTAACTGTCAAAATTAGACTTCACGGCCTTCATTGTTTACAAACTAATCTTGTTCTGACTTTCTATTAATGCATCATCATATGGACAGGAATGAGTTAGTGATATCAATTTAAGGCCTTGATTGTTCTGCAATCTTTTGCAATTTCACAAATAAGCCTTTTTCCCAAAAACTACTTTAGAAAATCTCTAACTTTCGAATAAGGCTTAGTAGTGACAAATGGAGCTGTAGAATAGATTAGCCTTAGCATTACAAGTTAATTCAGAGTAGAAATCTTATTGTGCTACAAATAATATTTTTCCAATTGTGTTCCAATAAACTTTTAGCCATGGATGAGATTCTTTGTAACATTGTAAGATGGTTGTTTGCTTAGGAGAACCTAATTTGCACTAAACTTGTCCTTTTCTCAAGCTATTCCAACATATTTCTAATGAATGAATTGGATGAGTTTATGTTATGAGTTATTGAGTTCATGTTGTGATTTATTTTCTTGCTATGAGTCATTATCAAACTTTGCATTCTCTGTTCTCTAGTATAGGCTTTGCTCTGTTTTTAGTGTGACCAACAACTGTTATTTTTCAACATTTAGTTCTTTTCCTTCTTAACATAAAACCACAAAACCAAAAACATCATAAAAAACACTAAACACAACGTAGTGAGAAACAGATACCTAGGCACATATAGTGCACCACACTTCAGCAGTTTATTGACCCTGGTTGATAATTTATGACCTCAATTTAGGAACACTAAGTTGAGCACAACATTTTGGCGCCGTTGCCGGGGAAGTGTAGCTAGGTAGCCTTGTTTCTTACCTCCCAAAAACAATGACATGCGTAGAGAAAGAGACTCAAGGGGTAGATTCATAAGAAGTAGAAGCTTGATTCCTAGAACACCACTTGTTTCAAATGAATACAGACTCTAAAGACACAACAAGAAATTTACAATTATGTTGAGACACTAGAGAAGAAAGCTTCAGAAAATAGAGACAGAACTCCTAGTCCACCAAAATCTGAAATTGATATGCTAAGAAGAGATAAGTATGAGTTAGAAGTACTCAATAGGCATATCAAGAATGAGAATGACATTTTAAGGGAGCAGGTTAAGCTTAAAAGTGATATGAATTCAACTCTGTCTCTACAAATGAAATTTTTTTACAAGGCTAGTGAAATATTGAAGAAGAAAAACAAAAAGTTAAGCAAGGCACTTACAAATTTGAGATTCAAGTTAGTCATAAGGAAGCCCAGAAGGCCATTGACTGTCAGGCAAAGCAGAAGAAAATGTTTGGATGTCCTATCAGAAGTCTCAGAGTACATGGACTAGTTGCATGAGGACATGCAAAAGCCTTGCAGTGGGGGCATGTTGAGCCCCAAAGATGTCCTTCTTTTCCACTACATTTCACTTCATTTCCTTTGTCCCTCATCAATTACAGGCTTAAATGATCAATAGGATTGATTAGGATTACTTTAAGAATGTATATAATGACTAACTTGCTATGTTTTCATGATTTTGTTATTGTAGCAATTTTTGACTAGACTCGGCTACAGAACGCAGTCATTCTGTATCCAGTCGCCTATTCCGCAGCTATCTTCATGTTTACGCAGGTTCCAAGTGTAACCTCAAGGAAAAACGCATATGGTCGTATTCCACATCACTCCCCCATCATTTCTTGCTCTCCACAAAGTCTAAGCTCGAGTCTACAGGTGGTTATGCACATGGGAAACCAAAACTAGGAGATAGACTTCTAATAGGACAAGGACTGTACAGATGTCCTTAATCATAGTAAGTTTGATTTAGTTGGGAAAGACATTTATTCTTGTTTTATCTCAAAGACAGTTATGTAATTTTGTTATAATTATGGCTCGGGAGACCGAGAAACATCTAGTTAGATTTTGTTTTGTTGCTAGATCTCAGAAGACCGTAATACTCTATTTTTCGAAGAATTTCTCCTTTAATGAAAGAAGCATCACTTTATTGCAAGAGCTGAGTCAATATTGAGTAGATTTGCGTGCTAATCCAGTGGTAGAGGGCCCCTGCTACCTGAGAATCTTTGTTCATATGGTTTAGATAAGTAACTTAGCCTTGTTTCATTCCTACTTTAATCAATTTTCTGAACTTTGTGTTTTTATACTTACTTACAACAGATGCCACAGTTAGTCTTATCCTTACAAAATTTTCCAAAATACCACTCACATTGGATGGGATATAACTATAGTATTTAGGAGTTAGTTTCATTTCTCTGAACTTTATGATTTTGTGCTCAATTACACCAGTTGTTACAGCTAGTCGTGATCTTATAAACTCTTCCAAAATATCACTAACTCTAGATGAGACATAGCTGTGGTGTTTTAGAGCTTTGTTGTGTTTTGTTGAATTGTATTCTTTCATGCTCATTTACATAACATGTTGCAGCTAGTCTTGTTCCATAAATTATTCCAAAATACCACTAATTCCGAATGAGACAGAGCTGAGACATTTTTTTTATTAGTTTCATCTTTAGTCTAGTTGTAGTACTCCGGAGGTAGATGTCACTCTAGTTTAATTCTTTCACTGTGTTTCAAGTTTGATAATGGCACTCTAGTATAACTCTGTTCACTGTACTTTAAGTTAGATTAGTGACATTCTAGTTCAGTTCCAGTTCACTGTATTTCAAAGTTAGGCTAAAAGCATTCTAGTTTAGTTGTGATCACTGTGTTTCAAGTTTGATCAATTGCATTCTAGTTTAGTGTTATCCATTGTTCTTTAAGTTGTATTAACTGTCAAAATTAGACTTCACGGCCTTCATTGTTTACAAACTACTCTTGTTCTGACTTTCTATTAATGCATCATCATATGGACAGGAATTAGTGATATCAGTTTAAGGCCTTGATTGTTCTGCAATATTTTGCAATTTCACAAATAAGCCTTTTCCCAAAAACTATTCTAGAAAATCTCTAACTTTTGAATGAGGCTTAGTAGTGACAAGTTGAGCTGCAGAATGGATTAATCTTAGCATTACAAGTTAATTCAGAGTAGAAATATTATTGTGCTACAAATAATCTTTTCCAATTGTGTTCCAATAAAATTTTAGCCATGGATGAGATTCTTTGTAATATTGTAAGATGATTGTTTACTTAGGAGAACCTAATTTTCACTAAACTTGTCCTTTTCTCAAGCTATTCCAACATATTTCTAATGAATGAATTGGATGAGTTTATGTTATGAGTTATTGAGTTCATGTTGTGATTTATTTTTTTGCTATGAGTCATTATCAAACTTTGCATTTTCTGTTCTCTAGTATAGGCTTTGCTCTGTTTTTAGTGTGACCAACAACTGTTCTTTTTCAACATTTAGTTCTTTTCCTTCTTAACATAAAACCACAAAACCAAAAACATCATAAAAACACTAAACACAACGTAGTGAGAAACAGATACCTAGGCACATATAGTGCACCACACTTCAGCAGTTTACTGACCCTAGTTGATAATTTATGACCTCAATTTAGGCACACTAAGTTGAGCACAACACCCAGCTTCGGGAAGAAATAAGGTAGAAATAGATAGTTTATTTTTCTTTCAAAAACAAGAAGATGTCAAGGTTGCTAGTCCAAATGCACCTAAAGAAGAAAAAATGTTAGGTAACTAGGTTGGGTAGGTAGAGATGGATTTGAGCTAATCTTGTCTTTCATATTGTTGAGATCATAGCTTCAAAGCAAGGATCAACAAGAGAAAAGAGGTAAAAATATGCCCAATGGATGAGGCATTGGTCTCCATCAAGCCAGAGATCTGAAAGTCCTGGACACCTCATGAAAGGAGTTGCCCTCCCCAAGTGGAGCCACTATTATTCATCCATAATTTTCACTATCTCAAGATGACTAAGTATCTATTTTAGATTTCTAGAAACAAAGTTCATGACCATTGTGAGTTATAGAAATCTCATTACCTTCATTATCCTTAAGATAATAATTTCACTATTTCATCATCCCACCATGTAAATGCTCAGCTCACCCATCCCAGAAGACCCATCATGGGCTCATGTCACTCAGTTTGTGTTTTTTGTGTCACCTTTGGCCTCAACCCTCTATTTTATTTTTCCTAACTCCTCCATTGTCCATCTAGGGATTTTAAAGGCATTT
The DNA here is from genome assembly GCA_034641835.2 of Pinus albicaulis. Classification (NCBI taxonomy): domain Eukaryota; kingdom Viridiplantae; phylum Streptophyta; class Pinopsida; order Pinales; family Pinaceae; genus Pinus; species Pinus albicaulis. Next base: position 151,585 of record JAXQQM020091464.1, read on the forward strand.
TTTCTTGGTTTCATGACCTCCATGGTTAAACATCAACAAGAATTGTATCTTGATGCTCTTACACCTCCTCCTATCCTTAATATACCTTCAAAAACACTCCCCATCACTCCTATCCCTCAAAATCATCATTTTTTATAAAACCTAGTCTATTGCCACAAATTTGACACTTTTCGAGACTAGGCCTGTGTTTTGCCCTTTTGGACCCCTTACCCTCACTAAATACTTGAAATTATACTTTCCCCTACTCCCTAACATCTATCCCTATCCCCCAAAATTTCCCCAAGAATTTAGACAACCCTTAACCCCTTCATTACATTCCCTCTACAAGGCAGTCCTAAATCCCCTACACCAAACCCTAATTTCCTCTTCCAAATAAGTTAGGGTTGCTATGGAAAATAGGCATAGGAGAAGAATATCCATATGGTAGGTCATATCAGAAATCATGAATCCATTCCAACTCATAAACATCATGCCTCCATCATTTTCCAAGAATTCATTCCAAGAGTCAAGTCATTTGCCACACATAGGGTGAGTTTTGCTTAAAAATATGTTTCTGGCCAAACAAAGATGCATTTGGAAAACGTGAGAGAGGTTTATTTTCCATCATAGGGTTAAGAAGAAAAACCTCTTTCCGTTTTTACACAGGTATCATGGTTTGCGACAAATGTCAAAAATACAGGTGTCACGGGAAAATTTCTGCACTGCTGGAGTGACCTTGGAATAATTAGGTTTTCTCACATATGGAGTGTCCAAATAACTTTCTATATGATTAACTAGACTTGAAGATCTTTCAAATGAGCTATCATGAGATAAATTTGGAGTTTTGGAAGGCCTCCAAACGTTGTTTGCACCAACACTCAACATTTATGTACCATCACTCAACACTTTTTGACCAGTCATGGGAAAATCAACTTTTGACAAGGAACATCAACTTCAATCAGAAAAAAAAAATGGTATATTTGGGAAGTATACAGGTTAATATTTCTAACGAGCTATCACGGGCCCAATTCCCACATCGGGAAGGCCTCAAAATGCCCTCTGCAAAATGGTGTTGCGCTCCTGGAAAGTTTTTTCCCATATAAATTACACATGGTGCTGCACTCCTGGGAAATGGTGCTGCGCCCTTGGCCAGGAGGTCTTCCTCAGGTGACTTCCCAGTGAGAGATCTATGCAAAAATCACAGAAAAGTATGTATCAACACCATGAAGTAAAACCACAGCCTCCTTTCACTGTTACAAAGGGTCATACAACATCCATCAAGTATACAAAGAAAGATGCATAGGTTCAACATGTGAGAATGGAGAAAACCAAGAACAATCACTAGCTGTTGAGGGATCAAAAGGTGCCAACTCCAAAAGAGATAAAGGATCAAAAGGATAGCTGTCCCTTACTTACTTTTCTGCAAAAGAGTAAAAATGATATCAACTTAGCCATGAGGTAAAGTAATGAGGGGCATCATCATTAGTGGACCATTCATAAAAAAGAAGAAAGCAGCAAGCATGTGTTTGATGGGAACTAGGGTTTGCAACAGTGTTGTCCAGACAAGGAAATTAGTCCTAGGGTTACAAAGGCAAAGGCCACCTCAACTCCTTCAAATACTCATTGAAGACTCTTTAGGAATTTTTAGTGAGTTTTGTGGAGTTTTTGAGAACTTAGGAGACAACACTGTTTACTTTTTCCCTAAGCGGCCCTAAAACCTAGGAGTTTGGAAAAATGGACAAAGATGGTCACATGGTGACAAAGAAGCCTCCTTCATCATAACAGATGGCTTCAAAATGTTTTAACCAAACTACCTTTCTAAGGTTTGGTAGACAAACACTATACTCCGCAAGGTCAAAGGAAAGAATGTTTCAAATATAGAATATCAGTCAAAAGGAGAAAATGGCAATATGATGAGGTTGATGTGTATAGGTGATAGAGGTCAAAAAGAAGTTCTTTCTACAAAAAATGGCTGAGAGGCATAGGCTTGATGTTTTCAGGAAGGGTGTTAAATTAAAAAGAACCTTAAGAGGCCTTCGGCAGCCAAAAAGAGCAATGTTTTAACCAAATATGCCACCTACAGGACCAAAAGCAGTCCAAGGCACAGTGAGAAAAATAAAAAGGGGAGAAAACCTTAAAAAGTGGGTTTTTACCTTTAATTTTTATCAAAGGGTATAAACAGCTCCAACAAAGCATCTCCCCGCTCCTTTGGTCATTTACACACACAGTGAGGGTTTTTCAGATTTTTACCAGAGTCCTTGGGAAAATTTTTCCAGGCGTTGCGCTCCTGTAGAGTCGCATTGTGTGCCTGTAGCGTCCACCTGTGTATTTTTCCACTGTGTGCTACACTCCTGTAGAGTGGTGTTGTGCTCCTGGCATAGTTGCTCACCATGCAGAGAAGTTTCACACATCCTTGTGCAGGAGTTTCCCACCATGTACAAAAGTTGCACGTAGGCTTGTGCAAGAGCTGCGCACCCTACAGAGAAGTTTCATGCAGCCTCGTGGAGGAGCTGCCCACCGTGCTGCGCTCCTGCCACTTTTTCGAACCTCTGCACGACACCACATTCAGGCACCCAACAACACTATGCTCTTGCTACTACTCCAAATGCTAAAAGACAACACGTTCAGACACTCAACTCCCTCGGTGCTGCGCTCCTGCCACGGTGCTGCGATCCTACCACAACACTACGCTCCTGTCATGGTGCTGCGCTCCTACCACTATTTTGCATTTTTTGCATGATTTCAAGTTCATGGTTGACCCAACTCTGCCCACAAGCTTTTTGAGCCATTTTTTCTGTTGCAGATGGAATTTTGAGACGTATTTCGAACTTCTCCTACATGTGCATGTTTTCTGAAGATAAAGTCACAAAGAAAGTTGAAATATGGCCAAGAAGAAAGCAGTAATGCAAAAGAAGAAAATAGTGATGGCCAAGAAGAAAGCAGTGGTGCAAATAAAAAAAGAAATGATAAAAATGAAGAAAGCAGTAAAGTCAAAGAGAAAGAATAAAGTGATAAAGGCAGTGACAAAAATGGAAGTATTGATGAAGAAGAAAATAGAGATCAAAGCAGTCAGCCCAATAATGAGCAAAAAGACCAAAACAATGGGTCTAAAGGTGAAGAGGGTGACTCCAAGGACACAGGGTCAGAGGCAGCTTATCAAGAGGAAAACAGTGAGCTACAAAAAGACCAAAACAGTGAGCCTAGTGACAGTCAACAAACAAATGACAGTAAAGGAAAAGAAGTAGACAATGAAGAAAGTGACACTGAAAATACAAAGGACAGTGGAGAGGAGGCATATGAAACCAGCAAAGAGGACAAAGAAGACAGTGACCAAGATGGAAAAGGCAGCCAAGAAATAGAGTTGGAAAGTGATTTCAATGAGAAAAAAAGTGAAAATCATGAGCCAAGTGATGAATATGATGAACAGGACAGTGAAGAAGAAACCAACCTAGATAACTCACCTAGTGAAGAATAAAATGACCATCACAGTAAGGGAAAGGCTGATGAGAATGCCCAAGACAGTGACCCTACCAAGAGTGCAAACAATGATACGAAGGCTAAGTTAGACAGTGAATACAGTGGGTCAAATGATGAAAAATAGGACATTCATGAAGACAAATATGTACCAAGCAATGATCAAGGCACCTCTTACATTGCAAAGGAGAATGACCGAGCACCATGAAACGAAGAAACCACTTTGCAAGGAAAAAAATCAAAACTGCCCAAAATGAGGGCCCAGTACCAAAATATGAAAAGGACCAAGCTAGGCTTGGTATTTTGGCCCAAGTTTCTCTACAAGTCTCCAATGACCCATGAGGCACCTACCTACCAAATTTGAGGCAATTTGGACAACTTTTTGTTTTTTCCAAATTTTGACCCCTAGGAGGACAACACCCCCTGTGCTGCGCTTTTTCCCAGGGCATCATTAGGAGGTGAAGTTTAACTTTTTGGATTCTCGATCATTAGAGGAGTATGCTCACCAAATTTCAGCTCAATTGGAGTTGATTTGACCCCCCAAAAGGGTCAAAAACACTCAAATTTTCACCTTTCTGCCCAATTTTATGAGCATGTACTGCGCTCCTGGAAGTCTTAGATTTTTCCACATTTTGAGAAACTTACAGAGTTCATATTTAAGAATTAAAGGTATATATGGAAATTAGACTTCCATATATTTCCAACGAGCCATCCCAGAGCCTTTTCCGACATCGAGAAGGCCTCCAAAACATCGCTGCAAAAAGTCATATTTTGGTGCTGCACTCCTGGCAGAATTTCAAAGTTCCACACAGTGTGTTGCGCTCCTGTAACTAAGTGGAAAAAATGTGCATTTGGCAAGTTTTCTTAGGCATGTTAGGCCTAAAATTCAATTTTATTTTCTCTTATAGTCGGAAAATATATTTTATTTAGATATTTTTGTGCCTTGGGCTTTGCAAAGCCTCAAGGACAAGTTAGGTTATTTCTCTTTGGCCAATAGGCTTCTGGATGCTCTAGTAGGCTCTCTTCTCCTCATTTGTTATATAAGATATGAGGATTCATTGTAATCAGTGAGGACTTGATGTGTTCTAGATAAATACATGGTTTATGAGCTTGGAGAAGATATTTGGTTTTATGAAGTGAATGAATGGCTTGTGTGGCTTGATGTTGGAGAAGCTTGCTTGCAGGATTCCATAGCTTGGTGAATGGTGATGTTTTACTAACTTGTTAGTGTTTTCTTGTCCTAATTTTGTTTCAGAGTGCTTGGTTGCTATAGATCAGAAACGTATAGGTAGAATATGCTCTTGGAAGCACCTCAAGCCTCCTGTTTGCTATAGTTTTTATGTTTTCTTCCTTTAGTTCATGTTAATTAATCCTTGATTGCTCCTTAGGCCCACTAAAACTTGTTCTTTGTTTCATGAATGATTAGTATGTTAGCTTATAAATATGATTCATGGTATGCCCTACTTATTTAATTTTTTTAAAAACTTATTGTGAAGCTTTTCTATGGAACACTGATTAATTAGATTAATGCAAAGAGGTATTGTTTCGATATTTCCCTTTGCCCATGCTCATCAACTTGTTTCAGAGTTCCCGATAGTTTGATATATGTTGTTTAGGATTTCCCTCTCCATATATTGAGTTGTTTGTTTATCTTATCTGTTTTCTCAAAAAGCTGAAGGTGAATTTCTAAACTTAGGAGTTTTGCTTCTATGTATCACCAGAATGTTCATCTTACATGTTTATATGTTTGAGTATTGTTCATAGAGATTAATGGTTTTCCCTACCTCATGAGTTATTGCTTTCAAACTATTTACATCTAAGACCTCTTAGTTTCTTCCCAAAATTAATGTTTATCACACCTCACCATCACCTAAGGATCCATTAACCTTGCTAAATCAGCCCTGTAATACATTCTGTTTCATCATTTAGACACCCTTGACTTCATCTGACCACATAGCCCTATTGATTCGATATTATCTCATTCCACATATCCTACTTGATCATGTTACCCCAACCCAAAACAAAAAAACAAACCTGCACTTAACAACTAACCTAAAATCAATCATCCAAAGCGAACAAGCTCACATCCTTCGCACAATAGAGAGAGCCCTCTCTAAGTCCAGGAAGGCTAGGTCCTAGGACTCCAAATACTGGTTTGATGTTACCCTGTCATTTGGTTAGCAAATTTGCCAAATCACGGGACACTAACAGGTCCTCATCACCCGGAGTGAAAATACTTGAGAGCTGCTTGTCTGGTTGTATCTTAGGAACTTCTTAGAGTGTGCTCTTTGCTCCTAGATTGCTTAGCTTCTTCTATTTTTTGAGTCTAAAATTAATCTCTTAAAGTGGCTGAATGATCGCCTCTTCGATCGAGGAGGCTTCGTGGGCTTTCTCCCACGAGTGCCGAGAATTATTCAAGAAGGTGTAGGAGTAATTCAGTGGGTGATTTTCATCCAGTGGTTTCGAGCACAACAGAGAGTGATCCTCCGTTGGGGCTTGTTGTTTCTGTGGGTGGTTCTGGTGCCAGTGTCAATGTAGAGAGGAGTGCTCCACTCATCTCTAGAGTTTTATTTCCAGCAAAAGAAGTTGAAGTAGAGGAAGTTCCTCAGCCTAATAAGTCTCTTCCATCTCCTCTTCCTGCTAGTTTTCCTATCATTCTTTGGTACATTGGGCCCGAGTCTCAGAGACCATCTAGTCCTTTTCCATCATATCCCTTTCTTTCGATGGCCACGATTGGGAACACAGTTTCGGCTGTGAAAACTACAAGTGTTCAGACTCCTCTTTCAGTTGAAGGAGGAGGAACTATTTCCATATCAACAATCACTTCTAGTGCTGTTGTACTTGGCTCTGGAAACACCCAGGCACATGTTTCTCAATCTGGTCCCTTTTCTTATGGAATTCCCACTAGTGGAATTCCTTCTTTCTCCTTTTTTGCTGCTTCAGTTGGCTCCACACCCATACCTTCTATGGCTAGTGGATCAGCTTCATTTCAAGGGTTCCCCTTTGGAAGTGGGCATATCCCTCATTCAAACCCTTCCTTATGATCCTTGCCTTTCACCTCTCAGAGTCAAGCTTTCAATCCTTTTTCTGGAGGTCAAATATCTAATGCCTTTTCGGGATGGAACCTCGATTTTACAGCGTTAGGAGCAGGGAGTCAGTTCTTCGCTGGTCAGCAAGGGAATGTTCCTTTCCCTTCATCGAGTACTTCTAAGGCTTTTTCTCCATTTGCAAATTCTTGGAACCCTTACCAAGGGGTTTCTTCTCCATTCAATACCTTGGTTGGAGGGAATGTTCCTGTGTATAGTAGCTCTATGTTGGGAGGGGGTCCTTCTTCGAATGTTGGGTCATGAGGATTTTCTTATGGCCCAACATTTTTTACGAACAACATCTAGAAACCTAGTGCCTCAACAAATCCAGGTTATTATTTTAAGAATGTGGGGAATCCTTCCTACGGGGGATGGAATTCCCAGGCTCCTCCACGCTTACCATTTCTGGCAACATTAAACTTGCCAGATCTATCAAAATTAACTAATTATCCTACTTGGAATAGTCTGGGCTAGCCTTCGGTCCCCATCAAGCTCCCCTCAAACATTTCAAAGTTTGAAGGGAATATGGGTGAGGATCCGACAAATCATATCACTACTTTCCTTTTATGGTGTTCATCGAACTCCTTGATCGATGACTTGATTCGGTTGATATTATTCCAATGAACCTTAACAGGAAGTGCGGCCAAATGGTACATAGAGTTAACTTGGGGAAGTTTTGCTACTTTTGGAGAGTTGGCTACCATTTTCTTAAATAATTTTCAGTTACTTGTCCATTATGACGTCAAGACTGACCTCCTGGCCAATTTTTAGCAGGACAAGGCAACTCACATTTTTGACCATATTCATGAATGACAAAGAAGGAAGAGGCTCATTAAAGCCCAAGTCCCGAATGGATTCCTTCTTGAATGGTTTTTGAAATTTTTACAGCTAGAAATTTCTAAGGATGTATCCCTTTCAGGGGTATTTTCTGAAGAACAAACTATTTTTAGGGCTCAACAGCTAGAACTGATTCATTCTCAGTCTAGAGTCCTTAATAAAATTTTGTCGGATGCTCCTCACTCCAAATAAGACTTAGCCAAAACTAAACTGGGTCCTCATGGTGATGGGATTATCGGTTCGATTGATAGTGGTACAACTAACTTGCTAAGTCAATTGCAGTAGTTGTCTATACAATCTACTTCTTCTGGTTAGGATATGCCTTCAGTGTCAACTCTTTCCCAGTCCTTGGAAATCAATGTTGTTAAAGCTTCGAACCCCAAAGGAAATCAACAATCCGATTGGAAGAAGAAATGATGGAATAACAAGAAAAAGGACAAGGATGGGAAGGGGAATGCGAACAAAACCAACGATCATGTTGGAGAGGGTAAAAAGGATAATAAAAATAAAGTGAAGTTTCCATGAAAGTTGTGCACTGGAGATCATCTTACTCACCTTTTCCCTAAAGTTCAAGATGCACAACGCTTGTTAGCTCAATAGGGTTCTTCTAGTTCCTAGGATGTGCTGACAAACCCTTTTCCCTAAGGGCAGTAATTACTTGCTGGCGTGAATCCAAACATTAGGGCTCCCTCTCGGGGTAGCCAGGAAGGGGTAAATACATCAAACAAATACATGATGAGTGCTCACACAGAGATCACTACGAGATCTCTTGATTATGGAGAAGATGAGTCTTCAAAAGCTAAGGGTGCTCCTGATAGTGCTGAGCCACTCCATATTATGAGGCCAACTGTTGAGCCTATACCTCAGATGTCGAAAGGGTCTTCAAAGCATACAAAAATCAATTCTAATGCCAAGGCTACCCAAAATTGCTCGATTGTAGAAGATTTTTCTCAAAGTCCTTGTGCCATGTCTGCGTTAGAGGTGCTCCAGCCTTGTCCTGCACAACAGAGTGCTTTGCTCACTGCTATTGGGGTTGTTGATCCAAAGAATTCTCTAATGATCACATTTGACATGTCGAATTTTAAAAAGAGACTTCCTCATCATATGGCTTTCCATATTAGGTCGAGTTATCTGAAATTTAATATCTTTCAAACGGTTGTTGATGAGGGTGCTTCCACATGTGTAATGTCTCTTGCATGCTGGAAGGGTGTTGGATCTCCCGCAACTATTCCTTCAGCCACTCTTCTGACCGTGTTTGATGGTCATTCTCACAGGCCACATGGTATTGTTCCAGCTTTGCCCATCTGTGTTGGGGGAAAAACTGTTAATATTGAAGTTGAGATAGTCGATGCAAGCTTAGACTATAACCTTCTGTTGGGGCGAAACTGGATCTATGAGATGGATGCCATTACATCCTCATTATTTCGTATTTTTTTTTCCCTCACGAAGGGAAAATTGTCATAGTCGACCAACTGGATTATTCTTCTATAGATCCGAATGCATCCTTTGACTCAACCATTCCTTTGGTGAAGGATACCAAGCAACCTGTTGAGAATCTGGGGGTTGGAATATACACTTCCTTGATGGGTAATTTTGATCTTCCACCTCCTTTGGTTCATATCAATGCTATTTCATCCTCCAAGGTTCCTATTCAAAGAGAGTTCTTCAGAAATCATTATTTTTTGGACCCTTGGACCTTACCTTCTCCTATCTCCACATTAGAAGAAGGTCAAGTAGGTGGACTGGAATTTCCTATGTCTGCAGCTGAGATTTCTTATAGCTCTATTGTTGACTCTACATATTCCATTCCAATTTCTCTTTCACCAGAGGAATTGGATGGAGATGTGGCTCCGGCTTGGGCTCTCAGTTCATCTTCGGCTCAGGATTTCCTTGATACCACTCTTCCATCTGAAGAGGCCATCCTTGAAGCAATGAATGGTGTAGAGAGATCATGGGATGATTTGCATCATCGGTCTTACTTTCTACCGGACTTGCGCAAAGTTGAATCAAGTTTCCCTAGCCTTCAGTCTTCTGGTCTTTTTCACCCAATCCTGAACCCTTTAGCACCAGCACATGTATTTGCTGAAGGAAACATGGCTTTTATTTCTCCTACTACCTCGGTGAACATCTCCAGAGATCCCAACATCATATAGAATGCCTTCATTGGAGCCGAGTGTTCCCCTAAAGAGATTTAGGCTTACACCAATTTCTTTCGAGATTTTCGAGATGTGTTTTCTTGGTCTTATGAGGAAATGCCTGGTATAGATCCATCTATTGTCTAGCACGAGATCAAGATATAAAAAAATTCTAAGCCTATCAGGAAAAATATTCATCCTATCAACCCTAGGAACAAAACAACTATCAAAGCTGAGGTAGAGAAGCTGCTTAAGGCGGGTTTCATTTATCCCGTTCCTTTAACTAAGTGGGTTTCAAATCTGGTTCCTGTGGAAAAGAAACAAGGAACGATTCGAGTTTGCATCGATTTCTGGGACTTAAATAAAGCATAGCCTAAAGATAATTACCCCACACCATTTATAGATTAGATCATCGATGAGTGTGCAGGGAATGAGATTTTCTCCTTCATGGATAGTTTCTATGGATATAATCAAATCACTATTTGTCCTAAAGATCAACATAAGACTGCATTTATTTTTCCCTGGGTTACCTTTTCTTACAAGAAAATGCCTTTTGGTCTAAAAAATGCTAGAGCTACTTTTCAGTGGGCCATGTCTTACGCCTTCCACAACATAAAACATATTATCGAGGCATATTTGGATGATTTAGCTGCCCGTTTTCGCAAGTGAATTGACCATCCTTCTCACCTCTGTCAAGATTTTGAATGATGTTGTTATTACAAAATCCGGTTGAACCCAAAAAAGTGTGTTTTCGCTGTCACATCTGGTTGGTTTTTGGGATTAATCGTGTCTACAGAAGGGATTCAGATAGATCCCTTCAAGGTTGAGGAAATAATTTAGTTTCCTCCCCCGTCTTCACTTCGTAAACTTCAAAGTCTACAAGGAAAAGCTAATTTCCTACAGAGATTCATCGTAAATTATGTCGAGATTACAAAAGGATTTATGAGATTATTAAAGAAAGGAGTTCCATTCTTTTGGGATGAATTTTCTCAACACTCATTCGATGCTTTGAAAAAATCATTGACCTCTGCTCCTTTACTGAGTCCACCAGATTATAGAAGGGATTTCCTCTTGTATCTCGCGGTAGAATAATCTACCATTGGTATGGTTCTGGTTCAGGAAGACGATGCTCTTTCTAAGCATGTTTTATACTACCTTAGTTGAGGCTTGGTAGGTCCTGAAATCCGTTATTATCCAATAGAGAAACTTGCTTTAGCAGCTATTGATGTTTTTTAGTGGCTCAAACATTATATTCTCCTCCGCAAAACATATGTTTTGACATCAGTCAATCCATTTCTATTTTTTCTCAGTAGGCGAGTGATTGGGGGCAAATACAATCGATGGATTGTGATTTTGCAGGAATTTGATCTTGATTTTATGTCAGCTAAGTCCAAGAAATCATTAGTTTTTGCGGAATTGATTTCTGAGTTTCCCTCTGGAGAAGAGATTGTTTATGAAGAATCGTTTGTTGTTGAACATATTTTTATCATTTATTCATAGGATCCTTTGTATGGGGATCTGATAGTTTATCTCCAGACTATGAAGCTTCCCTCGAATTTTTTGAAAGATGAGCGCTAGAAGTTACGTCACTTAGCCAAAAGTTATTTGATTATTGGTGACACTTTATATCGTCGTGGGGTCGATTCGATCCTTAGATGCTTCTTAACTCTTGAAGAAGCTGAGGTAGTGCTGAATGATTTCCATAGTGGAGCTTGTGGTGGTCATTTATCTGGGCTTTCTACAACCCAAATAATCGTGCATGCAAGATACTTTTTGACTCCGGTTTTCAAATATTGTATTGAATCGGTCAAAAAGTGTCATCCATGTCAGGTATATACTTGAAATATGTGTGTTCATCCAGCTCCACTCTTTCCTATCGTCACTGTTGACCCCTTTACAAAGTGGGGTATTTATTATACTACTTGTAACCCACCTTCAGCTAAAGGTGACAAGTACAATATCGTAGTTGTAGAATACTTCACTAAGTGGGTTGAAGCTATGCCTAATTTTGGGAATGACGGTGAGACAACAACTCTATTCCTCTTCAATCAAGTCATTTCTCACTTTGGTATCCCCAAAAGTATTTTCACTGAACATGGCAATCACTTTCAGAACAAGATGATGGTTGAATTGGCTCTGAAATTAGGTTTTCGGCAAGAGAATTTGTCTCCTTATTATCCTCAGGCCAATGGGCAAGTTGAAGCTGTGAACAAATCCTTGAAGAAAATTCTTTAATGGATGATTGATAAAGCCAGATCCAATTGGCATATTATGTTGTATCCTGCACTTTGGGCCTACTAGATGTCAGTCAAAACTACAACCAGTTTTACTTCGTTTCAATTGGCTTATGGGTTGGAATCTATATTTCCTATTGAATGCGAAATTGCCTCTCTTAAGTTAGCTGTTGAGCTTCTTCCTGACACTTCCAATCTCGAAGAACGCCTTCTTCATCTGGAACATCTCAATGAGCAGCGTCGAGATGCAGCTATGATGAATGAGACACATAAGAAATAGGTAAAGATTCAGTATGATAAGGTGGTCAAACCTAGGGTTTTCTCTGAAGGTGATCTTGTCTTGGTTTATGCCCAAGAGAAGGATTCCTTGGGGGCAGGAAAATTCAAATCTATGTGGTATGGCCCCTTTATTGTCAAAAAGGTCGTGAAGAAAGGAGCTTATCAAGTTGGCGGAGCCCAGAAATGGGCTCTATTTGAAAAACTATTATGCCTAGGATTAGGCCTAACATCTTTCTTTGTTGTATATATATATATATATATTTTGTACATATCTAGGTTTCGATTTTTGGTGTGATTTTGATGAATTTTATTTGCTTTGGTAGGTAATATTGGATGACATGAGTCACTTTGGTTTCACTGATGGTGCTAGTAGACATACCTGGAACTTGGATTCCGCAGCTTGGGTACTCCATTATCCATCCGATCAGTTGTTAGTTTCAAGAGGTGTCTGCATTGGTCCTGCTTCGAACAATGTAGTAGAATACACTGCAGTAGTGAAACTAATCTTGGAGGCAATATATTTGGGTGTTGATTCGTTAGTAGTTTTCTTGGATTCACAACTGGTGGTTTTGTAGTTGAACAACACATATTGTGTCCGAGACCCATTTTTAAATCGATTGTTTTTTAGGGTATGTATGTTACAACGATCATTCCAATTTATCACATTCATTCATATTCCTCGATCTAACAATTGAATAGCAGACTTATTAGCTAATCAAGAAATTGATTGGCATATTAATCATTCAATACTTTAAAAAATATATCAAATACATCATTCATCATCATACATTTGAGTCATCACATCATATAAATCGTTGTGTGTATGTATATGTATATGTGTGTGTGTGTGTGTCAGTGTTCAAAAATATACAAAATCTAGAACATCATGTTCTACAAAATTGGGGCTTATGCCCGATCATGTCTATCATCAAAAAATATTACAGTCATCTGATCATATCTTTAATATACTCTTGAGGTCCTTGCCCAATATTTGTGTTCCTATAGAACACAATGGAAGTCGCTACACGAAAGGATTAACCACACCCAGTCTTGTGGTACTCCTACCACCCATCTCTGGATAGCCTCCGGTAGTTCCTCTATAGCAGCCATAGGCACTTGGCGAGTAAAGCTCTCCAAGTTACTTTGTACTACATGGAGTGTCCTGCCAGGGTCTTTAGTATCTACCTCACCTCTGCGATGCTTGTGCCTTGGGTGCCCCTTTCGGCTGACTGGTCCCATGCCTGCATCATGATCATCATAATTTTGTAAGTCACTTATTCCAATCAAAAAAAAAAAATTCATTTTTATACTTTGAAAAAATCATTAAAAAAATCATATAATCAAAAATCAAAATGCAATCTCACTGATTGCACCCCATGCTGCACTGGGTGGCAGGAATAGATCTGGATCTGCACAAAAGTCCATCCCATTATAGGGATAATATTCCACTGCGATGACTTGTTCTTCCCACCATTGAAAGAACTCATCATCCCAAGTGGTTTGGGGAATTTCACTTCCCCCTAATATCTTTATCAGATCTGCCCATCGGGATATTCATGGATATATCGAGCTATTGATAGTTGAGATGACCTTGGGCCGAAGCCCTTGGACCCTCTCAAAGAAGAATGTCAGCAATATTGTACCATACCAAAAGTTTTTATTCTTTTCTTTTCGGATTGAAGTCAATTGTTTTTTCATATTGTTCAGCAAATTTGTGCACCAATCAAAGAGATGAATCAGGCATTCCATTGCTATGCTCATTTGTGTCCGTAAAGCCTGATGTAGACAAGGTGATCCTACTACTTTACCAATGGTAAAGAGAAGGACCTTCATGTATAAATCCTTCAAATATCTGATAGGAATCTGAGTTCCTACCTTTTGTGCATTGTCTATGCAATAGACTTGGACATAATCCTCTACGTTAAGCCCTCCAACATGCTTTCCGTGCAATTCTACTGGGTCTCCCCTTTGAGAGAGTCCAGTAATGAAGTATATATCTTCCACTTCTATGTGTAATGGAATCTGATCAATTATGAAACAATATTCTTCCGGTTCCCAATGATCAACAAGCATTTGAAGCAAAGGAACATTGCTTTTCATATTGGGCATTTTGAAAAATTTGAGCAATTCGCAATTCCGAAGAATATCTAAGGAAGTTTGATCCTCCATCACCTCATTGTCAATTGCACTATTCTCATGCTCTCTCCAGCTGATGGACATCTTGGGAAAAATCATTAAATGGATGATTAGATACAAGTTTTAAATTTTTGCTCTGCGCATACACGGCCTCGTTTGTACACAGTCACGTATCATACGCAGGTTTGTCCATACGAACCCGCGTATGCGCAGAGGGTTTCAATAAAAATATATTTTCTACGATCAAAATTCCAAATTTTTTCTTCAAACAGGAATGAAATTGATGAATAAGACTAGTTTAAAGCTTACTTGACTGATTTGGCGTGATTTCATGGCTGATTTAATCATGAATTGGTGGTAGAGCCATCCTTTACATGGGCTTCCTATTTAGTTCCTCGCTAGCATTTTTCGCCCATGTTGAAATTTATGTAGGCTCGAGAGTCCTCTTTAGTCCTGCCATGCCTTATGATTTGAAGCTTCATTCTTCTCCTTCTTTGCTATCATTTTTCTGGCCATTTATCCCAGAGGCTCCCTTATGTTTTCGAGTTGTATTATTGCATTGCATATGGACTACTTGTTTCTCTTGGCATTTAGCCGGCTTCATTTGGACTCATGTTTAAGCCATATTTTGACCATGTCTTCCTGTACAAGTTAATCATGTAATCACTTAGCTTCTGTGACTTGACAACTTTACCCATGGATGGAACATTCCTTTGAGTGTCACTTAGAAGTTTTCACCACCTTGCATTAAGCATATGATTGTTCCAGTAGGCCCCCTATAACCTCACAAACTAGGGGGCTAACAGCTTGAGCCTTCAAGGAATGCATTTCCTCTGAAAATACAGTCTCCTTGAAGCCTCTCTGTGTCTTTTATCCTTTGAGTAAATCCCCTTTGCTGATTTCCCTTATAAAGCCTCTCTGCTATGTGAAGAAATGCCCAAAGGCCCCCTTTTCCCTCTTATTCCATTCCCCAAGGCCTTTGTTTTGTATCCCCTTTCTCTCCCCTTCTATTTCCCTTCTTACCCTTCAAATTCCCCCAAAGTCCCCTTTAAATTCCCCCCCTAACCTTTGTTTGGCCTTTTTCCCCTTTCCCCCTCTATCGTTTCCCCTTAAACCCCTAAAAGTCCATTAAAATGGGTTAAAAACCCCTTTCCAACCATATAATAGGGCTTAGCCCCTTTCCACTAGCCCCTCCCCCTTAACCACTTCCCACACATGCCCGGCGCCAGGACCAAGTGCTTAAGTCCCCGGCGCTTGTCGCAATCGGAGCTATCGGCGGGTGCATTCCCTTTGTAACGCAAAAAATCCCCGATGCGATTGGTTTTTAACACAAAGCCTCGCGATGAGTTTTGGTCCGTTGATCTGTCGTAAAGATCGACGGCGGAGCGCTAATCGCAAGCCCCCCACCCATTGCAATCGCAACATCCACGCCGCACCCTCCGATCAATCGCAACTGTGACTTCCGATCCCCCGATCGCATTGCCCCCCGATTGCATCTGAGCCGTTGGTCTGTTCTGCGATCCGACGGCCAGCGCTCAATCGCAGATCCCTCTCCGATCGCAATCGAAGTCTTGTCTTCCGATCTCCGATCGCTCAGTCTCCCGATTCAATCACGTCTGTTCGTCTCCCTGTCGATCCAACGGCTATCGCAACTCCCGATCGCAAGTCCCCTCCCGATCTCCCGATCGCAAGTCCTCTCTGATTACATCCCCGCCGTCGATCTGGACCCGAGATCAACGGTTGTCATTCAATCGCACCCCACTCCCAATCGCAATCGGAACGTTTGAAAGGCACATTGCGATTGCCACCCGCTCTGACCTCCGATTAAGTGGGCTGCCCGATTTGATCCCGCCCGTCCGTTTGCGCTGTAGACCTGGTCAGCCAAAGTCTAATCGCCCCTCGCCACGGTTGGCCCCACTTCCACGGCTCCGCTCCATTTTTTTCCGTGTTTCCTTTGTAATTCGCCCAAGAGATAACCTTGGGGCTTTTACACCAACAATAGTTCTTCCACCGCTCTTCATCATTTCCGCCGCTCTCCTCTCTTCCGCCACCATTCCTCCGCCTCTGTAGCATTTTTCCGTCGCCACTGCCCAGTTTGTAACAGGTCTATTCATTATGCAGATAGTACAGAGATGGCCAGTTCAGCTTCGCCAGCGACCAGCAGAAGGAATTCAAATGGGGTTGGTGCTTGTTATTAATGAAACTAAATATTTCACCCTATATTCAAAGGATCAAGGCACAGCTTGAAGACCAAGAACACACTGTAAAGTCTTATCTGTGTTAAATATCAGCAGAGTACGTTCTTCCCAAATGTACACCGTTCCTACAGCATTCTCCATGCCTCTCGAGCCCAGGGAAATTAAATACACAGACAGGAGCTTCATTAAAGACTGTCTGAGCAGCAGTAATCGAGGTATGGAGAAGTCGCGGACTTCCATCCATGTCATTTGTTTCAGAATGGCAGCACAGAGCTCCAGGCTCCGTAAGGATTTAAAGAATGTATCAGAGGTCAATCTCGACCCGACAGAGATATCCAAACCAGTCTCAGAGTACATACAGCGCTGCATTTTTCCATTAAGCAGCATGGGCATGAACACTTCCGCCGATTCTGCCTTAATGAGATTCATTTAATTGTTCGTCTGCCTCTGTCTCTTCCTCTTCTCCTATAAAATCCCTGAGAACGAATTGTAAAGGTTGTTGTTGCCTTGCTGGGCATCTGCTGTTAGAGGGATTCATTCTTGACTGTTAGAACAGCCTTGGGAGGAAGTTGCAGAGTAGTTTGTATGTAATAGGCTGGGAGGAGAAGTCTGGACTGTAACAGCCATTGAGCCTTATTGTACATGACTGGTTTTGCATCAATTAATCAAAGCACATTTCACAGGATCCTGGTCTATTACTATTGGTGATGTTTTCCTTAACTCTGTTATTTACATTTTCATATTGTTTCATGTTCTTCTGGTAGGCATCAGAATAATGGTATAGGATTCACCCTTGTTAGGTGCCCTATGCTGTCTACTCTCCCTACCTTTATGTTTTCTGCTCCATGTGCTATCTAAGAGTTAATTCATGGGTTTAACCAGCGCAGCGGATGTTATTGCCTGCTGGCTGATGTATGAACTTGGGGGTTTGCCTCTTAGATGTTTCTTTGTAATCTTATCTCGGTCTTTCCCTTGGAGTTGCTAAAGCAGACCTGGAGTTAAATGACCTCTGGTCTGATCTATAAGCTGCCCCTTTGTCTCTTTGAGAGCAGCCTTTGAGTATGTCCAAGCAGGTCTGGAGTTAAATGACCTCTGACCTGATCTATAGACAGAAAATTGGTTGCTTTCCTTATTTCACTTTCCTCCTTAATGTTCCATCCCATCATCTATCTAAAAAGATCCTTTAGTATAGATGACTTGCCCTTTGGAAGCCTTGGCTAGTGGATGCAAGTAATTTTCCTATCATGACTCCATAGCCCAATGGATGGCACGGTCTTGGCCCATCCTCCTTGCTGAAGGTCCTGCTGCCTTGTCCCTTTTCTCCCATTGCTTTCCCAAATTCATACCCAACCAACCCACAGCTCCTTGATGGCTTGAATTGGACCCCCCCTTTGTGCTTCAGCCATAACTAGCCTAACATCTTATTTTGAGCTTCAAGGATACATCAATTTTTGATCTATTTGGTAGATCCCTCCGGTCCCAGAGGGCTAGATCCTAGGGCCCCAAAGTGGTTTGATGTTGTCTCATCTTTTGGTATTGCTAAATCTCGCCAAAATGGGAAACCCCCAACAGTCCTATCCCAGAACTACAGAATGTATGATTACTTGCTTTATCCATTAATATAGAATTATTTTATTCTTTTTCGTGCCTTTGAATATGAAAAAGACAAAAAAATAATTAATATTTGAAAAAGAGCGGGAATGGGGTATTACTTCCATATTTGATGGTAGCTACAGTGTCAGTTGTGTCTTCCTTAAACAAAGCACAAAAAAGCTAAGTCTTTTCTCCATTTGGGATGGTTTTAGTTTTTGACTTAGGAGAAACTATAACCTTGTTTCATGAGTCAGTTCTCCCCCAGTTGATTATCTCTTCCAATGGAGGGTTTGTTTATACCTCCTACATGACAAACTTATACAAAGTTATCATTTTCTACCATAGTCAACATGATTCATGTCTTTGTTCAAGGGAATTTAACCTGAGTCGGCCTTTTTGCAGTGTCTCTTGACTCATTTTTCAGTCGGCCTTCTCGGTCTTGTTAGTATCTTGTTCTATCACATCAGATATTGGGTCCTTTTCTCGTGCTGGTTTGAGAAGGTCTCCACTGACTTCTTGCTTGAGGGTTTTTCTCTTATAGACTATGACATTTTTTTCTAAGAGTAAACCTAGAGCCGCACCTTGGCCCTATTTACATCATTGATAGATGACCTTGTGCTCAACATTTGTTCATCATCATGGGTCTTTGACTGAGTGGTTTCCCTTGTGTTTGACTTCATCTTACATTATCACACCTGGGATTCATGCAGTACCTTGATCTCCATTTGACCCTATCGGTGGATATCTCACCTCTCTTTCAACTTTCATTATTGGTTGGTTCATAGGGTTTCTTCCGTGCGCTAGCTTCATCTTGTGCATGCCGAAAACGTACTTCGGGTTGGTTACTTCACTTTAATTCATCCGATTCCTTCCAAATATTGGGCTTACATGTTACACTCTGACTCATTACTCTGGGAATAAGGTCTAGAGTCCTTTTTGTCAGTACTTAGGGTTTTCAGTCATCAATGGCATACTCTTTGCTATCGACAGTGAGGATACATCATTGCCTCATGATTGATAGATTATTTCAAGTGTTCGACTTCAACTCATTCATTCGCACTTGCTAGATTGTACTGGGGCACCTTGAAACTCATTATCATTATCAGTGAGTTGTCTCGCGTTTGTTAACGATATACATCAATGAACGATAATCAAACGATTTCTCACATGGTCGCCTTCAGCTCATTTATTCCCATTGTGTATAATTATTCTATGGTGATCGGTGAAGACCTCGGGTTTGCATCAACATGTTTTGGTTCACTTTGGTAGCTCCTTCAACTTTTTGCTAGTGATACCATTGACCCTTATATGTTGTAGTTTCATCACAACAACATCTTATATGTTGGATCCTGAGTTGCGTGTTGTACCATTTGTTCCACCACTTATGATTCGGTCTTGGAGATTCATAAGTGACTTTTGTGATCAGATATTTGTTGCAGCATCATTGATCGGTCTTCTGTATGTGATACTTGGACCTGATTTTGACTTGTACTTCCACGCAGTGATAAGATGATTCACTATGTACTTTACATTTCAGCTATACTTGTATACATATTGGATCCTCTCTATACTTCATATGCGGACATGCTTTTCTTTCACTGAGAATGGGTATGCCCGCCTCAGACATGAGCTATCTTTCTAACCTCTCTCACTGGTTTTTTGGTAGGATGAAATCTGGTTAGTCCTCGCAAGGTTCTTTCTATGCACATAATACATTTCGGCCATCGTGTACCCCTTCTGACCTCATATATTAGGGGGCATCTGTTATAGCATCATTTATCACCATCATATACTTGATGACTTTTGCATTGGCCTTGGGCAACCCTTCCCTCCAAACTTGGACATATTTCTAAAAAAAAAGTTTCTTAAAACCCATATGCGACTCTGCCCAGAATTTTCCACGTATACACGTTATTCCATACATAGAGAACCGCGTATGCCTTTTTAAACATTAAAAAATATATAATTTCCCTATTTTAGAGGTGGGGTTTACGGTTTTTCCTGTAACTTAACTACCCCAGCTCGTGGCCTAACTGTTCCCAACTGCAAAAAATAATTTGAGGGAGTATAAAATCCCCTCAAGGGAATGATCTAAGGGAGGAAGAGAGAGAGAAATATAGATATTATACATTGTTGGAGCCCTATCCAAGTCTGATATATTCCTTGTGCCTCCTACACTTCCAGATATTTTCAGGAAACCCTTGTTTCCTTGAGATGTTCACTCACCCTATGTGACATCCATTGTGCACTATTCTTGGAAGAAGTTCTGAGAGGCTAGGGATGGACGGACCCAGAGGACGGTATGCTCGAAGGCCGTGGAAGTTTTCAGGTGATCTCTCCACATTTTTTTACTGTACATGTCATTAATAACATAAGTGCCATCTTGTTCCTGATGTTTACGTGTTAATAATCTTTTATACATGTGTAATGATCTTAAATCGTTCATTTAGTATTGTTTTTATGAGATTATGCATGCTTCTCACTAACATATAGAACATATATATGATGTACAACTAGGATTTTGTGCTTGTTCTTCACTTGTTTACAGTTTTCAGAGCACAAAGAGTTGCAGGGGGTTTTCACCCCGCAGGATCTACTACAATTGAAGGATATTCGAGTAAGGTCTGCAACCTTTAGATTCTAGTTTATAGCATAGAATTTGGTTAAGTGAGTCCTTCTTGTAATGGCATGTGCCTGATCTGTGAAGGTTTATCAACCCAAGACCTTAAGGTATCATTACCTGCAACAAATATGCAACCACATTGGCCCCCTCAGTGCATACCTTATTATCATGGAATTCCGTGAAATAAAATTCAATGAGAATTTCCTGAGATAATTTGAATGCCTCTTTCAAAAACCTATTTTGGGTAAATACCTCAACCCTTGTGCTCCGTGAGAACATTTTTTTCAAGGAATTATCCACACACCCATTGTGGGCATATATAACAAGAATAGATGTCTAGGAAACAAAGTTTTTCTTAGGTAATTTTTGAATAATTTTGCATGCTTTCTATACATTTTTAATATTTTTTATTTTTTATTTTTAGTTTTTCTATAACATGGCACCAAAAAAAAAATTACTGAAAAAAACATCAGGTTCTAATTAGAACCTTACCAATATTTCAGGATGTATTTGACATCTGTATATAATATTTTTTCAGGAAAAATCTATATGTAATAGTGTAGGGATCTCATCTCTAGGAATATATTTCACTATCTTGAACAAAAGTGAAAATTTGATCTACCTGCATTGAAACTATTGTAGATACTTCGATATCTGTGTTGATCACCACTCTGTTGCGAGATACATTCATGAGAATATTCCTATAAATGAAGAATCAAATGTATATAAAGAATACTGAACATGTTTAATAATGTTTGGGGGGAGTAGGAAAAGATTTAAATCTATGGTCCATTTGATTCCATTTCCCTGCACTCTCCCTTGATCCATAATTGATTTAACATCATTCCACACTCATTGTTCCTTTCAACAATGGTTTGATCAATTGATTCAATTCACCCTACCAACTAGACTATGTCCACACCCTTCCAAGAGCCACTAAACTTATTGTCTACAATTTTGACACCTATTATTATTTTCCTTTGTGATGATTTCAACACTATGTTGGTGTCACCAAGAAAAACTATTTTTTATGTAAATTTGTATGGGATTTTATACAAAAATGGAGGTATAGTCCATATAAAAATAAATTATACTAGTTTCAATCAATCCTCCAAGATGTAGTGTAATATTCCCAATTAGCTTTCAGCTAGTTGGAATATTATGTGTTACTTCTATTTTCAGTCTAGAGGAATAAATGGGGTAGGGAGACCCTTAAATCTCTTTAGTAGGAATAAAACACTTCCAGTGTGAATGTGGATCAGTTTAGGTAGTCAAAATAAAGCCACCTTGGGTGTGAAAGGGAGCAATGCATGTGGACTAGATCAAGGTTGACCAAATCAACAATGTTGCCAAAGAAGAGAGTGGAGCTAGTGGGGACAACGTAGTTTTGGAGGAGGAGTCTTTGCATGGAATTAAACTCATAAATGAGTGGGGCCAAGGGTGAGGAATGTTGGAATAATTCAGTCTCCCACTTTGGCATTTATGGCAACACAAGTACTCCCCCTGTAGTCATGACACCTCTTCTTATAACATTCTCTCCCCCTTTGACATCAATGGCAAAGGGTAACTCCCCCTGAAACACAACCATCCTGTGGACCTGTACACACTTCCACTCCCCATTTATATTCTGAATAAGGAAAATCTAATGAGAACATGGGAGAATCCCAAGCTTCTGGCGAAGATATTCCAATGCTTCACGAGTACTCTCACGATCATCAACACTTTCTGCCCAATTTTCATCTGTAAAGGAATGAATAATGAGATTTTTACCGTTGGGATACCCGTTTTATGGAAATCACCCCTAGAGGTTTGTTGGGTTTAAACCTCCACAGAAAGGCATGCTACTTAAGAAGGACCACACAATCCATACATGTTCATGAAAAACTAAATAGAGTAGATCGAGGTGCTGCCCTAGTCCTACTGAAGGCATCCTGGTCCAAACCCCCAAAGAACCCTTCTTCCTTCTTAACCCGAAAGAAGAACAAGCACTAAGGACTCACAGCAAAACATATATCTACTTCCCAATGAGAAATCCATATGAAACATTAGATAAACCATAATGAATGCTTAAATAACAATATTCTCATATATACAAGTTTTAATACTAACACGTATATTTCGGGAAAAAGATGGTTCTTCGTCAACAAGATGGTACTTCTGTATTATAAATGGCATGTACAGAAATAACGAGTGGAGAGATCACCTGAATCCTTCCACGATCTTCGAGCAGACCGTCGTCCGGATCCGTCCCACCCTTGCCTCGCTAAGAGTCCTTCCGAACTGGTGCATACGAGATGACATATAAAGAGATGAGCATCTCCAGGAAACAAGGGTTTCCTGTAATGAACTGGGAAGTGCAGGAGGCACGGGAATTTAGACTTGGATAGGGAATACCAACAGAGTATAATATCAATAATTTCTCTCTCCCTTAGGCCATACACATGAGGGGCTTTTATACTCCCTCAAAGTAGTTTCAACAGTTGGAAACAGCTAGCCACGTGCTGGGGTGGTTGAACTACCAAAGTAACCATCAACCCAGCCCAAAAATAGGGATTTTTTATATATTTTTTAATGATTTTAATGGAATACGCGGAAAAGTGCATGTGGACTCACGTATACACGCGGAAAAGTCTGGGCATAACCGCGTATGGGGATTTTTACACTGTTTTTTAGTGAATTTTGTCCAAGTCTGTAGGAATGGGTGCCCAAAGCCATAAAAGCAATCATAAATCATATGAAGGTGAGAAATGAATGCTAGTAACAGATTCCCCTCTAATATATGAGGTCGAAGGGGTACATGATGGCCGAAATGTATTATGCACATGTAAAGAACTTCGCAAGGACAAGAGAGGATTCTCCACCAATGACGCCAAAACCAATGAAAGAAAACAGAAAGTCAACTCATGCCGAGGCGGGCATACCTGTATGCCTGGTCAAAAGTACATCATATAAAAAGTACCGAATAGATCCAACATGTATACAAGTATAGCTAAACTAAAAGGCCAATGAATCATCCGAGCATGGCCCGAAGTATAAGTCTGAATCATCGTCCAGCACGATAGAAAGCTAATCAAGGATGCCGCAACTGGATGTCCGATCAAAGGCAGAAGTTGAATCTCCAAGTACCAAATTGCGTGGGTGGAACAAAACGGTACTATCACGCAACCTTTAGAGCCAACATATAGATGTCACATCAATCAGTAACATACATAAGGGTGAAATCGACATCACCGGCGTAAACCGAATGGAATCGTCAAAAGTGAACCGAGAAATGTCGATGCAACCCGAGGTCTTCACCTCGAATACTATGGTACAATTCTACACAATGGGAGAGCTAGAATGGAGTTGAAGTCAACCATGTGGAGAAACTGGATACTAACAATGATGTATACCGTTAACCAACGTGAGACAACCCACCACAATGAAAATGAGCTGGTGTCTCAAAGACAATCTAACAAGCAAGCAATGAACAAAACAGCCCATCACTTGAAAGAATCTACTAACTCTAGAGGGCAATGATGAATCCCCACTGCCGATAGCGAAGAGTCTGGCGACCGATGACCGCAACCCTAAGGTATCAAAAGACTCTAGACATTATTCCTATAAATGAGTCTGGAGGTCGATGGGAAAAGATCTGCTGGAAGAAGGCACACAGACCATATCACTTCCAACAGTGTAACTCACAGCTAAAATTTGGAAGGAACTGGGACACAGAGTGATGGAACCAAAACCAAGACAAGCTGGACAAAAGTACAAGATGAAGCTGGGTGCACGGAAGAAACCCTATGAACCAACGAATAATGAAAGTCGACACGAGAGAGAATCCACTGATAGGGTCAAATGAAATCAAGGTACCGCACGAACTCAAGCAGGATAATGTAGCCGACGTCGAACACAGGGGAAAAACCACTCAACAAGACCCATAATGATGATCAAATGTCACAGCACGAAGTCACCTATCAATGATGGAAATAGGGCTGTGGTGCAGCCTCTAGGTTTGCTCTCGTGAGAAATGTGTCAGTCGGAGCAGAGACAACCCGCCAGTAAAGAAGTCAATGGGGAACTTCTCAAAACCAAGACGAGTAGAAGACCAAAACATCCGATGTGATAGAACAAGATACCGACAAGACTGAAGGCCGACCGAAATGAGTCAAGAGACACCGCGTAATGGCCGACTCAAGTTAGACTTCCCTTGAACAAAAGCACAACTCATGATGACCAAGGGCAAGAAAAGTGACATCAGAGGTTTGTTATGCAAGAGGAATAAACTCTCCATATGATTGGAAGAGATAACCAACCGGGGAGGACTGAACAAGGAAACTGTGTAAAGCCGAACCAGGTCAAAACCAAAACCATCCCAAATGTAGGAAATATATATGGGTATATGCTGTTCAAGGGCTAAAATCGACTCTCAGCATCGCCATCAAAACAAATTCCAAGATACATCCCGTTCCCCGCTCTTTTTGTTATATTTGATTTTTTTTGTCTTTTCATATAATGTCCTGTTGGTGCTATGGTACAATGGATAGAACGATTACAAAACGATGGCACTAGCTCTCGGGATTGGCAACATCCTATGCTCACTTGGGTGAGAAACCGGTAGACTCATACTCTCGTAGGAATGCTCCATCCATGGGGTAAAAAGGTGTCAAGTCGCGATAGCTGCGTAAGTAATGGTTAACTTTTACAAATAGTCATGGTCAAAAGTTGGCTTAAACACCGAGTCCAAAATGGCTTCGCTAAAGGCCGTGATAAAAATGGCAGCCAATATGCAATGCAATAATACAACTTAACGACACCAGTGAGCCTCTAGGCAATAGCGTAAAAATGATAGTGAGGAAGAAGAAGAATGAAGCTTCAACACATAAGTCATGGCGGACTAATGCTGAGGACTCAGCCTACATAAACGGAAAGAAGCAACAAGTGATAGCGAGGAAATCAACTAGGAAGCCCATGGAAAGGAGTGCTCTACCATCAAGTCACACAACACCTATGGAGTGAAATGGGTGTAATAGTCATGACTGATGGGATCGCACTTATGGCAAAGTGATCGCATGAAGGCTAGTAAGATGCAGCGAGTGATTTCCTAACCTATATGCCGCTGAAGATCATATACCGCTGACGAGTCAAGAATCATGGATCAAAACCAGAAAATCTCACCACAAAATGTACCGAAAAAATACCAACCGGCACTTCGAAGCATCCTGGTTATGCAGCCTTAAGATAGATTGAAAAATAAGCATAACCAAATTTTTGCGGTACTTTCAGAACTTAGGCATAAATAGGCAAATTACCTCATATTTGGTTCATTATTACATTGCCGATTTGGAAAAAAGTGCTCGAGCAAAACTTCTTTCATTTAAATTAGGAACAACCGACCGTCAACGCACGAATTTGCCGTAAGCTCCTCAATCATCCTTGCAAATCATCTTGTCCGTTTATAAATTAAAATTTAGTGATTTTCACCATTAAAACCCTTGCTAAAAAACACGGACTTCCTTATGATACGGGGTTATGGTACTAAGAAAGTCGATTTAGACGCGGACCGTGCATAAAGAAATCCGTATGTGCAGCCCAAATGAAAAATGTGTGGCTAATGAAGGATTTATTGAATTTTGACAGATGACTATCTCATGGAGTGGAGCGTGAACACAAGGCAATTGATCAAGAGGTCATGCAAGATCGAGCATCGAAAAATATTCTTCTTAATTAAGTGATTGCTCAAATTTTTCAAAATGCCAAATATGAAAAGCAATGTACTAGCTGCTAGAAAATGCTCGTAAATTATTGGGAACCGGAAGAGGACTCGCTTTATGATAGATCGATGCCGCATTTACTGAAGTGCAGACACATATTTTATCACCGGACTTCCTCCCGTGAGTGGGGAACTGAATAGAGCCTGAGCACGGAAGCCCTTGGGGGCCAACTGCAAGACGGCACCATGTGTACTACGAGAGGGTTCCAAGAAAGTTGAACCAATAAATTAAAGATTTAAGGGACTTGCACATGAAAATCCTCCTTTTCACACAGTGAGTGTGCGTGATCCGCCTCCTACATCAGCCTAGACGCAAATGACATAGCAGAGAATGCCGGACTCATGTGTGTGATTGTGCAGTCACTCTGTTAATGTAGTAATACCATGAAGCAACAATCACCTCAATCCGCCAAGCAAAAGACCAAACACTTTGGATACGGTACAATCTTTGATGACATTCTTCTTTGAGAAGACACTAACATTGAGACCGTAGCGTTATCTCTACCATCGTAGGCCCGAGAGAGACCTGGAAGAATTGCTCCTTTGTATAATACGTTTATGAGGATTAAGGAAGTGAAGTCTTCCCGACCACTTGGGCTTGATGAGTTCTTCCTTTGGTGGGGAGAGCAAATCATTACTGTGGACGACTATCCCTATGCCAGATGGGAACTTTCTGGAGTATCTAGGATCTTGTTCTTTCCACCAGCACAAGATGGGGCACATTTGGTGGAAGCAAAAATTTTAGAACTTATATAATTTGTTTTTAGATTTTTTTTCAAATATGTATGAAAAAATGAAAAACATGTTTTCGATTGGATTTATAATGAACACAATGTAAATATGATCATGATACAGAGCAACGTTTCTCACCGAGGGTTTCTAAGGCCACAAGGCCAAGGCAGGCGAAGGCATCCAAGTGATTCGGTGACAGATCCTCCAGCGTCGTGCCGCAGGAACTTGGAGGGGCGACCCGCCAAATACCTATGGTCGTCGTATTCTACGGCTCATCCGCAGGAGCCCGTGGTAGGAGTGCCCCGAGACTGGTATGATTATTCCGCCGAGTTGCCACTGCCATCATGTTCTATAGGAACACGACTTCAAGGTGGACCTCGTGAGTAGATGACATTATGTATTAGATGACCTGATATCTTTTCGAGATCGAACATGATCGGCATAAGCCCAAATTTTGTATGACCTTATGGATCCAAATTTTGTAAAGTTTTTGAAATACTTTGATGATATATAGAAGATATTTGATGTGATGTGATAAATGTATCAAAATGTATGATGTTTTTGATGATAATTTATTGTGTTTGAATGATTTAGATATGCCAATCCAAAGGCTCGATTAGTTAATGAGTTCCATAACTAACCTATTTACCGAGGAATATGAATAAAAAGTAAAAAATTGAAATGATCTTTGTAACAAACGTACCTCAAGAACAACCGTAATAAAAATGGATTCTAACTGATAAGTATTGTTCAATCATGGACACCACCACAGAGAGTCCAAGAAAACTACCAACGAATCAACACCCAAAGATATTTTCCGAGAGGATAACAACACTGTAAAGGTATCTCATATTATTGAAGTAGGACCACGTGTAATTCTCTTCGAGCCACAGCATACCACCCGAAAGGATACGAAGACCTGGCTTCAGCTACAGTTCCGGTGTGTCTGATTAGCACCATTTCCAGAAACCAAAAGTGACTCATGATGATCCTGACAGTACAATCCCATGCGTATCAAAACATCACTAACCTAAAAGATCTAAAATCAACCGTATATGTACAAAACAAAACTACTATATATACAAAAGCAATATGCCAGGCCGAAGCCTACATATTATTTCTTAAATAGAGCTCATTTCGTGGCTCCCAACTCGTTCCTTCGAAATCAACCATGTATACGTTCTTTCTTAAGGAATTTTTTTAGCGATAAAGGGGCCATACCACATAGACTAAACTTTCCTGCCTGCAGCATCTTTTGGCATACCTTTCCAAAACTCGGTTTGACCGCCATTTACACGTAATTCCACTCATTTTATTTGCTTCATTCATCGGCGCATCCCGACGCTTCATCGAGATGTTCCAGATGAAGGAGTCAAGACTAGGCGGTTTAGAAGAATTTCAACAACAATTAAGAGAAGGAATCTCGCATTCAATGGGAAATATGGATTCCACCGTGGCACTAGCTAAACGAAGGAAGCAATATAAGCCACCGACGTCCAGAGTGCCCAAAGTGTGACACATAACATGCCGCTTGGATCTAGCTTTATCATCTGTCTTTTGAAGTGAATACTTTCAAGGATTTATTCACGGCTTCCACTTGCCCATTGGCTTGAGGATAATACTTCTTATGATGAAATTGTTCTCATTAAAAACGACTTAGAGCCAACTCAGTCATACTATTCTCGAAATGACCGGCCATGATCAAGGACAATATCTCTAGGAATACCAAAACAAGCGATGAACCTAGTTAAAAAGAGAAATTATACCATCGTTGCCCAAAGTAGGCATAGCTCGACTCCACTTCTGTAGTGCTTTACCGGCTACATAATGTACTTGTGACCTTTAGTCAAGGTGGGTTACAAGTAGTAATCAATACCCCACTTGTAAAGGGACCCGACAAAAAGAATGAATGAAAAATCGAGTCAGATGGAGCTACATTTTTCAAGTATATCTTGCCACTCGATGACACCTTTTGACCGCTCCACAATCTTTTGAAATCGAGGGCCAAAAAGCATCCTCGCACGGCACCTTGAGTTGTAGTAAGCCTGCATAAATGACCCCCACAAGCTCCACCGTGGGAATCATTCAAAGACAGCCGCCTTCTTCGAGAGTCATGTACTGCCTCAGATTGAATCAACCCCTCGACGGGTATAAGCATCACCACAATCAAATAATTCTTGGCCAAGTGGACGAACTTACGACGCTCATCTTTCGAAAAGTAGAGGGAAACTTTGCAACTGGAGATACACAATGATATTCTCCGTACCAAGGATCCCGTGAAGAGATAAGAAACAAATGTTCATCCTGAAGAGTCCACGAGATCATCTCCTCTCACGTGCAACTCGGAGATCAATTTCGCAAAAACTAATGATTTCTTGGACTTGGCATATGCTAAACTCAAGATCAAATTCTTGAAAATCACAACCATCTATTATATTTGCCCCTCAATCACTCGCCTACCGAGGAAAAACTGAATGGATTACGTTGCCAAACATGTTTTGCGAAGAATAATGGTCGAAGTCGCCGCACAAAGATGAACCGCCGCTAAAGCTAAATTTTCTATCGAAGTACGTAGTTCAGGTCCCAAGCCAAGCCTCGACTTCAAGGTAGTATATAACATGTTCGCAACATCATCCTCCCGAACCAGAACCATACCGATGGTAGATTCTCGTCAGCCGCTGACATAAAGGGAAATCCTCGCTATAATCAGACTCCACAGTGAGTGAGGTCAATGTTTTTTCAAAGCATTAAACGATCGTTGAGCGAAGTCATCCAAAGAAATGGAACTCCTTTTTTCAATAATCTCATAAATCCCTTTGTAACTTTTTTTTTTAATTCTACTTACACCAAGAAACTAGACTTTCCTAGAGATCTTGAAGTCGACGGAGTTGAGATCGGGAGTAACCGAAGCATAAGGCGCCTCAACCTTGAAGGGATCTACTCCTAATACCTTCCTTAGACAATGAATCCCTAATAACCCACCTAGACAAAAATCAATGAAAACACACTTGTTTGCATTAATCTAATCTGTAGAACCTGATATCGTTCAAATATTTCAAGGTTTGAGTAAGTAGTTGTAAATGATCCATCCCTTCGAGAATGAGTGCCTAAATCATCCAAGTACGCCTCAATAATCCTTTTGCTGTCGTGGAAGGCAAGGCGGATGCGGGCCCGCCGAAAGCAGCCCCCGCATTTTTAAGACCAAAGGCATTCTGTATGAAAATGGCCCCAGTGGACAAACAAGTGCCTTATGTTGATCTCTCGTGATTCGATAGTAACTGAGCCATATCCGTGAGAAACCGATGTGAAGATATACCCCATTACCAAAGACACTCGTCAATGATCCGATCGATAAATGGTGTGTACTTATCTTTAGACATGCTTTATTTAGGTTTCATTGTAACCGATGCAAACTCGAATCATTCCTTTATCTTACGGAACGTGGTTTGAAACCCATTCACTAAAGGAACAAAGGGAAATGAACTTTCGCCTGCTAGCCTCTTCTCAACCCAGCTTTGATAGCCGCTGCCTTCCTGTAGGATTGACCTAGACGTGCTTTTGCCTCACCGCTTACAGGCGCTGTGTTCTTCATCTCATGCTGACAATAGATGGGTCTATACTGCATTTGCGTATTCAAGCGAATACATCCCTATACTTTAAAGAGCTTGGTGTAAATTTCAGAACCTCTTCAGGGAACATTCACCTCCAATGAAGACATTCTCAATATTGGATCCCCGAAATGTTCACCTGGGATAGAGAAATGCCACCATGTTCCCTCTAAAGATAAAACCGTGTTGGTGCTAGCGTCCAAGATCAGGTGAAATGTCATAGAGACGGGAGTGGGACTGGGAAAAAACTCAAGCTTAACTTCAAGCTAAGCTCGGTGAAAAATAAGACCTACGGTGTCATCCCACGGTCTATCTATACCATTCATATTTCCAGGATGGCTCCTCTGGGAGCGTGGGCAGAGGCAGAGCCAAGGGAATCCAAGCCGAGCCACATCTCCATCCAACTCTTCCGTGATAAAGAGGGAGCCGGGGATGGATTCTGCAGAGTCAACAATAGACCGATACGCACCCTACCGCAGAAATAGGAAATGCCATCTCATCCACTTGACCTGCACTAATGTGGCAAATAGGGGAAGCAAGCACCAAGGTCCAGGCCAATGAGTTCAAAGAACTCTTCTTCAAGAGGAGCTCTGGGAGGATGAAAATTGCATTAATATGAACCGTATAGTGGAATATCAGTACCCATCAAGGAAGAATACATTCCAACTCCTAAATTCTCACCAGGCGTTCTGACTATCTTCCTCCATCTAGGAACAGATGAGCTGCGTAGACGTATCTGGCCTGGTGAGGACGCTCCGCTGATCCACCGTAACGATCCTCCTTCGTGAGGGAAAGATATGCACGTAAAATAATGATAGATGAAATGTATCCATTCCATAAATCTGCCTCTCAACGTGTTGTCAGAACGTCATTCACCACTCAACCTCTATATTGACAAGCTTCTCCAACACGTATGGGCAAAGTCGGGAAAGGTCGACAGGGTCTTCAGAGAATGGATCACTTCGACCCAGTCAAGAGTGGTATGAAATATCTTTGGAGATCCAATTGTCTTCCAACATGAGAGACATCACCATGTGGAAGCACCCTCATCAACAACCGTTCGAAAGATATTACAATTCCGGCATTGGAGTGATTTAATATGAAAAGCCATGTGATGAGGAAGTCTTCGTGTACCAAGTCATACCGTGCAATCGAAGAGTAGCCTGGACTGGGTAGCCCAATGGCGTGACCAAAGCACCGCGTCGAGCCGACAGATCGAAGTACCTCTAAAGCCGACATAGCATAAGGAATTTGCTTAGACTTTTCTACAATCGAGGCAGCCCGGGCAGCCCTAGCATTTGACAATCATTATCGCTAGAATATGCTTTTGGGAATCCGATGTAGGACTCCGAAATAGTAGGCTTGGTAATGTAGTTTTCGCCCGCAGCATCAAGAATATCCTTGAAGCTTTCGAAGACTCTTTCGCTATAATCACGATTCGTAACATATCCGCGTGAGCACTCATCATGAAAATGTTCGATGGAATTTCCCCTTCCCTGGTGCTCCCGCAGGAAGCCCCGTGATTTTGATTCGCGCCCAACAACTAATTGTTTCCCTTGTGGGTGCGAAGGCTTGTTAACATAGTCTCGGGAACTAGAAGAACTCGATGGGTTGAACAAGCGCCGCATCCCGAATTTTAGGCAAAGCAAAGATGCAGTCCTCAGCACATAGCTGTAAGGTGGAAATCACTTTCCTTTTCTCTTTGGACCTCACCAACATGCTCGCTGGTTTTATTTGTATATACCTTCCTCCCTGCTCTTGCCTTTTTTATTATTTGCCCCTTCTTCCTTTGATTGCTGATTTCCTTTGGGATCGTGTTTGACAAAGATTTATGGACAAAGATCGGGAAGGTGATGACTCACAGTGGCTACCACTGCATGAGCAGGACAGCAAAGACAATCGCCAGCATTGGGAGGTTAAATGTCACATCTGATTATTGATCGATCCAACCGTCCGTCGCCATGAGGACCGTGTTTAGTTTTAGATAAATCTACTTGAGCAAGGAGCATTGATGGATATCATGGAGACCCTTAATTAATAATAGATCAATCAAGCCTGACATGTATCTTAGTGTGTACTGGCCTCATTGTCCTCTTAAAAGGCACTTAGAGGAGTTACATCTTTCAAATATCTGAGATCACAGTGATTTTGAGAAACCATTCCAAAAGGAATTCACCTGGAATATGAGCTTTAATCAGCCTCTTCCTTCTCCTCCATTCCTGAATGTGATCAGAAATGTGGGTTGCATCGTCCTATTTAAAATTGGCTAGGAGTTCAGTCCTAGCATCATATCGGACAGGCAACTGGAAATGGTTCAGAAATGTAACAGCCAGTTCTCCAAATGTAGCAAAACTGCCCCCAGTTAGCTCAATATACCATTTGGCAGCGTTTCCAGTTAGGGTGCGTTGAAATAATCTCAACCTAATCGAATCATTGATCAGGGAGTTCGAAGAACACCATAAATGGAAAGTGGTAATGTGGTCAGCCGGATCTTCTCCATTCTTACCTTCAAACTTTGGAATGTCTGAAGGAAGTTTGGTGGGAACCGGAGGCCACCCCGGACCATACCGAATCGGATCATTAGTCAACTTCGACAGATCTGGCAAGTTTAAAGTTGCCAGAAAAGGTAATCGAGGCGGAGCTTGAGGATTCCATCCTTGATGGGATGGATTCCCAACATTCTGAAAAGAATAGCCTGGATTTGATGAGGCACCAGGTTGCCAGAAAGGACTCGTAGAAAAAGGAGAAGAACCTCCTCCCAACGCAGAGTTACCAAAACCCAGACCAGTTCCCCCCACTGAAGTATGAAATGAAGAGGAAAGCCCCTGATAGGGGTTCCAGGCATTAGAAAGAGGAGAAAAGGTCTGATAAGCACTCGACGAAGGGAAAGAAGTATTCCCTTGGTGACCAGCGTAAAACTGATTCCCTGCCCCCACTGTAGTGAATACAGGGTTCCATCCTGTAAAAGTGGTCGAATTCTGACCTCCAGACCAAGGATTGAAACTTTGGGTCTGAGAAGTAAACGGAAAGGACCCTAAAGAAGGATTGGAACTAGGAATGTGCCCAGTTCCAAAGGGGAACCCCTGAAAAGAAGTTGATCCACTAGCCATGGAAGACATGGGTGTAGATCCAGCTGCAGCAGCGGAAAAGGAAAAAGAAGGAATCCCACTAGTGGGCATTCCGAAGCAAAAGGGACCAGAATGAGAAGCATGTGCTTGGGTGAAACCAGAGCCAAACACAACAACACTAGAAGCAATCGAAGATAAAGCAATAGTGCCCCCTCCTTCAACAGAAGCAGGAGTCTGAATGCCTGCAGCACTCACAGCAGAAGCCGCGTTCCCAGTCGTGGCCATCGAAAGGTATGAATAATACGGAGGATCTTCTGGTCTCTCTGACTCAGGTCCGATGTATTGAACAATGAACGGATAATCAGGAGGAAGAGGAGATGGACCTGACCCAGGAGGTTCAGGTAATTCCTCAATTTGAAAATCTTCTTCCTGAGGAAATAAAACTCGCGAGGTGAGCGGAATGCTCCTCTCGGAACCGACACCAGAATCAGCTATGAAACCTTCAGACCCTTGTGGAGGATCTCTCTCCACTGTGTCAGACGTCACAGGGTGGTAACCACCTGCTAAATCACTCCTACGCCTTCTCGAAGAAGGCTCTGGACTCTCGGGAGATAACCCCCGGATTCTCCTCGATCGACAAGGCGCTTGATCAGCCACTTTTATAGATTTTAAATTAGACTCAAAAAAGTGAAAAGCTAGGCAAGCTAGGAGCAAAGAGCACTCACTATAAGAAAAATCCCTGAGATACAATCAAGCAAACAACCTCCAAGTATTTCCGCTCCGGGTGATGAGGACCGGACACCAAAATACAGGAAAGCGAAATATAGGACCTTCCGAAAGCAGTCTGGGATGATTAGGGCCCAGAACAACTAGCGAAGGTATCAGAAACAGTTACGCCGACCTCCTAACGACAGCCTTTGCCGGCTCAAGCACCCAAGCTTCGCAAGGGCACCCCCCAGAAGTACTGCTGAAAGTGATGCGACGTCTGCCTCATGTACCACGGGTATTCCCCCCCGCAGTCACCTGTGTGGAACCTAGGAGTGGCAACTATGGGCACCAATCCGTATCAGAAGCCGGGCGGAACGGTCTTGAGGTCAGATTCAGCTAATCGGAGGGGGGGTATCCCTCTTCTCAACCTTCACTTCTCCTCGCGCTTGACTCTCTGGAGGAGAGCTTTCCCAGTCCACCTAACGGAGTTGGATTTCACTCAATTAATCAACTTCTATGTTTTGTTTGAGCGGCCTTGGAGAGTTAACTCTCCACTCACCTAATCCAAGGCCCTACAACCTAGCTAGTTGGTGTATGACACTTAGAAAACTTGCTAGTTGATTTTAAATTATATCGCTTATTTTAATGGGTTGTTATGTTAAGTCAAAGGGATGCGGAAATGAAACTTATGATGTTTTGACGCAGAAAGAAATTAATAAAAACCAAACTACATGCAAATGCAATTATTGTCTTTCGATGAAAAGCAACTTCTACACGGGTTCTACGAGATTAAAAATTGTATTTTTCTTTTCAGATAGCAAACTCACACTCACAAAAACTATGAAAATGACTAAATGCTTAAGTGCACCTGATGCAAATCACTACAAGCATGCAAATCCTAAGATGCAAAAATCTCCTAAAGCAGAGTGAAATTTCCCAAAATTCCTTCAGTTTTATCTCTTTTTTGGTTGTCCAGAAAGCTAGTTCCCAAAATCAAGAACTCTTAATATGAAGACACCAAAAATGCTTAAAAACAAGAGGAAGAAATCAATGACAACTCCTTTCAAGCCAAAATCCAAAGGCAAGGAACCTCAACAAAGCTTCAAAAGATACAAAGAAACGAAAACAAAAATGCAAAAACAAAAGCAAACAACAAAGCAAAATGTTTTTTGAGCTTTTGAGTTTTATAAAAGAGTTCGAAAAGACCAAGTGAAACTATAAAATCCCAAGCCAAACAACACTGAATTTCAAGCAAAAACTTCAAAAATGCTCCAAATCTTATAGGGCTAACTAGTAGCAAGATCAATATGAGCAAAAGAAGACAAGAAAACTCAGCCACTCAGCCTAGAAGAATAGTGCAACCTTGCCGCAAACAAAAACTTCAAAGAACCAAGAAAGACTCTTCAAAAGTTGCAACAAGACCTAGCCAACTGAACTCAAGAAAACCAACCAAGAAATGGGCAAAAATTGTAGTGCAAAGCAAAACACAAAGATAGGAAAGAGTAAATGAGCAGGAGCTCTCTGTTCTGATGAAGCAGAACAACCAAGAATCCCCAGAAAGAGATCTTGGTACTCAAACCAGAAATGCCAGCACAAGAAACAACACTTTTCCAAAAAGACTAGTTTTCAATCAAACAAAAGAGAGAAAAGACCAAAGACCACTTTCTTCACAATCCAGAGGGTACAAAGACACTGCAGGAACAGGTCTCCACAGACAGAAAGGACTAAAAAGCCAAGGAATCCAAAATTTCAAAATCTGCCTAGGTATACGCTACTTCACAGTTTAGCAACAAGCGTGCATACGCGACTGTGCTAAAGGAAACACGCGTATACGCGACTCCCTTTAGACAAAATTGCGTGTATACGCTACTGTGTGCAGAAAAAAGCGCGTATATAAAGGTAAATAATGAAAAACAAAAAGGATCAAGCCTGGATAAGAAACCAGGACTTCAGTCTGACTGAGAAAGAGTAAACTGGACCGCAAATGAAAGTTAAAACTGTTGGAATCCTATCAAACAGCTGAAACCACCCAACAGGGGAATCACAAGAATGCGATCCCCAGTGGAGTCGCCAGTTCTGTTTCGGGGAAAATCACCCTAGAGGTTTGTTGGGTTTAAACCTCCACAGAGCAGGGCATGCTACTTAAGAAGGACTCACACAACCATACATGTTCATGAAAAACTAAATAGAGTATATCGAGGAAGTTACCCGTAGGTCCTACGGTTGAAGCAGATCCCGCGGGGTCCAAACCCCCAGCAACCCTTCTCCCTTCTTAACCTGAAAGACAAGAAGAAACAAGCACGAAGAACTGGTTGTACAACATATATCTACTCTAAATGTTAGTGAAATCCATATGAAACATTAGATAAACCATCATAAATGCTTAAATAACAATATTCTCATATATGCAAGTGGACACTAACACGTATATCTCGGGAACAAGATGGTTCTTCTGTATTATAAATAGCATGTACAAAAATAACAAGTGGAGAGATCACCTGAATCCTTCCACGATCTTCGAGCAGACCGTCATCCGGATCCGTCCCACCCTTGCCTCGCTAAGATTCCTTCCGAACTGGTGCATACGAGATGACATATAAAGAGATGAGCATCTCCAGGAAACAAGGGTTTCCTGTAATGAACTGGGAAGTGCAGGAGGCATGGGAATTCAGACTTGGATAGGGAATACCAATAGAGTATAATATCAATAAATTCTCTCTCTCCCTTAGGCCATGCACATGAGGGGCTTTTATACTCCCTCAAAGTAGTTTCAACAGTTGGAAACAGTTGGCCACGTGCTGGGGTGGTTGAACTACCAGAGTAACCATCAACCCAACCCGAAAATAGGGATTTTTTTATATATTTTTTTAATGATTTTGATGGCATATTTCGATGTATGTACGTATGGATCTATGTATCTACATGTCCTAGTCTCTGGCATAACCACATATGCAAAATTTAACACTCGTTTTTTAGTGAATTTTGTCCAAGTCTGTAGGAATGGGTGCCCAAAGCCATAAAAGCAATCATGAATCATATGAAGGTGAGAAATGATGCTATAACACACATATAAGCTAATACATTTTCACATATGATGTCAAGGAGAGAACCTCTTTTTAATGAATGAAAAAACCAACTTGGGATTGGACTACCATGTTCCACCCGACCATAGATTGGTTGAGCCAAATATCTCTTCAATCAATCACCCCCATGACATATTCAAAGCATGAATGTGGGACTAAAATCAAAAGAACCAACCAGGGAATCTCAAGGCTAAACCATCTCACCCTTATCAATAGAAACCATGATTTTTTGCAATCCATATTTTACCATGATCTCCACCATATCACTAGACCAAAATAAGCATGCATGCCATTGGATTTCTCCACCTATGTCGTGAGAAATTTTCATGTCTCCTGGTGTCTCAGGATTTACCACAATCCACTGTCTGATCTAGGGATCCCTAGGTTGTAATCCAAGACTCAATCTCTAGGATTTATCCCATCCTTGGATTCCTAGGCCTGATGGAGAGCACCCACCTCTCAGGATTTACGGCAATCCACACCGGATCACAAGACCCTAAACCAAGGAAACACTCTATCTAGATTTACCACAACCCACCATATGGTTCAGAGATTACTAGGCCATGTGTTCTATAATTTTTGAGATCTACCTCACTTAGATTCGAATCCATCCGACAATCCATCTCAACCAAAACATGAGAATCACATCACACCAGGGCTATCCATAAATGGAAGCGCTAGGTAGAAAACATTGTCACACCTGTCAAAACCCATGCCATGACAGAAAAGAACCACATGAAATACCATGCATGCCAAACCTAGCAAGGAAATGACACATGAAAATCGATATCTACAAATAATCATCATTTAGTTGCTTGATCCTGCTCTTCCTTGCTTGCTCATTCCTTCCTCTTGCCTTCTTTTCCTTTCTTGATCCAATGCCAATGTGGTCCAAGAAAAATCTAAGTGTCCAAGAGTGATTGAGAGAGAGAATAATGAGAGAGCTCCAAAACTAATCTGACAAAAGGTTTGGGAAAAAATCTTGCCAACTGATTCTCATAATCCTTTTTATCAATGAGGCCTCTATTTTCTTCATTTTCATTATTTTCCTTCATTTTTATCCTCACATGAAACATGTCAGCTTTCATCTTTCATTTCTCCTAATTTCCATTAATTTCATAAATAAAATTCCAATAATTCCTCTTTACATTTCCAAAGCCTTTGCCATTGCATTTTCCAATTTCCTTTAGTGATAATAACTGAAATGAACACTTGATAGGATGTCTTTCCCAACATTCATCTTGGAATGTCTATTCCATCAACCGTGGTCTTATATATTTTACATGGATTTTTAACGAGGATTGTTACAACTCCAGTTTACGATTTACATCCTTCATATGGAGAACAAGGTATTAGCATATGCCAAAAACAATGAAAAGAAGAAAATGATTCCCAAAAAATAAATACAAATTCTTCTTTTGAGTATATATCAATGACTGTCGATAAGTTTTACTTGATCATGTTTATACCTACCTTTTTTTTTGAAGTTCAAGAAGCTGGTAATAAAGTTTGTGAATATTATCTGATTTACAATTCATATGATTCAAAGGAGGGTGATATTGTTACATATTTTCAAAGGAATTTTCTTACAAGAGAATGGGGAGAATATTACCAACAACAACATTTTCAAGAAGAGCCTAAAGTTGAAGAGCCAATAAATGTTTGTGGTTGCCTTTTGCAGAAAGGTTATTGTCTAGAAAATTTTCAGGAAAGAGAGATGGTTGTAAATTTTTCTCATCAGTTCTATGATCCAGTAGTTGACTATATGGCATATTTCTTTGGTCAGCAACAAGTCTCAATTATGGGGTATATATTAATTATTTTACCTAAAAAATTCACATGGTGCATGCTTGTTTTGATTCCTGAATCCCAACAGCACAAATTCATAAGGTCTAGTACTCAAATGTTGGATTGGTATCATTGGAAGGTTGAATTCACTTGGGTTAATTGAGCCTTGTGCATAAGTAGGATCTATACATAAATAATCTCACTAAGTGAGCATTTGATTTTCAGTTTTTAGAAGTTATAGTTCTGCATTCAAGTTTTTATGAGGAGACAACTCCCAACAAATAAATTTACTAGGATATTTTATGGTTTTACAGATTCAATATATTTTTGACTCCATTCCTAATGGTGAAGGCTACTAGTCTGCAGGTTATCAACACCTTTCCAACAAGGAACTATCCCCAATTAGAGTCATTTTTATTATTTGTAATATCGTATTTCATTTCTGTCAAATGGTCCTATTTTTTATCCCTAGTATAGTCGAAGAGGGGTGAAATCTAGGTTGACTAAATGGAAAGATGAAAACCAAAAGCCGAAGCTGAAGATGAAAGTGAAAAATGAAATTTTGAATTCGAAAGGGAAAGCCGAACATCAAGAGTCGATTCTTAGAATGATGGATATCAGATAGGGCTTAGAAAATTGGGACCTAGTATCATAAGGACTGGCAGGAATATTCCCAAATGGGGAAACTCATCAATACATGCATTAGAAACACATTTTTTAGAAATATATGTAATAAGAGTCAATATAAGCCCATGGATCCTTTAGAAAATACATTATATCAACCAAATCTAAAAGGAAATCAGAAACAAATCATTATAGCCTAGTTAAACATGCCTCCCATGCTCAAAACAACTCAAAAACATTGCAAACCCGAGACTACTACAACACATAATTACTGTAGAAAGTGAAAATGTAGTTTATTGAGGGTTTATACTTAGAAATAAAGAGACAAAATGGATTTTCTTATATATTAATCAATGATGCTCAAAAACAGAGATCTAGTCTCTTTTACAGAAATCCAAGATGACTCGGCAAGGGTTTCTTGATAAACATGAAGTGAAAGAATTAAATGTTGTATACCTATGGATGAATCATGTAGAATGGCTGAAGAAATACATTAATATGGTTAATCATACAAATAAATGGCTGTAGCTCCTCCTACTAGCTTTCCGGGAAAAAGGTTGATCCTCCTCCTAGGAAACTAGCTCATAAAGCAAGGGTTTAAACCCTCCCACTGCAACACCATGTAAAATAATGCAGATCCTCTAGGGGAATATGTTGTGGCTGTAGGTGAATACTTGGCCAAGTGTTCAATAGTGGAAATGAAGCCTAGAAAACTCCTCTCAGATTTCTTAAACAAGATCTCCAAGGAAGAGTGGGGAATTCCCGCCTGAGAAAACCCTTGCACTAAACAATGCAGAAAACTTAGCTAAAAAAATCAAGCATGAAATAAGTCTAAAATGACTCAATAAAAAAAATCATATCTTCAATCCTACCCCATATGGTTACCATTCCCTCCATTATATAGATGATGAGCTTCCTCACCATGGGTCCCACCCATTCATGAGGTTACTTCCATGTAAAGGCTCCTCCTCCAAAATTATGTTGTCTCCATTAGTCCCACTCTTCTATTTACAACACTATTTTATTTGGTCAACCATGACTTAGTCTCCATGCATTGTCTCCTTTCACACCCAAGGTGTCTTTATTCTGACTAGCTAAATCTAGACTCATTCACATTGAGTTGTCTTTATTTATGATCCACTCCTCACATATTAATGTTGTTGACTTGGTCAAACTTGACCTTGTCCACATATATTATCCCTTGTTCACACATGAGGATATTTGATCTAGTTATTAACATGATCCCTTTTCACATTAAGAGGGATTTTATGCCTACGTAAGATACTTATGAGCCTCCTTACCCATTTATTCATCTAACTAGATGTTAAGAGGAAAATTAATATTCCCATTATCTGCATGCTAATTTATGAATATTACAGCCTTCCCCTCCCAAATGTTTATTGTCCTCAAGCAACTGCAAGGGTGCTACACAATCTCCCCTCCTCCTCTTCTGGCGTCCACTTCCAACAGTCTCCACCATTGCTTCAGATATTCTGCAACAATTCTATCTCTTAATGGTTCCTCCCAAATGTGTAAGTTTTCCTTTGGTGGATAAACCAAATGGCTCTTATCATGAAATAATGGAAGGCCTATATGAAAGCCTTCTTGTTTTTCAATGGCCTCCTCAGGGTAGAAGTGATGACAATCATAGGGGACTTCATTTTCAATGAAATACACCCATCTCCATGCTATCATCCAAATTAAATGAATCACTTCCTAGCTTGGTAATTCATAGAAAATATCCTCCAAAATTATCATGAGATGCATGTCCCAAGTGCTCCAATCAATCATATGGCCCATCTCCTAAAGAAACTAGTGATCTACTGTAGTGTCCATATCATCTCCCATGCTCCCCTTGAAGCATGTAGTTCAAAAGGTGTGGGAAATTTACTTCTCCAAGGACACATCCAACAAATGTGTATCCCTTCCAACCATGTAACCAATAAAGATAAGAACATATTCAACATATGGAATCATAATTAAAGTCATGCTAGCTGCCATATGTAATAAGGGAGAAGGGCAATGGTCCCTCATTTGTAACCAACACAGTTTTACTCCTAACTGCCATAAGATATGATATAACAAGTGTTTCTCCCACAACTTGTTTACTGTCCCATTCTTCTTACATGCATGGAGAAGGTGTATGATGGTTGATGTTAACGAATCACACCATGAAGAGTACATCATCTCCCCAAAATATTCTAAGGAATGGTTAACATCACCATTTCTCATGGCCCCAAGTAGCCCATGAAGTAAATAAGAAAGTGTGCCTCCTCTTTGAGCAATTTCCTGCACATGTGTGGTAAGAAAATACAATTATATAGTAAATATATCATGATGTTCAGAAATACAAGCCTTACCATACACTTGGTTCAAATCAGTAAGGTAGCTCATGGATGAGCTCCCTCTCACACCCAATGAATAAGGAAGTGGTAATAATAACTCTTCCCAAGAGATATGTTCCTCCTCAACCTACAAATAATGTATGCACTTCCTTATGCGATAGTGCATCTCCTCTTTTATGCCTTCCCACATGAATCCATCCAAGATAATATGGTGTGTTCTAATGAAACTAGTGGGATTAGAAAGAAGTATCTCGTAGGCCACATATAGTAGTTTTTCCTTGAGCATGGAGTAATTAGTAAAATAGATCTGATCATGAAAATAAATTACTCCATCAACCACTTTATACCTCCTATCCATCACTTGCCCATCAAGAACCTTACATGCGAAGAGTTTCTTGGAATATTCCACTAAGAGTTGGGATTCCCAATATGGATCTAGGCTTCCCAATAATGACAGTGTTGTAGAAATCTGAAATGAAGTGCCTATCATATGATAACTCTCCTCTTCGAAATATTCAGTGCCAAAGCCACATGTTGGAGTAATGTTAATCCTCCTTTGCTGCCCCTCTTGCAGATGATCTTTTTCAAGACAAGATTGAAGTATATGGAAGTCAACCTCTTCTTGAGGGGTCTCTTTCTTCTGAAACTTCCATAGTTTTGCCCATCCATACAAGAGTGGTAATACCCTCTTGCTATATTCATAAATATTCATTATATGTAGAAGTATCATTTTCTTCTCCCAGGCTATGGAGTGGCCATTTGACACCATGCTCATGCCATTATAGACTTATGAATCATTCTCTAGCGCAGATAGTTGAGTTAGATATGGAAATGTCCAACTCAAAAAATTGTTCATCTCTACTTGGAACCCTTCAAAGGTTCTCAGTGCTATGGTATCTCCTCCCAGGGCTCCTTCCTTAGCCAAATATGTCACTGATGCACATATTTGAGAGAACACTTTATTATTCTTCCAATCAAGGGGTCTCACTGGTGGAATGCCTCCATGCAAAGAGAGATAAATGCATAAAGCATGATGTATATGTGCATGGACTGATTTGTCCTTGCCTTCACTGCACAAATCCTCCCACCTCTTTGGTGCATCAATATTTCGAAATAGAGAGGGGTGTGTGCTCCTCATCATATGATGCTTGTCCTCCCCTTTGTCTCCTTCTATATTCAAGATCTCACCATTGGTCAATGATGGCACATGTTGCAAATGGATTGCACCATCATCTCTATATGTGAGATTCTTTGGAAATCCTTGCAAGAGTGCAGGGATTTCTCTCCTTGGAGAAAATGCTCCATATTACTCTTCATGAGGTACTGGATGTGCTCTTGATATGACAACGTTGTTACCTCTAGTCTTCTCTTTCTCTTCATCAATA
The DNA here is from genome assembly GCA_034641835.2 of Pinus albicaulis. NCBI lineage: Eukaryota > Viridiplantae > Streptophyta > Pinopsida > Pinales > Pinaceae > Pinus > Pinus albicaulis. The sequence goes on from JAXQQM020091464.1 coordinate 195,255, forward strand.
TGTGAAAATACCTCATCAACAATGAGAGGCCTTAAATCTTGGTCTTCCCTTGGAGGAATCTCCTCATGCAATGGGGATCTTTCCCTTGGAAAAGTATCATGCAATTTTTCATACCCCTCCATGGCTTTCTAAAATGGAGTTGGGTTTATAGATCCTTCCAACTCATGCAAAGGTTTTGTTTGTTTTGGTTTGATTAGCTCCACAAAAGGTGTTTCATCAAATTTTTCATCAAACCTTTCCACTACTCTTCTAATGAAATTTCCATAAGTAGATGTATTTATATTCTTTAATGAAAAGGACTCAAAAAACCACTAAGCATAAGCCTTACCTTCAAAATTTAGTGTTGCTACTTTAATGGCTTCATCTTCTGAAACTTGATGTTGCTGCACATAGGTGTCTAGCTCCTCCACCCACGCCCTAGCTGGACATTTAGGTAAGCCATCAAAAGTAGATAGAAAGAATCTACCCACACCATGCTGCTTTCCACTTGTGCTCCTTTCCTCCTTGATCTTGTAAAACTCTTGGAAGCTTAGGTGATCTTTGAACCTCTTAGATTGGGATTCATACTCTTGCAAATAATCACCAAGAGTCTCCTTCTTTTGCACATCTCCTTTCTCCATCTTACTTGTCATGAAAATATGGCTGCTAGAGCATTGTAAAACTAATGGTGTAGTTGAATGCTTACACCCATAATATGAGGAATTAGGGCTTTCCTCATGTACAAATCTTGTTGAGGGATCTCCATGTTTTCCCTCCTCATTTATTTGATGTCTTTGCTGATACCATGCAGAGTTTGAAGAAGAAGTTTTAAGAACTTCTTCCCTCCAGAAAATAAGGGTTTGCCTTGATCCCTTTTGTAGATCCTCTCCTTCCCATGAGAAGACTCCATAATGGTTGAAGTACATAGGCTGAGCCAAGATTAGAGCTCTGATACCACTGTAATATTCCCAAATTGGGAAATCAGCAATACATGAAAAAAAAATTCATTTTTTCGTAAACATGTGTAATAACAACAATAGAAACTCCATGGATCCTTTATTTAAGACATTATATCAACCAAATAAAAATAAAATCATAAAAATCATTATAGCCCATTTAAATAGGCCTCCATGCTCAAAACAAATTAAAAAACACTACAAACCCAAGACTATTGCAACACATAATTACCGAAGAAAGTGAAAATGGTAGCACAGTTTATTGAGGTTTTATACTAAAAAATAAAGAGACAAAATATATCTGCTCATCTATTAATCAATGATGCTAAAAAACAGAGATCTAGTCTCTTTTACAGAAATCCAAGATGAACCGGCAAGGGTTTCTTGATAAACATGAAGTACAAGAAGTAAATAATGAAAATATATGGTTGAATCACATAGAATGGCTGAAGCACTGCATAAATATGGCTGATCATGAAAATAAATGGATGTAGCTCCTCCTACTAGCTTTCTAGGAAAAAGGTTGATCCTCCTCTTGTGAAACTAGCTCAAAAAACAAGGGTTTAAACCCTCCCACTGCAACACCATGTAAAATAACATAGATCCTATAGGATACTATGTTGTGGCTGTAGGTGATTTCTTGGCCAAGTGCTGGATAGTGGAAATGAAGCCCAGAAAACTCCTTTCAGATTTCTTAAGCAAGATCTCCAAGGAAGAGTGGGAATTCCTGCCTGAGAAAACCCTTGCACTAAACGGTGCAACAAACTTAGCTAAATAGCTGAAGCATGCAATAAGTCTAAATAGACCCAATCATAAAATCATATTTTCAAACCTGCCCTATATGGCACCATTCCCTCTATTATATAGATGATGAGCTTCCTCACCATGGGTCCCACCCATTCATGAGGTTACTTCCATGCAAAGGCTCCTCCTCCAAAATTACGCTGTCTCCATTAGTCCCACTCTTCTATTTACAACGTTGTTTGATTTGATCAACCATGACTTAGTCTCCATGCATTGTCTCCTTTCACACCCAAGGTGTCTTTATTCTGACTAGCTAAATCTAGCCTCATTCACATTGAGTTGTCTTTATTTATGATCCACTCCTCCCATATTAATGATGTTGACTTCGACAAAATTGACCTTGTCCACATATATTAGCCCTTGTTCACACATGAGGATATTTGATCTAGTTATTAACATGATCCATTTTCACATTAAGATGGATTTTATGCCTACTTAAGATACTTATGGGTCTCCTTACCCATTTATTCATCTAACTAGATGTTAGGAGAAAAATTAATATTCCCATTAGCTTCATTCTAATTTAGGAATATTACAAGGAAGCATATCGGAGCTTCGAAATATTAGAGGTCAAAACATAGAGACCTCGATAGTTTATTTAAAAGGGACCTGAGATGGCATATCGGATTAGGCAGTTGGAAGGTTGGTTATATCGAAGCCTCTACATATCGAGTAGGATAGAACCTTGGAATATCAAAACCTTGTAGCTCCTAAAAAATTTAATTCCTTTGAAAGCGTCAAGGGTTGTGTACAATAAGAATTACAAAAAAAACCATTGCAAAACCAAAGGACTAAGGGACCCTTTTCTCTCTCCTCCCATAAGACACGTAACATCAGGTGATTGGCTCTGAGAAGGTGATGAGGCATATGATGTTAGCATAACATGGCATTAAAAAGGACATGTGGTATTCATATTCAATATTTTATTTAGTGGCCTAATGGGGTGAATCCATCTGACACGTTTCACCACTAAGGAGGTACCATGTGGAGTTGATGACATCACCATGATTTCATTTCGTAGGTCAGAATTTTGGAGGTTGGAGTTTTCGCAACTCATGTCTAATTATTTTATGGGAAATTTCTGATCTAATGTGTGGGGCTCTAATTTGATTTGAGTTTGGTCATGGAGACCTAAAGGACCAATGGAATAGAGTAGGCCTTGCACCTAGTGTTGTAAATACGCTACATGGAAAGTATCTCAGAGGTCAGTATATCAGAGGATGTAGATCTTGTAACTCTGGTGAAAATGATATTTGAAAATTTTATGATGAAATGGGGCCTGATGTTGAGTGGAACTTTCTCCTAGGGATCCAAAATAACCAAGGGCACAGAGAAAGGCCTAGCACCTAAAGTGCCATGGATCCTATCAAAAATTGAAGTTCTTGTAACTTTGTTATAATTTCCTTTTTAGAAAATTTACGATACCAAGGAGCTCTAATGGGTTGGTGACACTTGGTTGTGGAAGCCCAAAGAAATAAGGTGGGATAGAAAATAAAGAGGGAGATAGGCCCTTGGAAGGATTCCGAAGGCCTTACCACCTAATTTTTATGCCACTAATCTCAACTCCTAGTCCCGTGGAGGAAATGTGATAAGGGGATAAGAAAAAGGGGCCAAAGGAAAATCGAGATTTCATAATATCGTAATATCATGTTAATGAAAATTTATGATATGTAGGGCTCTGAGATATCCAATGCATTGGTGTAAGAAGTCGTCGGTCACAACACATGGTCCTTTCATGGAGAGACAAAAAAGAGGTTAAGAAAAAAGGGGGCTAAAGGCAATCATAATATTGTTATATCATAACATATTCTTAATAAAGTTACGAGATGTATTGGGCTCTAATAGTGTAGAAAATAGGTAATAAAAAATGAGTGGGTTGGCATCTATCAACTTGATTTAGCCATCAGACGGTGCAGAAGACCTTCAACGCTACCACACCAAATCAAGACCAACTCGAAAAAGGGGAAATTTAAGCATTTAGTGGGAGAAAACGACAGGTGAATTGGAAAGTAACTTTGGGAGGAATACAATGGAAGAGGCATGGCCAAATAATCAACCCACCACTAACCTAGATAATGGATCTTGAGTCCACCTAAGGAAATCAGATGAATCAACAATGGAGATATTTTGTTGTATCAATTATGACACCTCATGTTTTTCATGTTCTGTAAATATTTCATTTTGAAGAAAAGAATCAAGTTTGATATGTAATCATTATAACAACTAGGTCATTCACATGCTCAAACAAATGGGAAGTTTAAACAGTTATAGCATTCACGATATTTTGTAAATTTTTTTGGACTCTCTACCTATAAAGGGGAAGAGGAAATCAATAGTAAAGGTTCTTAATCCTCTTTTCAGAGAGAGATTCCATGGTTTGATTTTCTTATTCCAGAGGCTGTAATTGTTTTGAAAGTTTCACAAGTTTGGGTTTTTTATATATATTTCATTCTCAAAGATTAATGAAGAAGTTATTTTTTATTCCAAATATTGGAATATGTAGTATGTATTCTCCCTTTGTGTGTCACTTCATGTGTTTTTTTCTTCATCAGAAATTGTGTAATTTGTAGTTGTTGGATTCACTCTTGAATCATAGATTTACTTATGTTGTGTTGTAGCATATGATACTTGCGAGATTGTAGATTTCTCTATGTTATGTAATAGTAGATGGTACCTGTGAGATTGAGGATTTACCTTTGTTATGATATAGAAGAAAGTACCTATGAGATATTGAGTTGAAAGCCTTAAAATGTGCTCCATAATTTCTACACTTCATTTCCTTTATATTTTCATGATTCTACTAGGATATTGCATAGGATTATGTGCCTATGCATCCCTCTATGCTAGGTTCCTTCCTTGTATTTATCCTTTCCATCTTTACTTAAATGACCAATCAAGTTGCATTCTTTGTGTGTAGGCCACTAGACCTGGACATTTACTCTCAAGAATGATATATTGTTTAGGTTTATATTGAATCTGCCTCTGATAAGGATAATTGAGACAATTTTAAATAATTTTACATGTATCTCTTGAGTAGCACCAATTCATATTCAAGAGAGACTAAGATGTCCTAGGAACTCACCTCTCCTCAACCTATGGGGTTGTATCTAGGAGCTACAACAAAATGCATGGTGCCAATTTTTTTACCAAGCTAGACCTCCACTCGGTCTATCACAAAATACAGATGAAGGAAGTAGACATTCCCAAGAAATACTTATGAACTCATGAAGTCCATTATGAATTCTCAATAATTCCATGTGGTATTTTTAATGCCCCATCCACTTTTCAGAGCCTCATAAACCTCCTTTTGAAACCATATGTCAGAAAATTTTTCCTGTTCTTTTTTTATGACATTCTCATCTATAACATAACACATGATACCCACCTTCAACATGTTGACGAGGTATTGAAACTGCTCCAAGATCATAAATTATTTGTCAAATTATCCAAATGTTTCTTTGGTGTGGAAGAAGTAGAGTATTTGGGACACATTGTGGGTCGTGAAGGAGTGAGGGTTTATCTGAAAAATTTTCAGGAATTGAAATATTGGCCCCAAATAAAAACCTTGAAGAGTTTGAGGGGATTCTTAGGTCACATGGGATACTATTGCAAAATTTTCAGAAATTATGGACACATTTCTTAGACCCTCACTAATATTCTTAAGAAAAGTTTATTTATTTTTACTAACGAAACTCAAAAAATCTTCTTGAATCTCAAACAGATCATGTGCTTCACTCCAGTATTGGCCCTAGAAAATTTTACAAAACCTTTTTTGATTGAATTTGATGCTTCAAATATGGGAATTGTTGCAGTATTAATGTAGGAATGTATACCATTGGCTTTCACGAGTCAATAACTCAGTGATAAGAATCTAGGCCATTCTACATATGAGAAAGAAATGATGGGCATCTTACATGCAATAGACACTTGGTGACTATACTTATTGGGGCTTCATTTCCAAATATGCACTGACCATCGTAGCCTAAAATATTTCCTCGAGTAGTGCCTAACATGGCCACAAAAAAATAAATGGCTCACAAAAATGTTGGGATATGATTATGAGATAATTTTCAAGAAGGGATGTGACAATGTATTGGTTGTACCTTATTGTGCCAATTTAAGGATGAAGGCACCCTTTTATCCCTGTCTCTACCCATACCAGATTGGATTGAAGAAGCCCATCATGAATGGTTCACACACCCCTCTTTGTCTCAAATCACTAATATATTACGAGAAAATACTAATTCCTCATAGGAATACCCTTGGAAGGATTAGGTTATTTGATATAAGGATCAGGTAGTGCAATATCCAACCTCCACCCTCAAAACCCCATATCTTGGAAGAGTTTCACTCCTCTTCTGTCATAGGACATTCAATATTTCACAAAAATTATGCATGAGAATTCCACTCTTTCTTTTGGATCAACATGAATAACGACATTATTACTTTTGTAGCTAAGTGTGATGTATGCTAGTACAACAAAGGGGAAAAAATCAAGCTACGAGGAACCTTAAAACCCTTTCCACTCCTTGCTTCCATCTAGAGACATGTTTCCATGGATTTCATTATAGGTCTCACAAAGTCTGACAAAAAATAATTCATCATGGTGGTTGTTGACATTCCAAATACACTTATTTTTGCAATATGTCACATCCATTTACCCCAATAATGGTAGCTCAAGTTTTCATGGACCAAATATTCAAACTGATGGCATGCCAACTTCCATTGTGTCTGATAAAGACCCCACTTTCATCAAAAAATTTTGTAGGAACTTTTAAAGTTACAAGGAACGAAACTCCAATTGAGTACATCGTATCATCCCCAAAACGATGGTAAAATATAATTAGTCAATAATTGTTGGGAGAACTATATATGATGCTTCACTTTAGAAAAGCAGCATCAATGGGTACAATGGTTTCCTTTAGCTAAATGGTGGTATAATACTAACTATCATGAATCCACCATGATGACATCATATGAGGCAGTGTATGGCTAACTAACACCTTCAACATCTTCTTATATCCTTGTATCTTCCAAAGTACAGACAATTTATCAACTCTTGCAGAACCTTGCTATCATGACTGCTCATCTCAAATATAATATACATCAATCTTAGAAGAGAATGAAGAAATAGGCTAAAAAACATCATTCATAGATTTCATTTAAAGTAGGTGACCAGGTGTTCCTGCAACTCCAAACGTATAAGAAGACCTCTCTCAAATACAGTGGATACTAGAAACTAGCACCAAAATTCTATGGGCCTTATTATGTACTTCAACATATAGGAGCACTAAGTTACAAAATATCCCTTCCAACTACTTAAAAAATACAACCAATCTTCCATGTATCCTGCCTCAAGAAAGTTGTGGGGAAAAATTGCAGGATTCAAACTAATCTGCAATAATTGGATGAGGAAGGTCCATTTTGGCTCCAAACCATACAGTTCCTCAATACTCATGAAATACATCTTCGTGGCCACATGATCAAGGAAGTCCTCATCAAGTGGAAAGACACCTATCCAGAAGATTCGATATGGGAACTAGCCATTATTCTTTAGCAGTTTTTGAAAATTCAGCCTTGAGGACAAGGCTCCCTTTGATGGGGGCAGGGGGGAATGTTAGGGTGCAACCCTAACCCATTTATTTATTTGATAAGCCCAAAGGGCCTAGTCAGAGTCATAGTTATTTAGTTGAGTCAATAAATAATGTAAGAGGATAACCCACATTATAGAAAAGTGACCATAATTAGTTATAAATAGGTCATAGTTAATAAATAAAGTGGTTAACCTATATTATGCAAGGGACCACTAGTAGTTATGGTTTTTGAGGTCATAAAGATATAAATATTCTTAGATATCAAGGGAAGAATCATAGAGTCTTATTGTAATTGAGCTCTGCTCTATTGGAGGTTTCCCCCTTGAAGAGGAAAGTGAACATTGTATTCTACTTCTGAATAAGAAAATATCTTTGTAGCTTGTCTCCATTCATGTGATATTTATGTGTTTTTGGTTACAATGTTTCATATATTAGGCATTCTATTATTTTTTCACATCAAGTGCATAACAAATTACAAAGAAAGTTCAATATATTGAAAAAAGGATAGTGCCTTCTTTAAATATACATAGTCTGGAAAATTAAAAATGAGATTGCATACATAGTGGGGAGAAAAAATTGGAGATAATGTTGAAATTGGTATAAATTTGGAAACAAGGGAGATATTTTGAGGGTTTAATATATTGTGAGACACATATGAAATGCAAGGTGTGTGCTTCTAATGTTGGACAAGAAAAAACCTTGCCAAACATTTAAAGGAAAATCCCCATTATAGGAAAAATAGGCAATATTGTGTTCATTTATTATGCCAATAGGCACATTCTAAAGCCTAGTATGAGGGTAAAATGCAATTCCATCCATGCTCAACCTAGAATTGACGAGTTTTCCTCTTCAAATAAAAATAAAATGGTAAGCAATGTCAGTTATAATTTAAAAACAAAAATGAATATGTATGTTTAGTTAGTTTTAATTAAAAGCATTCTGAAACATCAATAATCCCAATTCAATAATTATAAAAAATCATTAATTAAAAGAATTACAAAATGTCAATAAACATATTTCCTTTAAGTTGAATTATGAAAGCATCCTCAAACCTTTCAAATTATTCTAGCTATGTCATAATGACACCATGATTCTTCCATTCTTTTATTTGATTCATTATTTGATTATTAACATTTTCTACCTCATCTCTCAAAGAGATAATCTCAGCTTCTAGAGCCTCATAATTACCTTCTCTTTCCTTCTACTTTCTTCAACGCACTTCTTACATCATTCTTGCTTCTTCTAGTTGGACCTTCAAAATATCTTTTTCTTGGTCCCGATTTTCTTATTTATTTAATTGTTCCTTCTCCCTTTTGTTTTCTTTTGAATTTTTTTTTATTTCTTCTGGAGAAATAGAAATCTCATTTTATCCTTCTACTTCTTCTTTTGAGTGATTAAACCCAATCAAATTAGTAACATCAACATGGACTAGATATCAACATCTAAAAGTACAATGACCTTCATTGCCACAATTGAGACATGTTAGATCATCTATTGGGATTGATTGAAAAAAAAATGATTTCATTTTTATGTATTCTTCACTTATAACTTTTGAATATATATGATTTTGGTGATGATCAATAAAAAGATAATTTACTTCATCATCTAGTTCAAGATATTATATCTTCTTTGATTCTTTGTGATTTTATGCATATATATATTGGAGCTTATCTGTCATCACTTTTTAGTATAACAGTAAATTACCTTGTCATATTTTGATTTTGATAGTGTATTCAAGATTAGATTTGTGAATTTTTTTTATTATAATTATTATTCTTTTCTCCATTCATTACATATTTCCACACATCAAAGTATAAATCCATTCAGTAACATTGTATTCTTGCCTCTAGGTGACATACCTTGATCCATTCATTAATGGTGCTCCACTTGATGTTTAGTTGACTGTCATCGATGGTGCCTTGTGATTTTTTTTCTAGGGTGGATTGTATTTCATTTTATTTCTCTTTTTCATCCATCATCAGGAAAATAGTATCTTCTTTCGCATATCCTAGTACTTATACTACATTTGATACATTTCTTGTATATTCACAACCCTTGATATGATTTGTCTTCTTCTAAGTTGGTTTATTATTATTATTTATTATACTGGCCACAACTCCTTAGATCTACGTAGATCTATTAGATTGAACTTGAAGGAACCTACTCAGATACCACTTGTTAGGAATTATGATTATAGTGAGAGGGGGAGTAAATCATTATAATGTCCAATTTAACCAATTGCATAATTCATGATAACTAAAATAATAAAAATGCATAAAAAAATTGAGACATGAGAACACTATATGTACGTGAAAATCCATGTGGGATAAAACCACAAATATTCTTATCTTATTCTTCTACCTTTGATTAAAATAATTTCTCGCACCTCTACAAAGGATATTTCGATCCCTTGAAATGTGAAAGCACCAACTTGCTTTAGGCTACAACCTAATTGAGCCACCAATATAAAAAATATGCAAGCACCAACTTGTTGTAGGCGTTAGCCTGATGGAGGAAATCATTTCCTTACTCAATTTTCATGCACCAACTCCCAAAACCAGTTTGCAGGCACCAATTGGTTGGAGGAACCTAACCCCAAATCTCAATGGACCTCCATTTCATACAATTTTTAAACTAGATGCAAAAGATGTAATAAAAAACTTCAAAAATACTATCATGCACTCTGATCTTTGCAAATTACTCTTTGTTCAACGAACACTAACTCTATCATTCAAATATTATTTCTTCAAAAAAACATCCTTGCAAAAAAAAATACTCTAATTCTAAATTTCAAATAGTTTCTCTAACTTCTTCATAAGCATAACAATCATCATACTCAACACTCAATAACAAAAACTCATAGCAAGAGAATGTAGTTCACAGATAGCATACTTGATTGGATTAATCAAGACATACTTCATTACTCAGTACTCCTTGGAAAATATAGTTTACAAGATCAACAAATACATAATAAATATTAAGGTTGATACTCATTTTCTTCACTTATTATCACAAAAACTATAGCCAAGTCACAATACCAGACCTTTGAGTAAACCCAATCACACAATGGTTATAACAAATACAAATTTTTTACCATGTTTTGTATAAGAAATGAAAATAATGCCTCAACTTAGAAAACTCAACAAACTTTATTTTCATGATTAATGGAAACAAACTTCATCGATTGAAGAAGAAACTTCATAGGATTCATTTCTCATCACATTAGTTTTTAAGGAAAACTTCATGTAATACTCCTGTCATAAATAAACTTGGCCCAAAAGGAATCTTGATCCTTAAAAAAAAAACAAGATTGGCCATGAGAAAAAACTTAATTTGATCCCAGGAAATAACAAATTAATCTTTTGATATAAATTTTCCCTCAATGAGATTCTACCTTGTGATTAGATCATGTTCAAAATGTCAATCGATACACTATATATATGTACATATGGGTGAATGGATCGGGCCAAATCAATTTGGAATTTGTTTGCACATTTGAATCTAATCAAAATAGATGAAGGCCCTTTGACCACAATAAAAATTTGGACATGCACAAAACAATTATGAATTTCAATATCTCATCCTCCAACAATGATTCCAAACGTACTTAGATTATGTCTTGCAAACAAAACTTTATCCACAAAACAAGGATAAAACATAACTACGCTCACATCTTGGTGAATTATTTCATATCATACTATGTTAGATATTATGGTGTTGCTCTATGAAAATCCACACTTCGACCCAATTCAGAATTCTATACATTGTTCCCATTGCATTGATACACATTGCACCCATTGCACGATTCAAAGCTCCATGTATTGCACGCAATCACACTTATTAGAACACTATACGTTTCACACCATGACCAATACATAAATCTATTCATTGCAGACCATCACATTGATTCAAAACAAAAATCACACATATTTGGACCATCATACTACTTATTTTAGACCATTACTTTACTTATTAGTCTTCCCATTGTAGTAATCGCTCTATTGTATACCATTTATCTACTCATTGCAAACATCTTTGTACTCATTTTTTCACTAAGATTCACCATCATCGACCGACCATAGCACTAAGTGACCATTGCATTGAGTTACCATCATAATGATTAAATTCACATTGATCTAGAGCTCTACATGTTGAACACATTTGCCCTAATTAAATGGCATACCTATATAATTGTATATGGTTCAAATTAGATCAAAGTTGACCCAAGAACCATGGATTTTACCATGGGTGTTTTTCATGGTAAATGAATTCATTTTATAAATTTGAATAAGAGGCGTGGTCAAACCATGGATATTTACAACTTGTTTCAACTTACCACTTCAACTAAATTAACACTCTCCACATTGACCATACATGTGTTTGGGTTCATCATTTAAAATTGGGCTGACTCATTTTGGTTCATAATGTATATTGGGCCAGCTTGTTTTGGTTCATAAAGCATATTGGGATGACCTTAATATAGTAATTAAAATGATAAAAATGATAACATTTGACCAATTCCTTTCGCATATGGTTGATGGATGTCGGTGCATCATTTTTGTTATTGTTTTAACCCATAGGACCACACCACAAGATTAAGTCCATAGCATTGATTTGTTAAACACTTGGACCTTGAGAGAATGTTAATTTTTCGCTCATGTGACCAAGCCCATGATCGTTCCCTTAATTGTTAGAGGGAAAATCAATGTTGATGTCATTGTGACACATTCTCACTACCATTAAATAGATTTATACCACCTATTTCTACTACCATATAATCTTGTCTCTAATCCATTTGTTTATTTTTCACTTTGAAAATCAACTGGGGTTGTAGTGTTAGGGCCTCACTATTAACCAAAAGTTCATTTTCTGTCAATGGTATCCAAAATTTTTGTCCCATACTCGATTCCATAGGAAAAAAAAACCTCCAAAACAACCATGGATTTGGGGTTGTGAATTAACACTAATCCACAATTAAACTAATAATAAGGTGTATTAACTGTGTGTCTGAACCTTGCCAAACATTAAAATTCCTTCTCCCCAATCCTTGATAGTTTTACCTAGTGTCATATACTGCTAGAAATGTATCTAAGAAGACTATCTAACTAAAGACTTGTAGATTTTAACCTTGTACATAAATTTCCTGCAAACTGATTCTTAAAAATCAGAAAATAAACAATGGCGAGAACATAAACCTAAAACAAATATACACAATTATTTTCCCCTGGATCCCAAAACTTGGAGTACCATACTGATTTTTTCTTATATTCCTTTATATGTTACAATACATATATAAATGTCGAATAATTCAGAAACCCCAATCCATTAACCCTATATTAGAACATAATCATATTTCACTTGATCAAATCTACAAAATACCATGGGAAGAAAACCATCATGCCCAAAACCATGTGCAAAATCCATGCACAAAACCATGTGAAAAATCCATGCATAAAACCATAGATACGTTCACCCACCTAACATAAAGTCCAAAAAAAAATTCCCAAGGCGTTGCCTCGAACCCTATGTAGGGGGGGCTACCTCCCCCCTATTGCACCTGGCACAACAAACAGGGGGTGTTGTGACCCCCCCATGCATGTGAATAGTTGTGGAAATAATATAACACACACCCAAAATTCTCCCACTTGTTGTTTTCTTTTCCACATAGGGGGTCATAGGAGAGATTAGTCATTGGTCCAACTCTACAATTCCCATTGATTCTCTACACCAAGAAAACTTCTCAGTGCTCACATACTTTTTCAATGCATTTGAAACATTCTTCAAAGTGTCCACCTTTACTGGAAACAAATTTTTTTCCTCAACCATATCCCTCACAAAGTGATACTAAACATCAATGTTCTTTATCTTTGAATGATAAGTAGAGCTATTTGCCAAGAAAATTTCACTTTACTTGTAAAAGTCTATCCTTATAGCTTGTTGTACCAATCCCATACTTGAATAAAATATCTGAAACCAAACTTTTTCCTTGCTTGCATGAGTGGTTGTCATGTATTATGCCTCTATACTTGAAAGAGCCACTACAATCTGTCTTTTGCTCATCCAATTGACTGCTCCTCCAAATAGGTTAAACACATACCCACTTGTATATCTTCTCTAATATAGATCGCCAGCCTAATCTGCATCAACAAAGCCACATTTGTCCAAATATTTGTCCAATCCCGATCTTCCTTGGTAGCACAGACCATAATCGTTAGTGCCACACAAATACCTGAAAACCCGCTTCACTTTTGTCCAATGATCCTTTGCTGGTTTTGACGTAAACCTGCACAATACTCCCACTGGATGTGAAATGTCTGGTCTATTAGTGACCATTTCATACATCAGGTTTTCGAATACACTTGCATATGGAACAAGGGACATGTCCTCTTCCTCTTCTTGTGTCTTGGGACACTTTTCAACAAATAAATTTACACCTACAGGAATAGGAACCTTCACTGGTTTACTATCCTTCATAGTAAACTTCTACAATATTGTCTCGACATAATTCCTTTGATTTAACCAAAGCTTCCTCTTTGCCCAATATTACTTAATTTCCATGCCCAAAATATAGTTTACAACACCAATATCTTTCATGTCGAATTTGCAGGACAATTGGGTCTTCAAATCCTGGATAATTTCTTTGTCATTTCCAATCAACAACATATCATCCACATACAAGACCAAATAAATAACACAGTCACCAATTAATTTCAAATACAAACGTTGATATGATTTGCTTGTGGTGAAAACATGTCCCCATTTATATGTATCAAATTTCTTATACCACATCCTTGGTGATTTTTTTAACCCATACAGAGACTTTGTTAACCAGCATACCAGTTATTTCTTACCCTTCACTGAAAATCCTTCAGGTTGCTTCAAGTATATCTCTTCTTCTAGATCCTTGTGACGAAATGTTGTATTCACATCCATATGTTCTACCTTAAAATCAAAATAAACAACAATAGATAAAAGTAATGTAATAGAAGCTACCTTGGCAACAGGAGAAAAAATATCCCCAAAATAAATTCCTAGCACCTGGGAATAAGCCTTTTCTACCAACCCAACTTTCAATTTATCCACCTTTCCTTTTGCATTAATCTTCTTCTTAAACACCCATTTTTTACAATGGGTTTCCTTCCACCTGAAAACTACACAAATTTATCCCAAGCCTCATTTTCTTGCAAGGATGCCATTTCATCAACCATGGCCTCCTTCCAAAGTTTTCCATCCTCTGAATGCACTTTATAGCTACTTTATTTCTCTATTTGATCTTGTCAAAGCTAGAGTTTGTGGCTCTTCCTCTTCTGAATCATGTTTTACTGTAGAGTTCGATTCTTCCTACTTTAGCTTAAACTCTATCTTCCTAGGTCCCTTTGGTAGGACTTCATGTTTAATAACATCTTTCACCACTCTAAAACCCACATCTCAGTTGTACACAACCTTCCTTGTTTCTAGGTTCCAAAGCTTATGACCTTTTAAACCATCCTTATACCCAATAAAGATGCACCTTTCATAATTACTATCAAACTTTTTTCTTTTCTCCTTTGGAACATGTACATATGCATCACAACCAAATACCCTTAGATGTGAAGGAGAGGGTTTCTTACCAGTCCATACCTCATGTGGAGTCTTATCCTCCAACGATGATGAAGGTGATCTATTAACCAAGTAACATGCAATCTCCACTTCCTCTGCTCAGAATTCATGTCATAACCTGACACCACTGAGCATGCTTCTTGCCTTTTCCATCAGTTTCCTATTCATTCTTTCTGCAACTATGTTTTTTTGATGTGTGTATGGAGTATTCTTCTGTCATGCTATACCACACTTCTTACAGAACTCTTAAAATTCCTTGCATAAATATCCACCATTATCTGTCCTCCTCGCCTTTATCTTCTTCTCTGTCTAGGTCTCCACAAGAGCCTTAAATTCTTTAAATTTGTTAAAAAAATTGGATTTCATCCTGACAAAATATATCCATGTATTCCTTTAGAGGTCATATATAAATGACACATAATACACACACTTACCTAGTGATGGAATTGACACAGGTACAAACACATCATTGTGAAAAAGCTCTAATATCCGTTTTTCCCTCTTAACAACAAAAGGGAAACTCACCTGATTCTTGCTTCCCATATACACAATCTTCCAAAAATCAAAATATAGAGATAAATTAAACATAACTTCTACACTAATATTACCATGAAGTATTTGAAGGCCCTTCTCTCCAATATGTCCAAGCCTTTGATGCCACAACATGGTATTTTCTCCAGAGACCACAAGGTTTTCAACTCCACTTTTGAGAACCACATAACTGTTGCACCCATCAATAACAATGCTACTCAAAATATTGTATAGATTTCCAATCTGAACTCCCCACATCAATACCAGTTCTCTCTGAACCATCTTGCAACTATCCTTCTCGAACACTATTTTTACATCTACATCATCCATATTGCTTAAATAAATCAGATTTTTGGCCAATGCAGTAATATGCATAACATCAAGAAGTGTTCTAGTCCTTCCACCTTGTAACATCAGCTTGAATTTTCTACGTGTGACGTTTCTGGCTTTCCTGTCATCTATTAGGAAGACATCAACACCAACATATTTCTTATACTCACAGAACCACTCCCTATGGGGACTGAAGTAAAAGGATGCACCTGATTCAATCAACCATGCCTAATGATATACATGTGTACTTAATGAAGAAGAAAAGTACACATCACCACCTTCATCTGAGGTGGTTTTCACCTCTACAAAAGCAACATCATCAGATCCCTTTCCTTTCTCAAGAGATTTATATCTATAGTACTTTTTGAAGTTCCCTTCCTTTTTGCATTTCCAGCTCACCTTTATAGGCTTTCCTGGAGATTTATATCTCCCTCTACATTTAGATCTCCCACTCGAGGACTTATTTTTGTTTATCTTCTAGGATTGTCCTCGTACAAACAAGGCTTCTCCATTCTAGCCCTCCATATTTTTCTATCTCATCTCCTCTAACAGCAAGGATGAGACCATTTCATAAAAATTTAAGGTAGTTATATTGCTACCTATCACAACAACCAAACCATCCCATGAATCTGGTAGAGAACAAAAAAAGTTGGTGAAAAAATCTTCATCTAAGATTTTAATATCAATAGATAAAAAATGACTTACCACAGATTGAAGGCATTGAGATGCTTTGTCACCAAGTCTTCATCTTTCATCCTCAGGTTATATAGTTTTCTCCATAGGAATATTTTGTTCACTAGAGACTTATATTGGTACAAATTTCCTAACTTGTACCACAAAGCCTTCGCCGTAGCTTCCCCTGATACATTCAATAATACTAAATCTGAGATATGCAAATGTATTGTGCTCTTTGCTTTCTAATCCAACTTCACTCAGTCTTTATCTGACATTGTCGTTGGTTTAGTCCTC
Source organism: Pinus albicaulis (assembly GCA_034641835.2). Taxonomy (NCBI): domain Eukaryota; kingdom Viridiplantae; phylum Streptophyta; class Pinopsida; order Pinales; family Pinaceae; genus Pinus; species Pinus albicaulis. The sequence continues at coordinate 212,017 of JAXQQM020091464.1, forward strand.
GGATCTACCCCGATCCACTGATGTTTATCCACCAGCATATTCTCCATCTTGAGCTTCCACTAATAAAAAATCTCACCATTAAATTTCTTAATATGTATCTTTCCATTACTCGCCATATTCTTTCACCGCAAGAATTTATCCTGCAGGTCTCTCACTAAACATGGTCTACCATAGGCCTGAGCAAAGCCCCTCAGAAGAAAAGGTGTCCCCATGAAGCTGAAACTACACTAACACCAAATGTAGCTTTTAACCTTGTACATAAATTACCTACAAATGAATTCTTAAAAAACAGAAAATAAAAAATGGTGAGAACATAAACATAAAACAAATATACACAAAAAATTTCCCTTGGATCCAAAAACCGAGACTACCATATTTATTTTTCATTATATTCATTTCAATGTCACAATACATATATATATACATGGAAAGCATTCATAAAACCCAATCCATTAACCCTAGATTATAACATAATCATAGTTCCCTTAACCAGATCTAAAAGATATCATGTACAGAAAAGTATCATGCCCAAAATCATGTGCAAAAACCATGCGCAAAACCATAGGTAGGTCCACCCACCTAATATAGAGTCCAAAAAAAAATATTGGGTTGCTGCCCTAGACCCTGTGCAGGGGGGCTATCGCCCCCCTGTTGCGCCTGACGTAATGAACAGGGGCAACTCATTGCCCCCCTATGACCCAAAAAAAATTAGTTTTATCATTTGGTTTGAGGAACTAAAGCAAAAATTCCTTCAAATATATAGCCTTCATCCTTGACTCACAAACACATTAACACACTTACCGGGCTCGTCCTGAGCTTGAAACTTGGAATCAATGACAAAAACTACTCAACGCACTGCATATATAGATATTCATTCTCGTGCATATTCACTTTGGGATGTATCCCTAGAAAAATATCCATAAATATTCATTGTATATCATAAATTATAGAAGCTTTTATCATTTAGATCATTTATATTTACATTATAATTTTGTTTTTATTTTATAATTTTATGTTTCTATATTTAACCATGTCGAAATTTAACAACTATATCAAAAACAAGATAAAAAACATTAACAATGTTGTATGAAGTTCTATAGTTTGAATGATTACAATTAGTGCTTCATAGGCTTAATATTTAGCAACTAAACTGCAACAGAGAGGGAAGAGAATATTTTGTAGATAAGATCTAGAGAACGTAAATATATCAAGTAAATATGGTGTCATTCTAGTCAAAATAGGCATCATTATCATATTGACTAGAGTTCTGTACAAGAAAAAAAAAAAATTACATAAAATTTTTTGCATGGTTTACCTATAAAGCTCATACAGATTACAAATAATTGAAGGTGTTTGATGATGAGTAAAGTTAGATAACACTTTGATATATTTCAAACTTGAGGCTAATTACAAATCATCCAAAAATGTTCAAAGAACAAATAATTATTGATGAAAAAAGTACATAAGCATATAATTTGAGCATATCAATATATAAATATGAACATAACATCTACCCACAACATAACTATACACCAGAAAGCTTGCATTGTTTACCAACAACTCTAACATTTAGTTACAAGTTTTCCATTAAATTCAAAGTTACTAAAGCAAAATACATTGCAAAACACAAATCAGAAATACAAAAATTGTGATTTACCATTTATAATTATGTGGAAGCCAAATTATGTTCCCCATGTCATTGAGATCTAGCTTGTATAATTTATAATTATGTGGAAGCCAAATTATGTTCCCCGTGTCATTGAGATCTAGCTTAGGTGGCTAAAAGGAGGTTTTGTGATCCTCCCCATATGGGTTCAAATCCCACTCGTCACATGCTTTCCCCTCGTAGGTTGATAGCCTCTTAAAGGAGTCATTTCATGTTTATGGGATAGGTGTGACTTTTGACGGATTAGATTCCTCGGTCATAAAAACTTAGCTAAGAATGGATTTCTAAGTCCACAGGTGAAATTCATGTCATTGACTCAAATAATTCAAAAAAAAAATTCACGTTCCCCATCCTTAAGATTGCAACAATATAATGTTAATATGTGAGGGTACTTATGATAGATTAACTTGGGAAAGGAAATAAGTGTTGAGAGTTTGAGAGTGTTGAGAGTTTGAACATTCAAACCATTAATGCAACAAAAAAAATGTTGCGCACGTATATATATATACATACGTATATATATATATATATATACATATATACATATATACATATATACATATACATATACATATACATATACATATACATATACATATACATATACATATACATATACATATACATATACATATACATATATACATATACATATACATATACATATACATATACATATACATATACATATATATATATATATATATATATATATATATATATATATATATATATATATATCAGGAAATAATAGTTCAATAAAAGGGCTTCTAAGTACCGTGATTGTCATTCCAAAATGGAACTCATCAATAATTTGTGTTTTATAGTCAAAATTTTCGATGCTTTTATTTGTCAGAAATTTATTTATGGATACTAGATATGATCAACCAAAGTCACATATTAACATCATGTATACTTCGTTATTGAATGAAATATCTTATAATTTAAATGAAATAACCAAAAAAAACAAAACAACATGGAATAACACCAAACCTATAATACAACAAAAAGGAATACAAAAAGAGCATTAATAGATCCAACTGCTAAATTTCTAATCATTGGCAGAGAAAAAATAGGTAGATAGTATGTCCTAATAACACATCTTTTACTTTAGAGTATGTACAATGTTTCAATGGGTACCAATAATGGTCAATGCAAGTAAAATAATCACTTGGCATGTTGCAAAATAAAATACAATAGTTCCATCAGAAAGTGGGCACTTGAAACACACTCTCATACTTCAAATCTATCATACAAAAAAAATTCTAAACCTATTATACAAAAAAGGGAAAAAAATATCCTTAATAGATCCAATTGCTAAATTTATAATCATTGAAGGAGACAAAATGTGAAAATTTCATCTATCACAACAACAGGAAATTATTTTCCTAATTGTTAGTTTATTTATAAATCTATTTCTAGTTTTCTAGTACAAATACCAAATAATTCACAATATGATTTTCATAAATAATCCGCAGAAGAAAAATAGCATTGGAAATTGAGAAAATCTAACCTACACACACATAAAAATGACAATTATTTTTCGACCAAATTCCCCGAAAAAAAACAAATTGGGAAAATCAGTGCAACAACTGAGGGTTTTTATTATTAAGAATTAGTGATATCCTGAGAATAATTTGGATGCTGAAAACTAGAAATCCACAACAATAAAATTTGGAAAATATATTCCCTAAGCAACCCTGGCACTTGCGTTACCTACACTCGCATTCCTACACTCGCGCATCCCTAAACTTATTCATACTTACATTCCTCCACTCACACGTTCCTGTAGTTGTGCATTCTTGCACTTGTGCATTCCTACACTCATGCATTCCTACACTCATGTGTTACTTCACTTGTGAATTCCTCATCTCACGTTCCTATACTCACGCGTTCCTCCACTTGTGCTCCTGCACTAGGATTGACTAAGCCTCTTGTTGCTACCTCTCTAGATTTGGAAATTGTCCTCTGTATCATTGTCCTTTCCCCTCACTGAAAATATGTCCCTTTTTAGCTCGAACTCTACTATTTCTAGCTCGATTTGTGCAAGGAATTGTTTCTTAAGTTTCACCTCTCTATGAACACATCGATCCCTTCTTATATCTTCCTATTGGGAATCTAACAACCAAGAATAAATATTTATCAATAGCTCAGATCATTTATGTAGTGAGACGTCCAAATTTCTAGAGAATTATTACCTTGACTTAATTAATTTTGATTAGGTAACCATATTCCCTAAGTTTAGACGAAGGAAATATTTAAAAATATGTTAATAATCTAATTAAGTAATATTTAAGTGGAATTTACATTGACAATTTCTGGGTTTTGGAAATATTATGTATTTTATCCTCTCCACCAAGTTTCGTGGATAGAACACATACAATTCTACAAAAATTGACACTCCCTTTTGGCAAGGTTGTGTTCTAGTGTTGCACACACTGCCATAACCCTATATCTTTTTATCACCCTATATCATGTTGTTGATGTCCATCCATAGTTCCCACCAACTATTGCACAACTTGGATGTTACATTTGTGCTACTGCTGACCATGTTGTACTACATACAAGACTGCATCTACACTAAAACTACCACACATATGTTGATTTTGTTATTGAAACTACTAAAACTGAGAAGAATATAAAATATTGAATCAATTATGTTTAGTATGATGCATTTGTGTCTCGAGTCCTAACTTCTACTAGCCTATGCACTGTCTCTAAAGAATTTGCATTGTCGCTGAATATGTACTGTGCCACCTGCACTATTATCAACACTACAATGTTCTCATGAGCTTCTAACTGCTACTAGTCTGCAACTGTCACTATGGTACTGACTGCACCAACTGCCACTGATCAACTCTTATACTAAATATTATGCCCCCCCGCATCCAGGTAATGATCCATGAGGTGGGCACCTCAGTGTACCATGACCAAACTTTGTATCTCTATAGAGCTATAGTACCAGATCACCCCACCTCACTCCTAGAGGTATATGTGCAAAATTTTATCTACTCATATTGTTGATGCTACTACTTTGTTGCTATATCTACATTGTTGTGCAAACTACTTCAATAATGACTCTGATCTCCCCAGATCTCGAAGTACTTTCTTCCATAGGGTTTCCCCCTCTAACACTAGACTCTCTGTTAGTCTCGATCTCCCTATGTGAAATATGTATACTCCCTCCTGGAATTCGTGCTATCCTCCTACACTGGAAACTGGACTTCGAATTTCTGCATTGGGAATCTTTTGGCTAGAACTACACCTACATACTGCAAATTGGAAATTCGCACTACATGTGTCACTTCAACTAGTTCTACAATTATCTCCTAGGTACTTAATGCAACTATATTTACAATTGTCGAATGATAGATTGAGTATGCTGACACTAAATCTTCTACAATTATATTTTAGGCCCCTTTAGAAAAAGTGATGTTCTAGTTTCAATAATATGGAACTGATTTCACTGATCTCCTTGTCACAACTGCACTGGGCACTGCCCATTTGGCACACTAGAGCCTCATACTCCTCCTACAACTGGATTTTGTGCCCTTATACCTCCTTTTGACCCTTGTCCCTTAATCAGACCTTTATTTTCCTTGAAACTCGCACTAGACAACTCATACTTCTGCCGAAAGCTGTCTCTGGCAACTAGAAGTTGATTTACTGCCCATATCTACATTTTGGCTAAATCACATGGTATCCACCGGCAATCCTATATGACCATTTATACAAAGTTGTAAAATATGTGAAACTAAAAAACTCGAAAAATAAATAGGAATATCCTCCTTCCTACTTGATTGCTAGCACTACTACTTGAACTCCCTCCTAGAACGTGTATATATGTCTACGACTACTACCACTGGAAACTGGAAATTGTGGATTTCCTTCAACACTAAAATTGGAAAACCTTTGAGGAAAACTCCCTCTCTGTGTGCAATTTTTTCTTCCACTCAACGTTGATTCTGCAATTGCAAACTACAACAAAACCCTTTGCATCCAACCAAGGAATCTTGTTAGTGAAAATCTAAGTTTTCGTTGCTCCCTCTATTTTCTAAAATCACTATTTTTAGGAAATCAACTTTTCTACAACCCTGCAATTGAAAATTGAACTTTTTCCCCAGAAATTCAAACACAATTTGGCCTTCTTGTCAAGGTACTATGCAACCTCTAAAACTTTTGGCTCGATGCTCCCTCTTAACAACGAAATTATCTCCTCTGCTTATGAGCTTCCCCAATGATAAACCATGCTCTAATACCATGTGAAAAATTCATCTATAAAAAAAAATGGTAATCAATTTTTCAATTGTAAATTTATTTAACAATTTATTTGCAGTTTGCTACTACAAATACTAAATAATTCATAGTGTTTTTTTTTAAATAAATTGTGGAAGAAAAAATACCGTTGGAAACTAAGAAAATATAGCACACACACACACACACATAAAAATAACACAATTATTTTTGGACAAGAATCCCCATGGTATAAGACATTTTTTCACATCTGGTAAATAAGCCTCCTAATGGGATTAATCAACATCCTTTTCCCCCATGTAATCATCATTGAAAAAATCCCTAAGAAAACCTCTTTCATTCCCATATTTTCTTCCTGAAATCACATCATTTGAGCAAGTTTTAGGACCAACACTCCCTAGCCTCCTGCTGGACTGCATTCACCTATATATTTCTCCACTACATCCTATGTTGATCACCTACAGGTTTCTCCCCTTTGCACCTGCATTGGTTCTAGAAATTCGGGAAAGAGAGAGATAATTTGAAAGCCTCCATTTCTAGAAGCTTCCAGGATATGTTGTAACCATTTACCTCATATAAAACATACGAAGCCTATCCTATCATACCTTGGAGTTTACATCCCTTATCCTTAGATATCATCCTCCCATAAAGAGTCGATCTCAATCCCTATATTGGTAAAAGGATGATAACTTCCAACTTACCCCACTCCTCTATATATTTACATCCTTCCATATGGAAGAGGTTTGATTTTGGATAGTGATTCTACCCTTATGTTGTTGTTGCAAGAGACATTATTTCGGGAATTTAGGGTGATTGGAGGTACAGTTTGTGACAAATAAAGGACAAGTCAACTTGGAGAATCTCTTCTACAAGATTGACCCCTATTTTTGGTTGTAACTCACTCAAGTTCTATTAATGCAAATAGATCTATGTTTTCCTATATATGATGTTATTATTTAATGTATCTCAATACCATGTTGATCTATGATGACATTGATCTATGTTGTTATTTCATGTATTTCAATACCATCTTCTTAGATGACGTTGCTGCCTTGTATACTGTGATATACGAAACATAAAATTATGTGAGATTGGATGTCATACATTAATTCCTTAGTTTTCCAAGGTGTATATTGTATTTCACCATTGCTTGGTAGTCCTTTATGCCTAGATTAACCTCTTTTTTATTTATTTCCTTTTGTGTTAATAAAATTTACTATCCAACATGGAATAACAAGAACCCGCACTCCATCATTTGTGTAGAATGAAAAATAAGCCTCCTCTTCCACCAGAGGCTACTCCTGACCATCATCAGAAGCATAAGAAGACACAAACTACCAAAACTAGAACTTTAGGAGCTACTTTTGGTCCTCCTCTTGAATCATATCAACTAGAATCAGCTCTCCCTTTGAGTACTAATCCTGAGATTACATCTACTTTTGTCAGTACCACTGACATAATCAAAACTAAAGTCCCTCAAACCTTACTTCATAAGGTTGTTGAGCCTGACTTTCTTAACTCAGAAACTTTGTTACCTTAAGTCATCGAACCTTGGGAGGCTTAGTCACCATCATCTATTACTTTAGGTTTCCCTCTTCTCTTCCTTTGTCTCAGAAATAACCGACACCTATATACCTTGGTCACAAAGTTGAACCACTTCTATTTGGACTTGTGAGTGTAGAGGAAATCCCACAAGAAGAGCCTTTTCCTTCTACTCCTACTCATCTAGAAGGACTTTTCCTTTATCCAACTCAGCTGATTTTTCCTCCTCCAACTCTTGAACAAACTCCTTTACCTGATTCTTTCAAATCACCCGCGAATATCACGTGGAAATCTACATCAAGATTATTAACCATAATTGGATTCGATATGACTTACCAGTCTGTGTCCACTACTATGGTTGAGTCAGTAAATTTCGCTTCCTCATCCATGTTTGCAACATCACTAGAGGCACATTTTTATGGTGGTTTGTTTGTCCCACATGGTTACTAGTCTTTATTTGGTACCTTCTCTGGTGTATTCTCCAGTTCTCAAACTTCCCCTATTTCATCCATATTTGGAATTTTGTCTGGAACTACTCTGATAAGTGCTGCTCAACTTGATCCTTCTCCTCCTCATACTCCTAAATATCCTTATGTTGGGTACCCTCATCATGGAGGGAATTTTCCTCCTCCTCATGTAGCAGGGGGGTGACCTATTGTTGGTATGCCTCAAATTGGTAATCAGCCTGATTATTGTCCTCCTTATCCTAGAATGGATGCCAGTGTTTGGAAGCATACTTTTTCTATTCAAGCAAGTTCAGTTTTTGATATTTCGTTAGTTTCTCAACATATGGCATATTTGACTCAAGTTCCTATTTCTCAATCTATGCCACAACAACCTCAAATAATTTTAAGTCAACCTATACAAAATGTGGTCCTATCTCAACCTATTTCATCAGTATCTAGTACCTCTCAGGTCCCACTTACTCAACCTTTGCAATTTACCTTACAATCATAAACACTTGCACAAAGTATCCCTCAAATTCCAATAGAATAAATTGTTCATAGTATGGAAGAATCTCAATCAAACCCACCTTATCATGGGACAATGCAAAATCCCATTAGGAAACTATATAGACTATATTAGGGTATTCCTCAAGTTCCTTTTCAATGCCAACAACTCCAAACGCAGCCATTCCAACAACTTTATGGTCATACTAGGGTTCGACAACAAGCTCACTTGTATATCACGAAGTTGGGTTACACTTTTGTGAGAAACGGGGGCGGAAAACTTTTTTTTCTCAATAATTCGGCCGAACTATTCAAGATTTCGGTTGAACTTTTGAAATTAGTTCAGCCGAACTCATTCTGTCATTTACATTGATGGTGTACTGATGGCATGTGCAAACAAAGTTTTGGCTGGAGATGGAAAAACCAACAATAAATGTTCGGTCGAACTTTTAAAATATTCAGTCGAACTTGTATTTTATAAATATATCTACTCACACACTTTTATAGGTTTCTTATTTACATATGTCTCACGCGTTTGTCTATCTAGGTGTTGTTGTTGCTCTGTTCCACTCTGTGACGAGGTGATTTTTGTTGATTTGCAGCTATGCTTTGACGACGAGGTGATTTTTGTTTATTTTCGGTTGTGCCGCGACGACGAGGTGATTTTTGTTGATTTTGCAGTTGCAATTGCTCTTTTATTTTTGTAATTTTTTTTGGTTGATTTTTTTTGTTTGAATTTAATTTAATTTTTTTTGTTCGTAGGGAATTTGGTTTGCATCTTCCACAACGTCTTCAGGGATCTCCCGGCTTCGTCCTCGTTGCAAATTTTTGCGAATTTCTAGGTTTGAAATCCTCTGAAATCCTATCATTGAAATCCTTTGTTAAACATTAGTTATTAAATAATATTATATAGGGGACAATAATAATTAATGAATAGAGTGAAACTCTCATCCAAACTGAAATTGACTATGAAATTTGGATTCATTGTTATGACACCCAACAAGTGATTGGAATTATTTTTTCCAGCATATTAGAAGAAAAAAGAAAAAAATTAATTTATGTGATTAAAAACATAAGAAAAACCATGAACGTGGGCCAATAACCCACAGACTCACATATGATTTTAGCCATTAGCAGTTGTATGGACCCGATCACAACAATATCAGCTATCTGCATATATGTTTCGCAACCATGTGAAACTCCTTTGCAAAGATTTTATATGGTTCTCGAGATAACTATACGAGAAAGAAGACCACCCACTCTAAAAGGCTGAGAAATCAATGGAAAATAAGAGAACATGGAATTGAAAAATTATGATAGAGATCATGATTCATGATTCATCAAAAAGATCATGTGATCTTCATGAGTTGATCATCCCTAGAAAAGACAGAGTAGTTATCGCGATCTCCGACTGTTTTGCACAAAATAAATATTCCACCTTTTCATGATCTTTTCATGAATTTAAGCCTCTGCAAAAAAGATAATATTTCTTATCATATTAGAAATTCCTTCAAAAAATATAATATTTCTTATCATATCATAATTTCATGAGTTGATCATCCCTAGAAAAGACAGAGTGGCTGTCGTGATCTCTGACTGTTTTGCACAAAATAAATATTCCACCTTTTCATGATCTTTTCATGAATTTAAGTCTCTGCAAAAAAGATAATATTTCTTATCATATCAGAACTTCCTTCAAAAAATCTCATATTTCTTATCATATCAGAATTTCATGAGTTGATCATCCCTAGAAAAGACAGAGTGGTTGTCATGATCTCCGAATGTTTTGCACAGAATAAATATTCCACCTTTTCATGATCTTTTCATGAATTTAAGCCTCTACAAAAAAAGTTAAGATTTTTTATCATATCAGAACTTCCTTCAAAAAGGATAATATTTCTTATCATATCATAATTTCATGAGTTGATCATCTTTAGGAAAGACAAAGTGGCTGTCATGATCTCTGACTATTTTGCACAGAATAAAATTTCCACCTTTTCATGATCTTTTCATGAATTTAAGCCTATGAAAAAAAGATAATATTTCTTATCATATCAGAACTTCCTTCAAAAAAGATAATATTTCTTATCATATCAAAATTTCATGAGTTGATCATCCCTAGAAAAGACAGAGTGGCTGTCATGATCTCCGACTATTTTGCACAGAATAAATATTCCACCTTTTCATGATATTTTTATGAATTTAAGCATCTGCAAAAAAGATAATATTACTTATCATATCAGAACTTCCTTCAAAAAAGATAATATTTCTTATCATATCAGAATTTAAGCCTATGCAAAAAAGATAATATTTCTTGAACTTCCTTCATGATATCTATGGTTGCTCACCTTCATTCAATATTGGGTAAAAGGTCATGGTCTTACCTTAATTTCTATTATAATTCTCTTTCCTAACTTTGATTTTCCTTTTGACCTTGGAGATAAACCCAATCATTAAATATGATAGTCATCCCTTCTAGGGAACTTAGTATGGGTTTCTTAGTGGTTTCGATCCCTTATGATGATGTGAGGTGGTGTTTCAAACATGGGAGTAACTTGTGTTTGCATGTGATGCTCACGGGCCATGGTTTCTTTTGTGGGTTATAGACGGTTTAGTTCTACCTCCTAAGATAAAATTTCTAAAAAACTTCCCTTTATTCCTTAAATTCAAAATAGATCTATACTAAGGATTACTCTTTATACGTATTTCTACCATATAAATTCTAACGATAATTAATCACATATGTGTTAAAGTAGAATATGAAATAAGCCCTTTTTACACTTGGCTTGGCTCTTAGGTACATAGATGGGTGGGTTTGGGAATGTGGTTCACATGAAAAGTAATAGGGAATGGATTTAGTGGAAACCTTTTATAAGATCAAGACTCAAACAATGAGAGAGAGAAAAAACCTTTTATATTCAATGTAAAACACATGCATTAACATATAATTGTGATATTTTCCCTTCTTTCCAACTTAGTCCATCCTTCTAGAAAAATCCCTTTTAATGAAGCAGATATATCCATAGTGATCCACTAATATTTGTTCACCAACAACTATTCCATTTTGGACTTATATATCTCAAAACTATGCTCATTGAATTTATGCATCTATATCTTTAAACTACTCAACTATTTTATTACACCATAGGAATCATTTCGATATATCTCCCATTTTAATGGGGTATATCACATTTCGAGAAAAACACATTAGCCATAAAAGTTTCCCATTGAAACCAAAAGTGATTTGATACAAAACATAGGTTTTAACCAAGTATATAGTTAATTGTTTGAAATAGATTCTTAATAAAATGAAAAATATTCAATGTAAAACACATGCACATTAACATATAATTGTGATATTTTCCCTTCTTTCCAACTTAGTGGACATCCTTCTAGAAAAATACCTTTTAATGAAGCAGATATATCCATAGTGATCCATTGATATTTGTTCACCAACAACTATTCTATTTTGGACTTATATATCTCAAAACTATGCTCATTGAATTTATGCATCTATATCTTTAAACTACTCAACTATTTTATTACACCATAGGAATCATTTCGATATATCTCCCATTTTAATGGGGTCTATCACATTTTGAGAAAAACACATTAGCCATAAAAGTTTCCCATTGAAACCAAAAGTAATTTGATACAAAACATAGGTTTTAACCTTATATAGTTAATTGTTTCAAATAGATTCTTAATAAAATGAAAAATATTCAATGTAAAACACATGTACATTAACATATAATTGTGATATTTTCCCTTCTTTCCAACTTAGTCCATTCTTCTAGAAAAATCCCTTTTAATGAAGTAGATATATCCATAGTGATCCACTGATATTTGTTCACCAACAACTATTCTATTTTGGACTTATATATCTCAAAACTATGCTCAATTTTTCCCAAAAACGTTTTTTTGGGGCACTACCCTTGAACACTTGTGTGTAGGGAATTTTTCGTCTATATGAAACCCTAAATTCGGGGTCCTTTCTGCCCATTTTATTCCCACCACTATGCTTAGAAAAATATATAGTGCATGGGGGTATTCACATAAAGAATATAACACATACCAAACATCCAATAATTCTCCTTAATGTGACCATCAATGTTGCAATGGTTAGAATTATTTCTACTACCCTTGCATGGATGTGTAGTGGCTATTTTATTCTTATCCTCCTATTTCTAGTTCTTATTCCCCTCCTTCAAAGCTTCTTGGTGCTATTTTTTCTTCAAACCACTTAAGTGCCCTTTATTTTGGCCTATGGTTTCTAGATAATGTGCGTATACACATGGCTCATACATTATCCTTAGCTTGGAAAGAATCACTTGTTTTTGTAGATGGTTATATAGACCCCACATATACTTAAGGAGTACATTTGGGCTCTTGGGAAAGATATCCAATAATATGACCATATTTTTGAACTTAGTACACTCTTATACACCCTTATGTCTACGTAAAGTAGTGTGAGTGATTCCACGGGTCCTCTACACACTTCATAGGGTATAATTGGGATAGGTAGTGTTAACTTCTACAAGTTCTATAGGTAGAGTCTGTAAAGGGCCAGGTAGCCTCTGGATCTCATCTTTTATGAAAGGTGACATATCCAATAAATGCCCCTACTGTCAATCTCTGGAATAGATCTAAATAGAAGTTCTTCATTTTAATATCCATAAACCACAACCACTTTAAGGCAAACTGTGTACATGTGTCATTTCTCCCATAAATTCTTAGGCAAAGTTTTTAAAGCATACATGTCATGTTGGCTTTCTCCCATTAAATTTAAAGCATGTTTTTTGTAAGTGCATAAAATAATTTTTCAAACCATGTAAATGTCATTTCTCTCAAACTTTAAGGCCTATAAATTGAACCTAAAGTGGCTGAAATCTCATAGGATTTTGAACTTCCATAGGATTGTAGTTTGTCTGTTGAGTGTTAACTTCTACAAGTTCTAAAGGCAGAGTCTGCAAAGGGCTAGTTAGCCTCTGGATCTCATCTTTTCTCAAAGGTGACATATCTAGTAAATTCCCCTACAGTCAATCTCTGTAACAGATCTAAATAGAAGTTCTTCATTTTCATATCCATAAACCACTACCACTCTAAGGCAAACCTTGTACATGTGTCATTTCTCCCTTCTCCAATAAACTTTTAGGAAAACTTTAAGGCATGTGTCATTTCTATTTCATTTCTCCCACAAACTCATAAAGGTGTGACTTTTGACATAACTAGTTGTTTTAGTAAGTGTGACAAAAACTGAACCTAAAGTGGCTAAACTTCCATAGGATTTTAGTTTTTTGATTGATTCTTAACTTCTACAAGTTCTAAAGCAATCTGTAAAGGGCTAGGTAACCTCTGGATCTCATCCTTTCTTAAGGCATGTTATTGGACTAGATGTGATTTATGCCATAAATTTTAAGGAAAACTTTCATGCAAACCATGCATGAACCATGTATATGTGTCATAAATCTCCCTTAAACAATCATAAGATTCTAGGTCTTGTTAGATGTGTCAAACAATCATAAAAATTTAAAAATGCATTCTATAATGTATATATATCGAGTACGTGCAACATTTTTCATCGATGCATGTGTAGAAAAGCTACTTTCAGTTAATTCCATTCTAGAACATATATATCCAGTACATGCAACATTTTTCATCAATGCACATAGAAAATCTACCTGAACAATTAATTGCATTCTAGAATATATATATCCAGTACTTCAACATTTTTCATCAATGCCAATTGAATTTAGCTACTTTCAGTTAATTTCATTCTAAAACATATATATTCAGTACATGAAACATTTTTCATCAATGCACATAGTAAAATTACTTGAACATTTAATTGCATTCTAGAACATATGTATATCCAATACGTGTAACATTTTTCATCAATGCACATAGAAAAGCTGCTTTTAGTTAATTGCCTAGAACATGTATATATCCAGTACGTGCAACATTTTTCATCAATGCACATAGAAAAACTACTTTCAGTTAATTGCATTCTAGAACATATATATCCAGTACTTGCAACATTTTTCATCAATGCACATAGAAAAGCTACTTTCAGTGAATTTCATTCTAGAATACACACACACACACACACATATATATATATATCCAATACATGCAACATTTTTAATCAATGCATGTATAGAAAAACTACTTTCAGTTGATACTAGTGTGCATGTACCAAAACAATATACATGTGCAAACACTTGCACATATAACATAATAAGGAAGCTCAATTTTTATTGAGTTATAGAAGTTCTAAAACATGAATCCAAAGAGAATAAATTTTTGGGCAGTTCAATAAAAAAAATTCCAATGGAATGCCATCTTCAATGATCTGTTCGTGATTGGATTTTGACATTTTCCATTTCTTAATTTTCGTTTTTTTCTTTGATTGAACCTCTATCAACTTTATGTGTGTTGCACACACCAAGTGACTATATTGAAAACTTATGACATCAGGTCCATAGTCTTCAAAGTAAAAAAAATCCCCACTTTGATTAGTTTGTCTGAAAAAATAACCTTTCAGTATAATAGATCCTCTTTCATATGGAAACCCGTGATCATTATAGTTTTCTAATAATTTCATTTTTTCGTTCACGCGTCAAATAATACTTCACATTTTCATCGTTGTTAGTTGGTGCAATTACATCAAAAACATCTCCTGCACAATAAAACAAACTTAACAAACTTATGTATTTAAATTTATTTTTAGATCTCTATCATTTGAAAGCAATTCAAATGTTACCTTCTCTAACAAGATCAGAAATTCGATCACCATCAAATGATATTGTAGTCTCCCCTGATTACATTTCTTCAAACATTGCAACAGACATTTTCCCCTTTGTATTTAGCTCTGTATGTTTCCAATATTTTACATACATTTTGTTTTCACAAACGTCATTGGATTTTGTGTTGTCTATGCAAACATGAAAAAACAAGAATATTTTCTTTTATCCAATGCAAACACATTTTTGGACAACTTTGTTTTAATTGAATGCAATTTTCGAGTTCCTTTTATTGTTTCAAGATCATTTCCAATTGATCTATCTACATCTTCGATCCCAATATGCCAAAAAAACCTATATATGGAAAATTCAAAGAAGAATGTAAATATGATATCAAAATACCATCAAAGATAATCATTACATGATAAATGTACACTATTTAAAATTAGATATCCAATAAAAATTAAATTGAATGTACCTTCGAACTTCCCATGATTGGTTAGTCACATGGCTTAGAGCAGCGATGCACCATTGAAAATTTTTTTTAGCATCCACAAGTCAGTTTGCAGAGGGGTTCATTTCATATCTTCGAAGTGCTCATTTTATGCATTCCCCTGCACCGTCATGTTCTCCTTTTCCATGGCCAGTCTCAAAGAAATTCCAACAATGTTTAATGCAGGTTTTCTTATGAAGACAACACAACCAAAAGAATGATCGTGCAGATTTGAATTGACCTGCGCATCCATCTAACCATATCCAATGTTCATTGAATGTTATTCCACGATTTTTCAATGAATCATAAATTTTTCCAAAACAATGTTGTACAAAACATGTATCATGTGTATGATCGTCACTGATATAAAAGTGATATTCTTTAATGATATGTCAATTTTCACTCGTGCTTTCTATATGATCGACGTTTTGTTCAGCATGTCTATATAGAATATGGACGAGCATGGAGACTTGGTCAGAATGATAGTATTCACTCTGAATTTCTTTTTGTGGAACAAATGTGTAGTTTTCTGCAAAATCAATCACTGACAAAATGGTCCTTGGTGGAAAAAATTCACGATATTTTTTGAATTGCAATTCTTGCCATCGAGCTCTATGGGAATGCTTGGTATATTTGTAAATTTCTGCCTCAAACTTTCTCAAAAAGTCTATCAGAAAAAATTTCGTTTTCTAGTAATTCAATTCTTTTAACACTATTTGCACCTTGAATCGATGTATCGATATATTCATATCTCTTCCATTTCACTTTCATGTTGGAAAATGATTGATCATTTATATCAATACAATATTTGTTTTGAAATTTAGTCAAATTTCCACAATCATCGCATTTTTTACCACCAACACATTTCTTTTTGTAAAATAGTTCATCGCTTTCTCTTTCACATAGAATTTGAGATATGAATTCGCATATAGTGGAAGGAGGAGGTGAATCCTTCCATAATGTTCTACCGAAATCAAGGAATGTGTCATAATATAACTCAAATTCCACATGATAACGGCAACAACAAGTGTCGTGTATGGTGATAGGTTTTACATACCATGGTTTTTGTTGAACAAAAGCACTGAGTGAAACATGAATTTGACGATTCTCTTCTTTGAACTTGTTGAATAACTCTATCTGAGTGGTTTCCAAGAGATGTTTTTCATGTTCTTCGTACTGATTTTGTGTTATTCTTCTTCGCATCACATGCCTTGCAGTTGGTGAAACACGCGAATTGTTCTTTCAATATTCATATATTATTTTTTTAACATTTTCTCCAAGTCTATCTTTGTATGGTTGCCTACAAATAGCTCTCCAACAAGCGAGTTCATCATTTACATCTATTTGCAACCGAAATTTCCGATGTTTGTGCAAAGTTTTTCGTGAGGTTCCTAATGCTCGTGCCATAGATTTTACCAAGTGATTCTCTTTAGTACTTGATGAAACCACTGCCATATGTATTGCTCTACGTACAACTGAAACATTTTTCTGTCTAGATCTTCTAATTGAATTTATAGCACTATTTATATTTTGTATCACATTTTCCTTCATTTTTTTATCTTTTGTTGATTTTCGAATACCCAATAAAGTTGTAGCTTCTTTCAATTTCCTTAATGATAGGAGACCTTTCAACATTTGGGCTTGAAATGCCACATTTTATTTTATGAAGTACATATCAAAAATGTGTTTAACACGATATCGTATAACATGGTCAGCTCTTTTATCTCCATATGTGTGAGTGTCAAGATTTTCTAACATCTCATCATCAACATTGATTTCATCTGTACATATTCGAATGAATAGTACATAATAAGTTTACATATTCAATAAATAACTAAATTAATAAATATTTATAATTTCAATAATACGTGCATGTGTTCAACATATATATATACCTTGTGATTCAATTCCTTCACTTGAAATTCTTTCAACATTTTCACCATTCTCAATCATTGGTTCAATATCTCTTTTACTTTCTCTTTCAAAATTTTGTATCTCATCATCAATGTTTTGAGGATTATCTCTCTTTATTTATATTGCAAAATATTTTTCAAATTAGTTCATCAAATAAAAGTTAAGCTTGAACACATTTTACACTAGGAAAAATTTAAATATCAAATTCATAATATTTACATTTAAATACATGCGTCAACTTCTAGTTGAGGTTGATTTTCCATTTCAATATTTGAGAGTGCTTCTCTCTTTCTTTTGGGAGATTCTCTCCCCTGTTCTCTACGTTCCTCAGGGTATCTTGCTTGATCATATTTTATCGTGCAATTCCTTTGATTTCCCATGATAATATAGTATGAAGTTCAAAAAATTTAGACAAAAAATCAATTAAAAAAACGTCACAAAAGATTTAATTTAAAAAAAAAAAAAACTCATTTTAAAAATTTTGTAGAAAATACATACTTCAATTCAAAACACTTACTTTAAAAAATTGGAGAAAAAAATGTCTTATAAAAATGAAACGAAGCTCAAAATATTTCCTTCCAAGTCCTGCAAAAAAATTTCATTTAAAAAGTTAGACAAAAACTCATTTTAAAAAATCATTATAAAAGATTTACTTCAACCCAAAACACGTACTCTAAAAAAATGTCACTTCAAAAAATACCTCCAAAAAATTTCCATTGAAAATTAATTCCAACTTCTTAAAAACTGCCACTTTAAAAAATACTTTGAAAAAGCCTCTAAAAAAATATCACTTTAAAAAATGCCTCCAAAAACTGTCCTTTGAATATTACACCTAAAAAGAGTCCTTTCAAAATTAAGCCTAAAATATTCCTTTGAAAATTAAGCCCAAAACCTCTAAAAACAATAAAAATAAAGCCCAAATCCATACCTTCAAAAAAAATGAAGCCCAAAAAACATCCAAAAAATGTATCACATACCTCCAAGAAATGTCATTTGAATGTACCTCCAATAAAAGTCCTTAAACCCAAAACATTCCTTTGCAAAAATGTCCTTTGAATGTACCTCCAAGAAAATTCCTTAAACCCAAAATAATCCTTTGAAAAAATGTCCTTTGAATGTACCTCCAAGAAAAATCCTTAAACCCAAAAAAATTCTTTTCAAAATCAGACCAAGACCTTTGCAAAATCAAACCAAATGTGCAAAAATATGTGAAAATAATGAATGTTTTTGTGGAAATTTATATTGCTGGAAAAGGTTTTTTGGAGGGGCTTCGTGGTATTTTTCGGCCAACAGAAATTTGGGTAAAATTTCCACCAAAATTTTATAAAATATTCGGTTGAACTTTTATGTCGTTAGACTTGACGGGCCATCAGTGCAAAAAACAATTCGGCCGAAATTTTTTTAAGGGTTCGGCCAAATTAACACTTCTACAATTACGTAGAGCCGAGCTCTAAATACGTATCTTCAACTTTGGACTGATTAAACTCAATGAAACATTCTAAATTAACTTTCGAAACCAAAACAAGCATTTTCAGAATTCAATCTACTTTCAGGAAATATAACTTTATGGAATTTCATAAACATTTACTAATTTTAATTAATTTTGTAATAAAACGGGTGCAAACAATTTCTGAAGGTCATTGTGATTCAGTGAAATCATAATTTTGTATCTTCCGAAATACACCATAAAAAAATTTGAAAAAATTATGGTGTAATACATTGCTCTGTTGTCTGTAATGGGTAGTTTTTAGATTTTTAGTTTATAACATTTATGTTAAGAAATTTCGTGCGTCGCGAAACATATTCAAAATTTGCAGTTTTTTCATATAGAAATAGTTCAAAAAATTCTAGTAATTATGATATGCATTAGTTGGCTTTGTAAATGTAACGAAAATGAAGTAGTCTCTTTTTGGATTGTTGTAACACATTTTGTTTGTAAAAAACACAAATTTTTAAAGAATACAACAATACGTATTAACATGACTTCTTATGAATCCTTTGATTGTTAAAAAGCACACACTCAAAGAAACTCTAAGTTGACATACCAAATGTGTATAAAAAA
Organism: Pinus albicaulis; assembly: GCA_034641835.2. Taxonomy (NCBI): domain Eukaryota; kingdom Viridiplantae; phylum Streptophyta; class Pinopsida; order Pinales; family Pinaceae; genus Pinus; species Pinus albicaulis. Next base: position 231,641 of record JAXQQM020091464.1, read on the forward strand.
ATTCCGAAAAATAATTAATAGAAAGCTAATAAATTTTTTGACAACTTTTATTTTTATCACAAAATGAAATTCTAACCAGAAAAATTGTTTTGGCTTGCAAAAAGTTCAAGAACAGAAAAAAATGAAATTTTTTTCTCAAAAAAGGGAAAAAAGTGTAACCCAACTTCACATTTTCACCCAATATTTCTTCTTCATGTTGGTACCTAGGATCCTTATTATCATAACCTTTCTTGTCCCGGAATGCAAGTGCATGTTTCTCAAGCTATTCCTTTATATCAAATCCATCGTCCTGTGGAATTTAAAAGGAAGTTTCCTTTTGTGGCTACTCTTGAATTTCTAGACTTAACTCGGCTCACTAATGGCCCCATTTCTCATTCGCCTTGGTGGTTAATAATTCCTACCAAATTGCCATATGATATCCCAAAATTCAATGGGAATCCAGGGGAAGATCCATAGACACACGTTATGACATATCATCTATGGTTTTCTTTGAAATCCCTTAACAATGATTCCATTTGACTTCATCTTTTCTTATGAACGCTTACATGAATTGTAGATAAATGGTATATTGTGTTACCTAGAGCTTTGTCTCATGAAAACAAATTACCCATCATATATGAAACTGGAATGGAACTATTGACTAAATTCAAAAAATTAAATTCCAATCACATCTATGATCAAATTCCTAATTGGAGACGTCACCGTTGCTTTTTCAAACATTATGTTCTTAATTAATTGACAACGGAATGGTCCACCAAATCTCTCTTGTCTCCTATAACAAAATATGTGGCTAAAGGTGTAGCTGTGACTGAAGAGGAAGTTAATGCTCATGCACAATACTAATACCTTTTCTACACCCAATCAGGAATGCTCTATGATAATATACCAAACGCTTTGATACTTTCAAATATTGTTCCTCCTCCACCTGGTAAATAATCTCATGCTACTGATGGCATGATTGGTTCTGCTAGATCGCAGTTAGAGAGTAAAATATTTGGTGTTTCTCTTATTGCATCTACTCAAAACCCTCAATCCCATCCTCCTGCAGCTTCTACTTCTGAGATAAATGTTGTTTCATATGATAAAGGAAAGTATCAACAACAACTTGGCAGAAATAATAAAGGAAAAGGTAAGAAGAAGAAATACCCCTCACTACAGGATAAACAAAAAAATTAGTCCTCCAATGAGAAATGAAAGCATCGATACTCATACTTGATTTACAATGAGGATCACTTTACACTTGATTTTTTGTGTTGCACTAAAGTGAATCAGTTTCTTAAATATTCCACTTCTCTTGTTGTGTTGACCTGCCCATTTCCCAATTAGGAGGGTTACATGGTTTCCTAGGACCCTTCTTCCTCTAACATGGTTTTGATGCTTTCCTCCTCCAATTTGAAATCCAATGTTATGTTTTCCACTCGAAACAAGGACTATGGTAATCCAAATCCACCGAATGGTCAGACTACTAATCAACCTGCCAGTTCGGCATCACTGTCACCAGATCCTACTCCACCTTTGATTCATACGGAATTGACTAGAAAACCTTTGAAGGGCGTTATTAATAATTCTACTTTCAAGCCTCATTCAAGTGTTTCAAAAAACTATAATGTAGTCAAAGACTTGGATCAATATCCATAAACTATGTCAACTCTTGCAGTGTTGCAAAACTTCCCCACCCAAAATAAGGTTTTTCTTTTAGCTATTAGATGTGTGGATCCATCCAATTGCAACCTAGTGGTTTTATCTCATGAAAAATATGCCCCTAGACTTCCATTTCAATTATATTTTACAATCCAGGTCGTCGTTCGTGGTAAGAAAATCCATCGCTCTATTGGGGACTAGGGAGCCTCGACCTACATTATATCCATGTATTTCTAGAAGGAGATTTGTTCACCTCAACTTAGTCAATCAATCACTACATTCAAAGCCTTTGATGGAAGAATGGGAAAACCTTGTGGGATTATAAATTCCCTTCAATTAGAATTGGGGGGAAAAGTCATCTCCATATAAGTTGAATTTATTGATGGACCTCTATATTATAATCTTCTAGTGGGATGTATGTGGGTTTATTCCATGGTTGTCATCATTTCAACTTACTTGCATATGATCGCCTTTCCTCATAAATGTGGGATTATAGCCATATAAAAACTCACCTTCTTCGGATTTGATTCTCACATTATTGGAAGTGTCCCTCATGTTGAAATTGGATTATTGAAGGATTCCTCACTTATGGGAACCTTTTTGCTCCCTCCTCCTCTCCATCCCAACAACTCATCCTCGGTTTCTTATATCAACATGATATATCCTCTGCTATCCTATCATATCCATGGATTGTACCTGATGAAAATAACATCCAAAGGTTTGGTGACCGAATATCTCTTAGCCACGTTGAGCTAGATTAGGAAGCCATCTATTTGGCTTTTGCGGATTATTCCTTCTCTTAAATTAATTTGGTAGATCGATCATTGTTGGGAAAGGCCCAACATGGTCCATTTTTCGGTCAAAAGACTCTACAAATCAAAAAGCAGAGTGCACGGTCCGGTGAGGATAAATCAACCATGCGAAGTTTAGGAGATTTTAGGTGGGTCAAAATTCCTCTTTTTGTAAAGGGATCAGGTTTATTTTGTTATTTTTGAGCCCTCCCATGGTATGTGGACCATGATTTTGAGTCAACGTAAATACTATATAAACAAATGTATTATTGAGTTGAAGTAGTAGTCAAGAGAGTCTTTTACTTGTGATGAGAACACATTATTGAATATCTTATCTTTTTGTGGTTTGGACCTAGGGGAAGGCTTTTCATCTGTGTGCATGGAGGCCTTAAAGAGTTTGTAACTATGTTTGCATACCACCCGTAGCTGTGTGTGGGTCAAGGAAGTATTGTAATGAAGAAGCCATATAATTAATAAAGGAAAGGAATTTGAAGCATATCTAAGTACATCTTTGTAATTTTATTATTATCTGCACTTGAAGTTGGTTTTATGTGTCAAAAATTATTTTATGTTATTTATATGAATTATATTGTGTTGAATATTCCATAATATTGATAAAGGCGCAATGCACAATAGTATTAAGCGATGAATAGGGCATAGACTATGAAAGTAGATAATTTCCTCCATGTAGTACAGAAAGGTACAAGAGAAAAGCTTAGAAGTAGATCAATGTTCTATTGTCCCTTTGGATGCAAAAACTTGGTTCTGAAATCCCCCAATATTGCCTTGGGTGAGACTGTGATCTGTACTGCAGGTCGTTGCCAAAAGGGTCGGTAATAGAGGGTTTTGTTGGTTTCACAACAACTTCGAACCTGGATTGAGACCACTTTGACCCAACAACCACTCGATTATGGCATGTATTCTGATCCTTTTTCTCATGTATTCCCTACTAATGAGAGCATAATGGAGATCATTATTTCGGATGACGAGCCGTGGGATGAACATCACCATCATTCCTCCTTACTGAATTCCATTGAAGATAATCTCAATGATGTATACTTACCTAATTTTTTCAAGCATTCTACGAATTTTGTTTCCATTCATGAGGCCAATTCTGAAAATAACCTTTCGAATATCGAAGAAATGATACCTCTCGATATCTATGATAAACTAAGTATTTTCAAAAATCTATTAATTTTAGCATCTTGTTCTCCATTTGAGATCGAGCTCTATAGAGCCCTATTTCACGAGTTCCGAGATGTATTTTCCTAGACTTATGAATAAATGGCACGTATCTAAACAAATATAGTATTTCAAAAGATTAATACGTCTCTTGATGCCAAACCCATATGACAACACCTCCACCTGGTCCATACCAAGAAGGCTGTCAGGATTAAGCTTGAAGTTGAAAATCTTCTTCGGGCTGGTTTCATATACCTCGTTCCTTTGACCGATTGGGTATCGAACATTGTCCCTGTCATGAATAAATAGGGAATGATATAAGTATGTGTCGATTATTGGGATGAGAATCATGCTTTTCCAGAGGAAAAATATCCAACCCCATTGATTGACCATATTATTGATGATTGCATTGGCTGTGAGATTTACTCGTTTATGGATGGATTCTAGGGCTATAATCAAATCAACATTCTCCTGGAGGACCAACCTAAGAATTCATTTATTTATCCCTAGGGTACATTTTCCTATTAGAAACTCCCATTTGGTTTAAATAAAATTGGTGACACATTTCAACGTGCTATGGATTATGCTTTTCACGACATTAGACACATCCTACAACCCTATTTGGATAATCTCCCTACTCATTCTGAACATTGGGCCGATAACCCATTACATATGAGGGATATTTTCCTTCTTTTTAGACATTATAACATTCAAATTAATCCACACAAATGTGTGTTCTTAATTATTTTTTGTCAAATTTTGGGTTTTTTCATTTCAAAACAAGGAATTCATATTGATCCTTTGAAATTATAGGCGATCGCCAATTTTTCTGCACCTTCTTCTCTTGTTTAGCTATAATAACTCCAAGGGAAAGCTAAATTCCTATGGAGGTTCACCCCTAATTACGCTAATTTTATCAAAGGATTCACTTTCCTATTGAAAAAAGGGTCCCCTTCCATTGGGACGATGTTGCTAAAAAATCATTTGATGTCTTAAAATATGTACTAGTTCGAGCATCTCTTTTATACCCCCTGATTATTAGCACGACTATTTCTTGTATCTCACTACTGCCATTTCTACTATAGAAATGGTATTGGTCCAAGAAGACTATATAGGGACTTAAAATACCATTTACTATCTTATTTAGAACCTTAACAATACCAAAATTAGGTATACCCATGTATAAAAGTTAGCTTTGGCGGTCGTTCAATTCATCCAAAGTTTTCACCATTACATCTTGCTTTGGAAAACTACAATTGCTTCAGATTGCAACCCTATGAAATATATTTTGTCACATCATTTACTTGGGGGAAGATACTCTAAGTGGATCATTATTTTGCAAGATTTCAACTTGGAGTTCATCAAGTGAAAGTCAAAGAAATCCCTAGTTTTCTTTGAACTAATGTGTGACCTTCCTTCCCCTGATTCTAAATCTACATCTGAAGTTTCTATCCCAGATGAGTCATTTTTTTTATTTCATCATCTGACCTGTGGTATGGATATTTTCTTATCTATCTCTAGACCTAGAATTTTCGGTCTGATACCTCTCTCTTTGAGGAGTGACATATTTGATACCAATCCCAAAATTACGTTATAATAAGCGACACCCTTTACCGTTGTGGTATTGATACGGTTTTATGGAGGTACCTCACCCTTGAGGAGTCCAAGAAAATTATTAATGAATGCCACTCAGGGGCATGTGGAAAACATCTATTTGGTTACTCTATCACACATAAGACATTATGCGCTGGTTAATTTTGGCCTACTATCTTTCGCAACTGCATTCTCGTTGTCTAGAAGTGTCATGCATGTTAGATATATGATCATAAGATCCATGCTTTGCTTCATTGCATCCCGTTATCATTGTTGGTACCTTTTCGAAATGGGGAATTGACTTCATGACATGTAACCCTCACTAATTTGGGGGGCAATATCATTATTTTAGTAGATTACTTTACTAAATGGGTTGAGGAAATTCCTACATTTAACAAAACTGGTGAAATGAATGCATATTTCTTCTTCAATCATTTTATTGCTCTGTTTTGTGTTCCACAAGAAATAGTTACAGATCATGGAAAGAATTTCCACAATAATATGATGATCGAACTAGCTGCAAAGCTAGGAATTTTACTAAGCTAGAAATTCCCATGAAAAGTCTAATTCCACACTTCCAATATTCTCATAATGTGACAAGTAGAGGCTATTAAAAATTCTTAAAAATATGCTTCAATCGTATGGTAGTCCACAAATTAGACTGAAATTTTCTTCTTTATGCTTCCTTTTTGGGCATACCAAACCTTAGTTAGGAATGCTACTAGATTTACGCCCTTTCAATTGGTATATTTTCTGGAAGAAATCCTCCTCATAAAATGTGAAATTCCATCATTAAAACTAGTTGTTAAACTTCTTCCCGCCACTTCCTTAGATGAGGAGATTCTCTTACGTATGAACCATTTGGATGAAACTCGACGCGATTTTTCTTTATCTAATGAGGCTCATAAAAGATGCATCAAGGCATAATACAAAAGAAATGCCAAGCCTTGTGTCTTCGTGGAAGGAGACCTTGCTCTCTTATATGACATGGAGTCTGATAAGTTAGGTCCATGAAAGTTCCAACCTATGTGGTTGGGTCCATACATTGTCAAGTGAAGCCTTGAAAAATGGGCCTATGAGTTTGTATATTTTATGGAGTTTCATTGGTGCAACCTAGGAATGGGTTGTACCTCAAAAACTACTATGGTTAATCTCATGTGTAGTACATTGTATACATATTGTCTATAAGTGTGTTAAGTGTGTATTTGTAGAGTTTCCCATTGATTTCTGTTTACGTTTGGTTTGAATATTTTGACATCTCTCAAACTGTATATTGGTTATGCTAATTATGCTAGTCATATTACTTAGAACCTATCTTCCACGACATGGGATATATTTTCTCCAAATGGCGAGCTAGTGAGTATGCAAGGGATTTGCATTGGTCTCTATACTAACAACATTGTTGAGTATAACATAGTGGTTGAGATATGATATAATGATATTTAACATGGTATCTACCCTTTAGTCATCAAGCTTGATTCACAAATTGTAGTAAAACAACTTGCTAATGTCTATTCAATTAGAAGTCCCACCATCCTTCGCATGGTTTTGAGAGTACGTCTTCTAGAAAGACATTTTGATTTCATACGATATGAACATATTTCTATAAATATAAACACATTGGCAGATACCCTAGCTAATTACGTTTTAAATAGACATTTGCAATGAACATACATAAATTTCAACCCACATAACATATTATTGAAACCATAATAGGAACTAGGAAACACTAAAAATATGTATATATATTATGTTTGATTTTACAAAATTTGTGCCCTGTGACACATATGGCTACATCGCCCATATAAAAATGACATGAAAATATATAATTAGACAAATCAAAGGTGCTCATGATAAAATGATATTCCACAAGCTATCTTGGAAAGTAGTTGACCAATATGACTAGGCACTCCGATAGTGTGTCGTTGAAATTGCAAAAAAATCTGGTCGACCACAGTCTCATCAATCCCATGTGTCAACCCCTCCATGCGGCACTCCACCTATGATAGGATCTCAACTACCTCAAGATATCATAACACATCCCATCATACCACAACAAATTTTACTGGTACCACTGCCTCCTCATGCAGTTTTCCCCTACACGCCTAAGATATGAAGCACCTATAGGTCAAACTAGTCCAATATCTGCATGAAAACATCAATAGTTTAGTCTTAGAAGCACAAAAAACACAAAAAATTGTAAAACTTTCAAAAAACTTAAATGGTTGAAATATTTGACCTAAAGAAACCCATTTCTCACCCTTAGGAAGCACGAAATTAGGATCATCACGAAAATCTATCCATATGTAAGGATAGTCATTGATCATAATGAATTATCTATGCAAGACATACAAATATGGCTAGTGAGAATATGATCACCAATGGACTTGCATGTCAAGAAATATGATCTATCCACCTCCTCATGTGTGGGGCCCTCGAATCAATAAGCTCTAGTGTAATCTACTGAAGGTGAAGTAGTGGCACTCGATCTAGAGTAAAAGATATCGTGATCGAACCATAGAAAAATCTATTTAACTTCCCCTATCTTGCTTTAATCAGTTGTTCCTTCATATTGACCAAAACTCCCTCACTCCAATTGAAGAATGTTGGCTCTAAACACTCCACCCCATACTACATGTACAATATACTTGCTACATGAAGTTTCGATCTAGGTACCAATCTTGCGTTAATGAACAAAATCATTATCAAAGGTAAATGGGTTACATCTTTTATATTGATATTTCCATCCGTATTTGGTTGGGCTCGAGGTCTACAATAGATAGCAATATAATATTTCATTGTTTCCCCACCACTTCTCCCACCTAGGAGAGAGTTGGGGGCACCTCTCATGGATAAGCCTATCAGAAAGTAGATATATTCTACCTTTATCTCGAGCAAATGTTCCCCAAAACTAAATGCTTGTTTCTAAACATCCCATGAAAGAACAAGATATTTCAACATTTCCAGTTGTTTCCTCATACCGAGAAGCTAAAAGAATTTTAGTAATCCACAATTTTTCAATGCTTGGATGGTAGCAGGATCATTTTCCACATTTAAATCTTATTCTTCATATTCTCTTTCTCTCCACGAGAATTTCATTTTGTGCTAATGGACACCTGAAACATCAACAAGAGATTCATTAGGCTCCTTTTCATGCAAAAATATTGACAAATTATGAGGAAAAACTAATAAAAAAATTTGATTTTTGTGGCCAAATCACCCTAGTAGTGCATGATAGAGCATTTCACATCTCTCAACAGTGTTAGTTTGCTTAGGTGCAAGGAATTTTTCAATTTTCTTGGGTTGTGTTGGTCCTAGTGTATGTTTTTGGGACCCTAGGGCCCTAAAAACCTCAAACAAATTGCATGAAATCACAAAATTCGACCATGAAAATAAAGAGAAGGGTTTTAGCTCCTACCTGGAAGTGATAGTACATGAAATGGTCCACCATATTGGCTGCAATCAGCTACAAAATATTAAGCGAAAAAGTTCTTAGAATTCTCATTATTTAAGGTAAATGTGAAATGGTGAAAATGAATAGTCATTTTTGAGTTTTTATGGTTATTTATTCCATTATTTTATTCATATTTAATGTTTTGACCTATATGTGTTTCATTTTGTAAATGAAATAGGTATGTTTAATATTTTTTTTGAATTTTTGAGGAGGTCGACAGCTGTTAATGAATTTTTATCATGCTTTAAACTTGTTATTTTGACCAAAGAATATACTTTTATCTCTTTTTTGGGCTCTATAAACTTACGAAAAAAGAACCCTTTGTAGTCCTCTTTTATCTCTTTTAAGAATCCCAAAATATGAAAAGTTTGTCGAGCACTTGTCTTTTCGAACTCGTTAAAGTAAATGAAAGGATGTCTACTCAGTATAAGTTTAACCCTTTTCCAGACTGAGAAAGACTATATACAAAGAAAAGGAATACCTTAGTCAAACATGGCTAAGAGGTTATCTTGAGTATTGTTTTCTACCTTTTCGGACTCAAGATACTATCTACGAAAAGGGACATCTAGAGTTTTTTTTTTCTCCTCTCTTTCAAATTCTTTAAAAATGAAAAAGAAGTCAATTTTTACCTTCATTGGACTCGTTAGAACATCAAACAGTGATGGAATTGTCAAACATGACAAGGCCAAACCACTCCTTCTCAAGTTTCATTAAGTATGTTCAGAGGGATTCATCCGAAGGGTGCACTTATAGATCAAGCATATGTTATCCTCCTCAATCTTGTTAAAAAATAAATAGGTACTGACAAGTATGGTTGGGGAAATTTGGAAAACATGGTACTCCATTTTCTAATGGCAGTGAGTCACTCTTGAACACGACACTCTTCCACTTCATCTCCATGTTTATTGGGTTGGATAATCTGCTTTTCTTTCGATTCATCATACCTTTTCAAAGCCTTCATTTATGTTTTGTGTCAATTCTCCCAACTCCATTCAGTGTCGTTGGTGTATTCAAGATAAGTCATTTAGTTAATATCTGTTATAATACTCTTAAGCATTAATTATGTGTTTTCCTTTCCTGATCCAGTTTCATATATATATATATATATATATATATATATATATATATATATATCCAAATCATGATACTAATTTGTGTTGTTTATCGGGGATACATCAAGGTCCTCCTGTGATGGGTCACTTCCTGTCGAAATTAGCACATTATACAGGAAGTTGACTTAGAAACAACCCTTTGGTACCTTGGTGCTTGTATACATCAATGGAAATTTTCCTCTCTCTCGGCTACATGTTTAAATCATTGGCCTTCGATTAAAAGACTCTATGTGGTATTCGACATCAAATCATTTATTCACACCATACGAATTGTACTATAGTACCTTGAGGGCCATTAACATCATCAATGGTTTAGCTCGCCCCTATTAACGACTTACATCATCATTCGGTAATAAGATGTTCTCTACCATATTCGACCTTAGCTCATTGATTCATGTTATTAAAATCGTACATTGGTTGGTCGTGTGAATGATATAGAAGATCCCGGGTCTAGTTTCATCCATTCGGGTTGTGATTTTAGGAGTTATACATAGATCACAATGTATGATGGCCATGATCATACAAACTGTCATGCAGTCATGGGTCCACCATTTGTCATCTGTGGATGCATATTTTGACCATTGTACATGTGATGTTAGCTTATGTGTTGATTATGAGTATGCCTCCCTTATAAAAATATATTATGATATATATGTATTGTAAGAGATGAATCTCATTGGTTGTTCTTAATCCCGATTTGTCACAAGGTAAAGCCCCTTAGTCATCAGTCATAATTTCTGAATTTTCTCTTTAGAGGGGGGGATTTCTTATAATAAATTTTGTCACATATGGTCAATAAGCCTCCTAATGGGATCAATCAACATCCTTTCCCCCCTTGTCATCATAATTACAGAAATCCATAAACATGCCTCTTTCATTCCCCATATTTTCTTCCTGAAACTGCATCATCTCAGCGAGTTTTAGGACCAACAATCCATGTTCTCTTGTTGCACTATGTTCACCTATAGGTTTCTCCATTGTGGCCTACATTGATCACCGACATGTTGCTTCTCTTTACACCTTCGTTTGTTCTAGAAATTCAGGAAAAAGAGAGAGAATCCTGAAGCCTCCATTTCTAGAAGCTTTTAGGATCTATCGTAACCATTTACCTTAGATAAAACATTTAGATCCTATCCTATCCCACCTTCGAGTTTCCATCCCTTATCATTAGATCTCATCCTCCCATAAAGAGTCGATCTCAATCCCTATATTCATAAAAGGATAATAACTCCAAACTTACCCCACTCCTTTATATATTTATACCCTTCCATATGCAAGAGGTTGTCTTTTGGAGAGTGATTCTACCCTTATTATGTTGTTGTAAGAGACATGATTTCATGCATTTAGGGTGATTGGAGGTGTAATTTATGACAAACAAAGGACAAGCCAAATTGGAGGAGCTCTTCTATAAGATCAACACCTACTTTTGGTTATAACTCACTTCATTTATATTAATGAAAAGAGTTGTTTGTTTTCGTATACACGATTTTGTTATTTAATGTACTTCAATACCATGTTGATCTATTGAATAAATTTCGTAGATGATCATGTTGCATAGAGCATTCAAGCTAAATAAGGAGATAAGCATGCAACGGATTCCAGGTAGTCTTCATCCAATCATCTATTTACTTTAAGGAAAACATTGGATACCTTGTCTCTTTGTTGTTCTAGGTTAGCCACCAAACCTAGGGAAGATACTTTATTCTGCAGTCGTAAATACTGCATAACACCCCAAAAAAACCCAATTTCAAAAAATTGATTCAACAACTGATGCAGGGATTCTTATATAAAAAATATCCTAGCATATAAAAACACACTCCTTCACTCAGCATGAAAACTCTCAATAATTCTTCATTAAAACCATAAAAATATTTAGCTAAAAAATACATATGAAGCAAGGAGATCCATTCAAATGAAATACTGATATAAAAACATAAAAAAACTCTTTGGCCAAATATTACATTGGGAGGCCTCTTGGCTCTCGGCCCTTCCGTAATATACCTTAAAAGAAAAATTAATAATAAGGCTGCTACCATAATAAATTCTAGAAAATCATGTCAAACCTTCTCAATTGAAAATGAATCATAAATACCATTTAAATGATTAATGGCAATAAACTCCATTCAAATAAACCCTCACAATAACTTTAAACATAACCCAGTTATCCATTATTTTATTGACCAGCTCACGTAGTCATTACAGCTGCATAATGGAGAGGTTTTTAAGAAAATAACAAGACATTCAATTGATGCGCTTGGCAAAACTTCAACTTAAAATAAAATAACTGAACCAACTAGGGTGATCGGGGAGATCACCGAAATTGGGTTTGCCCCCTAGGGTGAAATTGAGTTTCACCGAAGAGTGGTTGAGGGTCTCACCTGAAACCCCACACTTTGAAAACTCACTTGAGCTCTCAAAATATCAAAGAAGAGAAAATCAAATTCCATATCTTGCTCTCGTTCCTCCTTCCCTTTTTATAGATGGCTACTTGGAAAAACCATGGGCAAATACCTGGGGTCAAAACAACCAAAGGGAAAACCAGGGGCAAATACCTGGGGTCAAAACAACCAAAAAGGAAAAACCATGGGCCAGTGCCGCTTATTTACTATTTTATTTATTAGTCTTCTACCATTAAGACTTGGTCCAACCGGTTAAACGGTTGGGAATATTACAGTTCCCGCTGCCCAAAATTGCTTGTCCTCAAGCAATTTCAATGTTGGATGTTGCAATATGCTTTCTCCTTCCCAAGTGGCATCCTCGACGGGCAGACCTTTCCATCGTACCAAATATTCGCGGATGATTCTTCTTCGAAGCTTCCTTCCTCGAACCTCCAACACCTCCTCAGGAACCAGTTGAAGATGGCCCTCTTCATCTAATGGTGGTAATTCAGGTGATGATTTTATGTTTGATCCTAATGCCAACAATTCTTTTATTGCCTTTTCTATCTCATCCTTGTACACTTTGGGGTGCCGATAAGGGGTAGTGATGACAGCTTGGACCCCTTCTTCTAGTTCGATGATGTGCTCAAATCCCCTATCAGGGGGATGTCCTGGGGGAATATCTCCAAATACCTTCTGGTATTTTTGCAATAGTGCCATAATATCAGGTGAGTACTCCTTGTGTTGTTCTACTAGTTTCTTCTCCATGATTCGACACTCTACTACCCATACAATATCCCCCTATCGGAGGTCTGCCTCCATCCGATTGGATGTCACAACCTTGGGAGGATATGCATGCATTCCTCTCAACTTCACCTTTTTACCATCTGGCCCTGTGAATGCGAGTTCCAAGTCTTGGTAGTTTACTGTATGAGTTCTGATAGAATATAGCCATTGTACCCCCAATACTACGTGAGAGTCTGGGCAATCTACAACAAAGAAATTATCTGTAACTTTGTAGTTTCCCAGTGCTAGGCTCATGTTAGGAACTATCTTAGTGCTCTTTCTTTCCAGGAATAAACACTGTGAAGCCTTCAAATTCTTCAGTGGCTAGTCCCCTTCTGGCTACGAATTCTGCATCAATGAAGTTGTGGGAGGCCCCACCATCAATTAGCACAGTAACCTTTTTTCCTTGTATGGTGCCCCTAACCCGGAGGGTGTGATATCTTGGGACCCCTGTGAGAGAGGCAATGACTCCTTCCTGGACTTCTTCCTGTATTGCTCTCATGCTTTGTGATTCCCCTTGATCGAGCTCTGGATCCTCTTCCTCGTCTCCGCTTTCAGAAAATACTTCAATATAGTGGGCCTTCCCTTTAGTACACCGATGTCCTGGTGCCCAAGGTTCTTGACAAGAGAAGCATAGCCTTCTCCTTCTGAGATCTTTTATGGTCTCATCATCTAGCTTCCCCTTACCAAATGGTTCATGTTGTTGCTGCTCGACTTCCTTCCCTTTTTGAGGAATAGAGAATGTAGGTAGGAATCTATTCTTGGGTACTGCATCCTGCATATCCCTTTCATGGTTGATTGCATCTTGCAAGGTGGCGGGTTGGTAGGCCCTAACCCAACCTCGTAGGGTTTCTGACAACCCTTCTATAAATAACATGACCAACCTAGTCATGGAGAGGTCGTTAACCATTACTGCAAGCCTCTGGAATTCTGCAACATAAGATTCAAGGTTCCCTGTCTGTTGGAGCTGGGTTAGCTCACGAAAGTATATCTCAGGATCCTTCCTATCAAATCTTTCTATTAACCTCCGTGTGAATTCTGTATAAGATATGATACTGGCATGTCCCAGAGTGGTCATACCATGTTGCCACCATTCGTGTGCTTCTCCATCCAGATGAAGTGTGGCATACTTGATGGCATCCTTTTCCCGCATGGGATTGAGCTAGAAATATGTATCCAGTTTCTGTACCCATGACCGTGCTAAACACTTCGACGATCCATCAAAATAAGGAAGAGTTACCTTCCCCACTACTTTCTTCAGATCTACGTTTGACTGATGGCCCCCATATGTGGTTGCCTTCCTTTGTTGTTTGCTCCTCATATAGTAAAAGTCATTAATGCTCAGGGTTGCTTTCACGTTGGGAGGCAATGTATCATATTCTTTCATCCAGGCGGTAATTGTCTCTGCAATAGGTGAATGGCAGTCTTGCTCCCTGGAGGAGTCATCCAAAAATGGAGGCATGGTTGGCCGACTAAAAGGGCTGCTTCGAGTATTGATATACTCCTGCGATGGACCATCCCCACCTGAATGGGAACCTCCTTCCCCATTATTTCTTTGCACATTAGGTTGCCCACTCTGTGCTTTAAGGAGTTTTATGATGGTGTCTTGAGCGTCAGCAATATTTTGTAAAACAGCTTCGAGTTGGGTATTCTCGTGATCACCCATGGGTCTTTCTTCCCCTTCGGGTTTTCCTTGACTCCTAGCCCTTTTTCCTTCCCAATTAACAGTAATACCCTTTTCTTTTCTTGGCATCCCACAGCTGGCCAAGATAAGGCTCCGATACCACTGTAATATACCTTAAAAGAAAAATTAATAATAAGGCTGCTACCGTAATAAATTCTAGAAAATCATGTCAAACCTTCTCAATTGAAAATGAATCATAAATACCATTTAAATGATTAATGGCAATAAACTCCATTCAAATAAACCCTCACAATAACTTTAAACACAACCCAGTTATCCATTATTTTATTGACCAGCTCACGCAGTCATTACAGCTGCATAATGGAGAGGTTTTTAAGCAAATAACAAGACATTCAATTGATGCGCTTGGCAAAACTTCAACTTAAAATAAAATAACTATTCAATCAGTGATCTAGAGATCACCTAAATCGTCAAATTTCAGGTGAAATCAAGTTTCACCAAGAGGGCTTCCAGGGTCTCACCTGAAACCCCACAATTTGAAAACTCGCTTGAGCTCTCAAAATATCAAAGAAGAGAAGATCAAATTCCATGTCTTGCTCTCGTTCCTCCTTGTCTTTTTATAGATGGCTACTTGGAAAAACCATGGGCAAATACTTGGGATCAAAACAACCAAAGGGAAAACGAGGGGCAAATACCTGGGTCAAAACAACCAAAAAGAAAAACCATGGGCCAGTGCGGCTTATTTACTATTTTATTTATTAGTCTTCTACCATTAAGACTTGGTCCAACACGTTAAATGGTTGGGAATATTACACCTTCAAACCATCTCTCACTCTCACTGTACTCCTTACTACTCTCAGCTATCTCATCCTCACAAAACCATCCTATTTATACATAAATAATGAATTTATTTCACTCCATAAATTCCTCCACATAAATCTCAACTTAAAATCTAATTTAGATTGATTTATTTTTGGACCCAACTAAGTCTTTTTTATGGAATTCCTCATCCCTAGATTATCTACCTAATTCACTCCACTCATATCCTTAAATATTTAAGGAATATTTACAATAATATTCACCTTTACATTTTTCTCCTAATTTATTAAAAATAAATAATTTAATTAATAAAATAATTAAAATATCTCACCCCCCTTATTACATAATTAAATAATGAAAATTTGGCTTGGATGCTCCTACATCAGACTCCCCATGTAGAAAATTTTCCATAGACTCCTGTCTATGAGGTCCATCTCTTTTATGTAATACTAAAATAGCCACAAGTCCTGATGACTTGCTCCCTCCAGGATTCCATACTCTGTTCTGACGCTGGTCCTTCGAAGTATCAACTCGATTTGCTAACTCATCACTCACTTTGTCGATCGGATTCCATTGACTTCTCCAACACTTTCTTTTGCTAATTCCTCAGAGTAATTCTTCTTTTTCGAACTCTATCGTCTCCAACTGAGTTAAACACTCAACTTTCTGCAATGGAAAATAATCAAGAACTCCTTCTTGATTACTACTATAGTATTTTATTTCTTTTATATCAAAAACTCTCTCATCCAGTGTTGTACCTACATTCACCAACAAATTGTTAGTTTTAAGAAGATAAGACCTTTCAGCCTCTTTTGATGCTTCAGGCATCAATCTCCCATCATCGACTTTCTAGACTTCAATAGATTCTATTTTGAGCTGCTGGCTGCTTCCATCTTCATCCTGCCAGTTCACTATTTCCTTTATGTCCCTACAGACACAACTTCCTTGCTGCTTCTAATCTTCCATATTAATGCCAAATAACTTCTACTCAATTTTTCTGGTTTCGACATCATATCTGTTAATGTTGTTTTCTATACCTATAGTTACATCATTATTTGAAAAATTACAACATTCATTCAACTCCATAAATGTTAAAAACATTTCATCTCTATCATGCATAGTAACTGTAATTTCGTCTGGATCAGGTTCTACAAGTTTTTCTTCTCCATCAGGTTCCTTTAGCCACCGTTCCAAAAACTTGATTTCCATATGAAATATTTTTAGCACTTCATCACTACCTTCACTCTTCCTCTGGAAATATTCCTGAGTTGTCCTGGTTTTAGCATCATTACATTGTACACTTTTGTCAGCAATTTCATTAAACAAATACATTTGTTTACCTCCTTGAAATTTTTCTTCGGCATTTCTACTTTGTTCCTGTTCCATAACAGCTTCGACTTGTTGTTTTACCCCAAACAAGAATTCATTTATGATTTATTCCTATTGTAAAAAATCATTACCTTCCCCCTCTGAAAGGCATTCTCCACCAGACTTTACCTCAAAATTTTCCTTCATCTCTGTGACAGTTCCATCATACTGCTCACCATCTCTTGCATATCCTGCAATCATACAAAAACTGTGACAAAAAATGAAAGGCTTCATAGCCTCATCTGCTTCTCTCGCCAACACATATTCAGATACTTTTGAACTATCCCAATAGTTCATGACATCTTCCTCATTGATCTCTTCACCCAAACTTTCACCCTGTTCTGGGCCACAAATGGAAACATCCATTTTTAACTTAGCCTCTTTGAGTTCTTCACATCTCAACATCTTCTCGAGATTCCTAAGCTCTGTTGTCAACTATATGTATACCTGATTTTCCTTTTTGTGTGTAACTTCTGCCACTTTACCTTCTTTCTCATGGTCCAACCATGTGTCTAGTCTTTCACATTTTCCTGCAACAACTCCATTAACAATTCAAAGTGAATTGTTATCTCAGCCTTCTCCCGCTCATACTCTTCATCTATTAATTGTTCACATATGCCACTTACCTTGGCATTTTCCTTCTTCTTCCTTCTATTGTGGTCTTCATCATATCTTCAGAAATGACTATCAACAGTCATCTTCTCCTCCTTTGTGAAATTCATCTGTTCACGTGTGGATTTCATTTAATCCACTTCTCAGCAATCACTCACACTTGCCATCCATCAAAAAATGAAAGTTCTTCTCGTGCTTTTGGCTTCTCTTGGTTCTCTATGTTGGAACCAATCTTTGGCAACTCCCTCATGCTTCACTTTGCTTCAAACAACACTTTAGTAACTCATGTGTTACAATGACCAATTCTTTTTGGGTGTCGGCTCCGTCGATCATGCACCCAATTACATTTAGAATTTTGACTAATATTACGACTCTTTGACTTCAAAATTACACCAATTCTTCATCTTGGATGAGAATACTCAGTCTTAACTCAAACTATCCAAACTTTCATCTGACTCTAGCACCTGTTTTGACTTTCAAGACTTGACCCAATAATTATGGCAATGGATATTTTGGCTTAATTCAAGTTATACAATCCTCCAACAAAAAATACACCCCTAATAAATTTTTAGGATGTAAAATGTTCACTTTATTTCATACTTCGTTCTTATGAAAAATCATCAGTTTTCCCTTATCATTTCACATGATACTGAAATATTTAGTCAAATTACAATTCAGGTTTTCCAAGATTTATTTTAAGGTGAAAATAAATAAACCATTCAATCTTCAAATTTTGAATTATCATTCCTCATGCTCCTATTAAGGTTATTGATAAACCTTTCTCTCTGCAGTCTCAATTCTCTGGTTTCCATTCTTCTGTGCCATCTTTGTCATAGTCAATACTTTCATGCTCACAAGTTCGTCATCTTAATGCAAACATTTCCCTACACTTATATACACCATGCAACATCAATGCACATCTCTTCACTTGTGTATAGAGAACAAGCAATCTCTTTGATAAATTATTTACAACTCGTACATTGTGTTCATCCTAAATATCACCTCCTTAAATTCCATCACATGATGGTAAAAAAAAAGGTTTACCACATCAAGCAATTATATTTTCAATCACAAATCAAAAGAATTCTTCTTTTCCCAACTACAGGCTTTGGTCCAACATGACTTAACCAAAAATGTGAAGAATCCACATTATGCATAATAAATCATTACACTATGCATAATAAACCTCCTCATATAAACATGCATGTTTTCCTTCATATCACCCAGGATTAGTACATTTTCCCCTTCATTTTCCATTCATTTATACTTCCGCATTTGCAACATTTCCACTCTTTCATAACATTTACAAAATATTATCTTCTCAAGTATGGCAAGGAAATTTAATCATCTAGATTTTAAAATACCCCTGCTCAATGAATATTTATTCATTCAATGAGCACTTACCTTGAATATTCTCATGTTTGAAATGATCCAACCCTTCTCTCGCGTATTATTTTAGGAATACATTCAAGGCTCTACAGATTTACTTTGAATGTGTAAGGTCCATTCTCTCCCCAAAAAAATTCTAACATAAATATTTTCCCAACAATTAATGTTAGAAACCTTCAAAGTATGCACACTCTCCCCTTTAATTTAAGCCAAGTTCCCTTATCTCAATCTCTTCAATTTCAATTCCTTGCTTTGAAAACGTGCAATCTTAATGTAACCGAATATCCTTTCAAGATTACATTCTCCCAAAAAAACATACATGAATTATTTGCAAAAACTTTACCTCTATCAATCCTAGTGAATTTTCCTTATGCTGGAAGATGGTATCAAGGAAATACTGGATCCATACCTTGAATGTTCCGATGGAGCTGCACCTCTCTTCACGAAATCTCTTTCTCACTTCTGATACCAAAATGATGTAGGAAAGTAACCAGAGGACCTTTTCCTTTCTTAAAATCGCAATTTTAATTTACAATACTCTCTATACTTGCTTAACTAGTTTATATAACCATATGCTATTCACAAGAACATGATCAGATTCTCTATACAAATATTAATGTTTTGGGTTTCCAAAACATTCGAGTCCCCTAGGATTGCTTGAATGCACATTAAAATATGGTTTAATAAAAAAGAAAATATTTTTTTTATAGCGCTCAGGTCATCAGATTCTTCCCACCATTTATCACAACTTACCAGCTATCAATTTCAGGTCGAACGCATAGGAGTCACCCCAGCTTTAATGCTGATGTCTGATGTGTTTGCAACGATTCATCGATTGGCAAGTTGATGCTGCAATTATGAACTGGTTTCGTTGCATTTCGCCACAGAGTGAAACACAATTCATGATTTCTCACATGTTAAAAAAATTGCTCTGCAAAAATGGTGTGACCGTTCCTCTGTTGGTTGCATACGATGCTCAAACCAAGCATGCCACCATTCAACACAGGTTCCAATGCATTTTATAGAATATGGAGAGTTTAAATTTGTGTCGGATCCGCTGCTATGCGTGGGTATTAACTTCACGATTTGATTTTATTATCAACTCACACAGACTTCTGTTAGTCGACCTCCCATGGTCATTCACAAACTCTGCTACTTGTTGCAATCTTATAGCTCTCACTCCTTACGTTGGCTTTTGTCGACTCCCATGGCTCGATATCCATTAATAGGCTCATGAACTCTACAAGGTGTGGATCACTCACCAAACCCATGGTTTCATCAAACTACGCAGGTTTCATTTGTTGTGGAGTCACAGCCTCCCAACCATGCGTAGACTGCTTTATCTGCTGAGTGTGCTCTTTTCAATTTCGATTATGTTGCCTTGTCCTTGAGTGAAAACGCTATTTTTCACCTCCACAACTAACGCAGAGAGGAATATTTGGTGTTTCTCTTATGCTTTCCTTGCATACATATCATTCCTACATCCACATACATACATCATATGCATATATAAATTGCAGACTCAACCCAAGATTCCAATCAATCAAATGTAGGAGAGATTCATCCTCCAACTCATCTCCTGCTCTGATACCAAATGACGTAGGGATTATGCTATAAAAAAAATCCTAGCATATAAAAATGCACTCCTTCACTCAACATGAAAACTCTCAATAATTATTCATTAAAACCATAAAAATATTCAGCTAAAAAATACATATGAAGGAAGTAGAGCCATTCAAATAAAATACTGATATAAAAACATAAAAAACTCTTTGGCCAAATATTACATTGGGAGGCCTCTTGGATCTCGGCCCTTCAAACCATCTCTCACTCTCACTGTACTCCTTACTACTCTCAGCTCTCTCATCCTCATAAAACCCTCCTATTTATACATAAATAATGAATTTATTTCACTCCATAAATTCCTCCACGTAAATCTCAACTTAAAATCTGATTTAGATTTTTTTTTTTTTTTGGATCCAACTAAGTCTCGTTTATGGAATTCCTCATCCCTAGATTATCTACCTAATTCACTCCACTCATATCCTTAATTATTTAAGGAATATTTACAATAATCCTCACCTTTACATTTTTCTCCTAATTTATTAAAAATAAACAATTTAATTAATAAAATAATTAAAATATCTCACCCCCCTTATTACATAATTAAATAATGAAAATTTGGCTTGGATGCTCCTGCATCAATAACTGAGGGTTTTTATTATAAAGTAGTAGTGATATTTTGAGTACAATATGGATGTCGAAAACTGAAAATCCACAACAAGAAAATCTGGAAAATATATTCCCTAAGAAACCTCGACACTCTCACTGCCTACACTCTTGAATTCCTGCACTCGCATGTTACTGCACTTATGCATTCTTGTACTCATGTTCCTGTGCTCGTGTGTTCCTAAACTTGCACGCTCTTGGACTTGCATGTTCTTATGCTCGCGCACTCCTGCACTTGTGCTCCTACACTGGGAATGACATAGCCTATTGTCGTTTCATCTTTAGATCTAGAAATATTCCTTTGGAGCACTGCCCTACCCCTCACTAACATTGTGTCCCTCTCTAGCTCGAACTCTTCTGTTGTTAGTTTTATTTTCAAAAGAAACTATTGTTCAAGTGTCGCCTCTTCATCACAATTTCTATCCCTTCTTATATATTCTTGTTGGGACTCTAAACACCAATATTAAATCTTAATCAATGGCTCAGATAATTTATGGATCAATCTATCTGATTTTCTAGAGAATTCTCACCTTGAATTAATTAATTAGGATTAATTAACCCTATTCCTTAAGTTTATACTTAGGAGATATTTAAAAATCAGTTAATAATCTAATTAAGTCATCTCTAGGTGGAATTTCCAGAAATGATTTCTAGTTTTTGGATATGTCATGTCTTCTAGCCTCTCCACCAAGTTTTGTGGCTAGAACACATCTGATGCTACAAAAAATAAAACTCACTCTTATCGATGATTGTGTTCTAGTGTTGCAAACCCTACCACAACACACTATCTTTGTATCACCCTTTGTCATGTTGCTGATATCTGGCCATATTGCCTACCAACCACTATGAAACTCTGATGTTTCATATGTGCTATTGTTGATAATGTTGTACTAATACCTGTTAGTTTTAGTATTTGAATCCTATCACCAGTAATCAAATGGAATATTATCATGTCTTTTTAGGGTCCCGTGGTGAAATTTTTTTCATTTCATTAGATCTTGGAGCAAAAGTTTGGTCAGTGGGTATTAGGTTTAGGACTATTTTCCACTCCTTCCAAAATTTTTAAATTTTCGGTCCATGTCATCACTCAGCTAAGTGTATCATCATTCGGAGATTTTAATCATCATTTCAGTCATCATAACCATGATTTCATTTAGTTTCGTGTCTCCATTAGGTCATTAGGCTTTCAAGGTCACTAAAACTCTCAAGTCGTGCATAAAATCCGGTAATTGGAGAAGTGGTAATAGCAAATTTTCTTCAATAAATTTTGATTTAAAAAATGTAATTTTGTGTTTCTATATGTAATAAGTACTTCATGTTCTTAAAATATGTAGTTAAATGTTTCAAAAAGGTTCGGTGTTCCACATAAACACCCAAAATATAGTTGCTACAAGAGAGTTGCTATACTTATGGAGTACTCGTGGGAAAATGAATATTTCTTTGTCATGGAGTGTCCAAATGACTTTCTTGATGAGTCAAAAGATAACTATACAGAGAGATATTTCCAATTATTTATCATGATCTCAATTTGGAGTTCATGAAGGCCTCCAAAAGTGACCTTCAACTTCACACTGCGCTTTTTGCAGTGATCACATTGTGCTTTTCTTAAGGACGTTGCACTTTTTGCAGAGTTCGCTGCACTTTTCTCAAGGCCATTGTGCTTTTCTTTGTGAAGCAGCCACAGCCTCAAATATTTTTTGCGAGGGTTATAAGTAGAAATTAAATGTTTCTTCACTCATTTTCAAGTAAATTTCGTCCTCCAAGATTCTCCTTTCAGCTCATTGTCATAATTTTATGGTGAAAACCTCTCCATGACTTCCATGCCATGATCTAGTAATTAAACCCTAGTTTTCAAAGATTTAAAAGTTAATTTGTTTTCCCCCAGACCCTTTTACCCCCCTCACACTCTAATTCATCCGCCACTGACTTCACATCCCTTTATTCCTGACTCCTAATTCATATTTCCTAAAACCCTACCCCTACATTGCGCTTTTCTAGGCAACTAGACAACATCCCTGTATTTGAATTCCCTACCCCATCCCCCTTATCATTTAAACTCTCCATCACTTCCCTAAGCTTCCTAACTATGTTACACACTTCCATGAATTTTCCCTCACCTATCCCAACTCCCTAACCCTGCAATCCCACTCCATTTTCCTGCCCCTTCTTCCCTAGGGTTTTTAAGAAAAATTGAACATAATGGAGGAAGGGAGAAACATGATGGAGGAAGTGAGAAACACCATAGAAGAAGAGAATAAGAACTAAAATAAAGGAGGGAGAATCCTAAGGATTGAACCATCAAACACTATGGAATTGATGTCATCACCACTTGCAGTTAAATGTTTTCAACATATAGGTTGTTTTGAGTTTTGTTAGATGGTCGAAAGAGTGCAGAGCCATCCAAATTTGACCACGATATTCATCACCAACCTTCAAAAATACCACGTCACAATTTTAGGGGTGAAATTAATCATTTAAACAGATGCTATTGTAGTAGCTATAGGGATACCAAACCATGGTGAGTATTGGTTCAAAGGCCTGAACCTAGACCTTGAGTAGTACAAACCCTACTTGAAATCACAATGCAAAAGAAACCCTAATTTGTCAAAAGGAGAAGGATAAGTTGAAAATACTTTTTGATACATCCATGATAGCATAAAGTACCTTTTTTGGCATTTTTGGAGCAATTTTGAGGAAATTTTGAAATTTTGAAAAAAATCCTTGAAGGCACATTTTCCAGAAATGACATGTTTAGACATCTTTTTGTAGAACATATTGTGGCCAAAAAAAGATGAATTTTGGGAAAATGGATAAGTTTTTTGTTCCTAAGATATCAAAATACAAAAACCTACTTCATATTTTATGTAGGTATTACAGAATGAGAGATCCATTCACATCTCCATGGCCTATTTTTCTGACCGTGAAATGTCCTGTTTAAGTCACATTTTTGCATAGAATCTTGTGGACAATAAAAGAATCATATTGGGAAACTATAGGAGGTTTTTGTTCCTAACATGCCAAAGAAAATAAATCTCACTTATTTTTGCAAAAAAATTCATGGTTAGTGAGATATTGCTCCATCTGTGAGGCCTATTTTTGAAAAAAACCCATAAATTTGACACAGTCTGACTGCAAAAAATGCAATGTGAGCCACGTTGCGCTTTTTCTGTAGGCCTCTAAATGATAAAAAAAATATACATGGTTTGATATATAATGGTGTTTAAGTCACGTTTTGACTATTGGAACTCCAAAAAATGAGCTTTTGACAGGTGGAAAATCCCACAAACCTCCTAAAAAACACCTTTCTGCCACCTTTTTCAACCTTACGTTGTGCTTTTTGACCAGTTTTGGAAAAAGTGGGTTTTTAGGGGCTTAACACCATCATTTTCATTTCTTAAGGACAATTGAGATAACTATGTAGGAACCTATTTCCAATGAGATATCTTGATCTCAATTTGGAATTTAGCAAGTAATTCAAAAGTCAGCTTGAAGGTCACACTGCGCTTTCTCACGGGCACACTATGTTTTTTCCAAATTGTCTCTCATCTTCAGAATTTTGACCTTTTATCAGTTGATTGTTGGGTGTGGAGCCTGATTATCTTGTTTATTTTGTATCACAGCTTTGAACCCCTGTACCTTAATGGGGCAAAAAAACTGCCCGTAATTAAACGCTACTTGGGGGGTCTAGGGTGGGGGTGGTTGTGACATTATGGAGCCCCCCCCTGGCAGGGGGTTTCAGGGGTAGCACCCCCAAAGCTAAAAATAGATGTAAAATTCCCTGGTAAAAGTATAATAATTTCTAGTCAATATAGGCCGTTCATTAGGCGGATGATCTAACGGTAGAAGTTATGTTTAGTTTAGGGTTTTTTTCCCTAGAAGGCAACCCCTCGCTTTTATGAGGGTATTTTATTACGGATGTGTAATGTGTGTGTATTCTCAGAGTGAGAAACAGATAGGGAGACTGTGAGAGAGAATAGATGATATTACAATGGATCTGTTGTAGGTTGTGTCTCTTCATTTTTCTGGATAATAGGAAGGAAGGACTGGCTGTTTCGGGTGGATGTAGCCCAAATTGGGTGAACCACGTATATCTGTGTCTCTCTGGTTTTATGTGTTTTGTGCGCTTTTGTTTTCTGCATATTTTATGTGTTTCATTGCTCTGTAATATATTATTTTCTAACAATTGGTATGAGAGCCGAAGGTCTATTTGGATGATAAACTCACATGAAAGAAGGGTTCCTGGTTCGAGTGGGAGAAACAGAAAAACATTGTAAGTTTAGGGTCGAGAAATTTAATGGCCAAAACTTCCCATTGTGGAAGATGCAGATGGAATATTATATGTATCAGAAAGATCTGTACCTACCATTGAGCGGAAAAACAAAGAAGCCGACGGCTATGACATACGCAGAATGGGAGATGCTCGATAGAAAGGCACTCGGAACAGTACGGTTGTACCTCATGGCATTGGTAGCCTTCAATAATATTTCGAAGGAAACAACAACATAGGGTTTGATTAAGGCATTGGCAAAACTATATGAAAAACCCTCGGCCTCGAATAAGGTATTTCTTATGAAATGCTTATTTAATATGAAGATGTCAGAAGGTGGATTTTTTGTAGACCATTTAAATGATTATAATATAGTTACCAGTGAGTTAAGCTCTGTAGGTGTAAAATTTGATTATGAAGTTAGGGCTCTTTTTTTTCTGTGCTCATTGCCAGAAAGCTACAATGGTTTAGCTATGGCCATTAGTAACTTTGTCTCTGGATCTAGTACTTTAAAGTTTGATGATGTTTTTGGTGCTATCCTTAGCGAGGAAATGCGACGGAAAAGCTCTGGTGAGACATCGGGTAATGCTTTGAGTGTAGATTCTAGGGGAAGAAAAATGAAAAGAGGAAAGATCTTAGGATATCATAGTAAATCAATGAAAGTCAGATCCAAATCTAGACCGGGGATAGTGTGCTAGAAATATGGAAATAAAGGACACCTAAAGAAATACCATAGATCTCAGAAGGGAAAAGAAGGAGACGCACACCAAGAAAATAATCATGAAGAAAATGTGTCAGGTGATGTGTTACAAGATGCTTTGATTCTTTCTTTCAAAAATGTTACTAATTCTTCGATAGTAAATTTATGGGCCTCATTCCATGCCACACCTGATAAGAAATATTTTCATGACTATGTTCAAGGAGATTTTGGATAAGTTCGTTTGGGTGATGATAAACCTTGTAAAATTTTTGGAATGGGTAAGGTTCTAGTAAAAAAATAGAATGGAAACCAATGGCTATTAAAGGAGGTAAGGCATGTTCCAGATTTGAAAATTTGATTTTCAACAGGGCAATTATTCGGTGAAGGTTGTGTGACAACTTTCATAGATAAAACTTGGAAGGTCACCAAAGGAGCCCTGGTAATAGCAAAAGGAGAAAAGGTTGGTACATTGTATTTATGCAATGGTATTTCTAACTTGTTAATTCTTTAACTTCCAAAGGAGCAGATGTAGCATTATGGCATCATAGGCTCAGGCACATGAGTGAGAAGGGGATGAAGATTCTTCACTCAAGAAATTTGTTTTCGGGTTTGAAAAATGTTGATTTGGATTTCTGTGAGAATTGTATTTATGGAAAACAGAAGAGAGTCAGATTTCTCAGAGTTGGGAAAGAAAAGAAGAGTGAAAAATTAGAGCTTGTGCATACACATGTATGGGGACCTACTCAGGTATCATCTCTTGGTGTCTTTCATTATTATGTTACTTTTATTGATGATGCAACTAGAAAGGCTTGGATTTATTCTATTCAGAATAAATCTGATGTATTTGATACTTTCAAGAAATGGAAAGCTTTGGTTGAGATTGATACAGGAAAGAATTTGAAGTGTCTCAGATCAGACAATGGATGTGAATATTGCAGTAAAGAGTTTGATAGGTACTGTTCAGAGCATGGAATTATCAGAGAGAAGACAGTTCCAAGAACACCACAAGAAAATGGTGTGTCAGAAAGGATGAACAGAACAATCATGGAGCATGCAAGGTGCATGAGATTGCATGCAGGATTTCCTTTACAATTTTGGGCAGATGCTATAGATACTTTTTTTTATCTAATAAACAAAGGGCCTTCAAGTTCCTTAGATGGTGGTATTCCAGAGGAAGCATGGATAGGTAAAAAGGTAAACTACACTTTTTTAAAGCCTTTTGGCTGTGAGGCCTTTGTCCATATTAATAAAGAAAACAAAACAAAGCTTGAGGAAAAATCAAAGAAGTGTACCTTTATTGGATATGGTGTTAATGATTTTGGTTATCGCTTATATGATTATGAAAATCACAAAATAATTAGGATCAGAGATGTAATTTTCAATGAAAAGGTATTGTATAAGAATCAGTTGCAGGAAAAGAAATAGGAAAAGGAAAATAAAGAATACAAAGTTCTTGATGAGATCACAGAAAAAGTAAAGGTGCCTAAAAATAATAATAATCAACAACCACAGCAACAACAACCACTACAACAGCAACAGGCACCTCAAACACCTGAAATTGGTGTCAGAAGATCTACCGAGATAAGTAGAACCCCTGAACAATACTCCCCTTCATTATATTATTTATTGTTGACTTATCCTGGTGAACCCGAATGTTATGAAGAAGCAATGCAGGTTGAAAGCAAGAAGAAGTGGGAGCTAGCCATGGAAGAAGAGATGGACTCCTTAATGCATAACCAGACTTGGGACTTAGTCAGGTTTCCTACAGGTAAAACTACATTGGAGAATAAATGGGTTTACAGGCTGAAGGAAGTAATTATGGAGGAAAACAAAGGTACAAAGCTAGACTTGTGGTGAAGGGGTTTGCACAAAAGAAAGGTATTGATTTTGATGAAATATTTTCTCCTATTGTTAAGATGATTTCAATTAGAACTATTTTAAGTCTTGTGGCAACGGAAGATTTGCATCTTGAACAGTTAGACATAAAGACAACATTTATCCATGGAGATTTGGAGGAAGAGATCTATATGCAACAACCAGAAGGACATGAGGTCAAAGGGAAGGAAAAATTAGTGTGCATGTTAAAGAAGAGCCCGTATGGCTTAAAACAGGCTCTAAGGCAGTGGTATCTAAAATTTGACAATTTTATGTTTGAACAAGGTTATACTAAATGTCACTCTAATCATTGTGTTTATTTGAAAAAGAAAAATGATGGCAACTATATTATATTGTTATTGTAAGTATATGACATGCTTGTTGCAAGGTCTAACATGTAGGAATAAATGTGCTCAAAAGAAAATTTTCAAATTCATTTGCAATAAGGATTTGGGAGTTGCAAAACAAGTACTTGGTATGAGAATAACTAGAGACAGGAAAAATCACAAATTAACACTGTCTCAGAATGAGTACATACAAAAGGTGTTGAAAAGATTTAATATGCAGAATGAAAAACTAGTTAGTACACCTTTTTCTATCCATTTCAAACTTAGTAAGGAGATGTGCCCCAAGACCCAAGAAGAAATGGACTATATGTCTAAAGTTCCATATGCATCAGTAGTTGGAAGCTTAATGTATGCAATGGTCTACACAAGGCCTGAAATTGCACATGCAATGGGAGTTGTAAGCAGCTACATGAACAATCTAGGAAAATAACATTGGATGGCAGTAAAATGGATTCTCAAATATTTGAGAGGTACCACAAGTCAAGCATTATGCTTTGGTGGTTCAAACATTTCTATATAGGGATATGTTGATGCAGATATGGTAGGTGATAGAGATAACAAAATGAGCACTACAGGATATGTATTTACCGTAGGTGGAATAGCTATCAGTTGGGTTTCAAAAATCCAAAGTGTTGTTGCACTTTCAGCAACAGAAGCATAGTATGTTGCTACTATAGAGGCTAGTAAAGAAATGATTTGGTTACAAAGGTTTATGGATGAATTGGGTAAGAAGTATGATATGGGAACGTTATACAGTGATAGCTAAAGTGCCATTCATCTTGCAAAGAACTCATCATTTCATTCCAGTACTAAACACATACATCTCAAGTACCATTTCATACGGTCAGTATTGGAAGATGGACAGTTGAAGCTGGAAAAGATACACACTAGCTAGAATCTTGCAGATATGCTAACAAAATTTTTAAATAGGGAGAAGATGAGAATATGCTCAGTTTCAATTGGTCTTAAAGGATGACGATGAATATGAGAAACAGCCAGGTCCAAAGAGGAGTCATTTTCTAGCAAATGAAGCAGTGGTGGAGTTGCTACAATCAGTCTCCAAGTGGGATATTGTTGGGTGTGGAGCCTTATTATCTTGTTTATTTTGTATCACAACATTGGATCCCTGTACCTTAATGGGGTGGAAACGCTACCTGGGGGGTCCAGGGGGGGGGCTGCGACTTTATGGAGCCCCCCC
This sequence comes from Pinus albicaulis, assembly GCA_034641835.2. NCBI lineage: Eukaryota > Viridiplantae > Streptophyta > Pinopsida > Pinales > Pinaceae > Pinus > Pinus albicaulis. The sequence goes on from JAXQQM020091464.1 coordinate 261,027, forward strand.
TTGGTGGGGGGTTTCGAGGGCAGTGCCCTCGAAGCTAAAAATAGATGTAAAATTGCCTTGTAAAAGTATAATAATTTCTAGTCAATCTAGGTCATTCATTATGTGGATGATATGACAGTAGAATTTATGTTTAGTTTAGGGTTTTTTTCCCTAGAAGGAAACCCCTCACTTTTATGAGGGTATTATATTTCGGTTGTGTAATGTGTGTGTATTATAAGAGCAAGAAACAGATAGGGAGACTGTGAGAGAGAAAAGAGGATATTACAGCGGATCTAATATAGGTTGTATCTCTTCATTTTGCTGGATAATAGAAAGGAAGGACTGGCTGTTCATGGTGGACCTAGCCCAAACTGGGTGAACCACATATATCTATGTCTCTCTGGTTTTATGTGTTTTGTGTGCTTGTCTTTTCCACATATTTTATATGTTGCATTTCTCTGTAATATATAATTTTCTAACATTGATTGGTGGATTCCAAGGATTTTTACTGATGTAAATGTAAAAAATGAATGTAATTATGTATTTTATAATTACTAGAGGTAGACACATGAAGTAAAATTGTATTTTTGGGTCAATTGAATAAGTTTCATCAAAGATAGGGATGAGTTTGTTGACCTCCCTAGTCATTAGGATTACAGTTGAGGACTTTGGGGAACAGATCCACAAGTCATGGATTCAACCCCTAAGAGTGGGAGAAGTTTTTTTTTTGTCTATATCTTTCATTTTCTTTGCCATTCCAATGACTGGATGTTGTGTAGTTGATCTTTGAACACTAGTGTAATCAGTCAATTTTGGAAGGAACTAATAGAAAGAGTTGGAGATATTTTGGTGGGATTCTTGTGTAATGTGTTTTAGCAGTGTTGCATCTTATGTTTCCATATGTTTAAATGTATTATAATTTCCATATCCATTCCATATCTGAATGTGATTAATTCATAAGTTAGACAAGAATAATTCATTATTTGATGCTCTGTTTTGTAGGTATTATTAAAGTTGTGTTTCATTTTCTTCTGATTGAAAAGAATTCATGATTTCTATGCTCTTTTCTGAAACCCTAGAAATCTCTCATACTCATCTTGATACCTAAATGTGCTAAATTATGTGCCTACTTTGCCCCATCGGATCTCTGAAATTCTGATCCTCATTGCCCTGACCTAGTTCTTCTCTAACCTAATTCACCATTTAACACCCAAAATCAATCAATCAAACTCTAGTTATAATATACCTAACCTAAAATCCTCATTATCCAATTATCTTGGTTGTGATATCTTGGAGAGATCCATTTCCTTCCTAGTAGGGCTAGCTACTTGGAAAAATATTGGTCTTTGGTTACCTTTTTTAGTCTCCTTCTTAGCCTTCAGAGATCCGGTGGAGTGATAACATCTTGGCCACTCCACTGGGAGTGAAGTGACAGATCTTCCCTGAAAAAGAATGAAAAGGATCATATTTGATTGTTGATGGTGAATAATGATTAGACACACAAAGGTTGGAATAATTCACCTGGCGACACCAAATTCATTTCAAAACAAGTCTAAGACTCCATTGGAGAATGAACCTTGCCAATAGAAACATGAAAAGACAACATCGGAAGATCAGGTATTCAACTTGGACTTTCATGCAAGACATCATGTTCTTTGTCCTTAATTATTTTTTCTCTTTTCTCGAGAATGTCAAGAAGTTTTTTCAAGGTAAACTGTATTTGAGAAAATATCCTAGATCTGTAGTTGATTCCTTCCCTTTGAAAATTTTGGATTCAAATTCCCTTACACCTTTGATCTCATTCAAGATATTTCTTCTGAATCTTATGATGATCATCTTCATCTTGATGAGCCTCAAGTGATCAAGACTAATCTTACAGCTTCTGTACATACTCTTATACCTTGTAAAATTCTAGATAGATACAAGCCACTCATATTACCTCCTATACTCCATGATTTCCCTAAAAACTATTACAAATATGTTCCCAGGTTTGATGGAGAATATGGTAACATCACTACTGAGAAACACATTCAAGGTTTTGAAATTTTTCTCAATCTTTTTGAGGTTGATGAAGATGATGTTAGTATCAGAATATTTTCTTTGTCTTTGCAAGGAAAAGCCAAGGACTGGTTCAAAAACTTTCCAGTTGCAAGCATTTTTTATTTCCATTAGTTTGTGAAAGCATTCCTTGATAAATGGGTGATCAAGAGGAATCATTTTCTGATTTTAGAAGAAAATAATCATTTTAAAATAAGCCCAAGAGAAACAATGCAACACCTTTTAGCTAGGTTTAATCAAATATACCATTCAATCCTTGGTAATATGAAACTGCCTCCTAGTTCATCTCTAGGTTTAGCTAGGTTTTAGAATATTTTCTCTGTCTTTGCAAGGCAAAGTCAAGGAATGGTTCAAAAACTTTCCAGTTGCAAGCGTTTTTTATTTCCATTAGTTTGTGAAAGCATTCCTTGATAAATGGGTGATCAAGAGGAATCATTTTCTGATTTTAGAAGAAAATAATCATTTTAAAATAAGCCCAGGAGAAACAATGCAACACTTTTTAGCTAGGTTTAATCAAATATACCATTCAATCCCTGGTAATATGAAACTTCCTCCTGGTTCATCTCTCTTACACTAACTGGATGCCTTTGATCTGGAAATGGAATTTCAATTGAGAGAAAGGAACACTACAATGCTTGAAGAAAAAAAGGACAATGCAATAGATCCGAGAACTAATTTTCTAGTCAGAAGGTTAAAGTTGAAGGCAGAAGAAAGGGAGAACATAGAAAAGGAATACCTGAAATATTCAAAAGTAAAGCTTTACATTTTGATAAGTACCATGGATTAATGCAAAATATCACCATGAGATATGCATTTTCTGATTAAAAACACCATGTTCCACTTATTGCAGAAAAAGAGGTTGTTGGCCCTAAACATTTTCCTATTAATCCCAGTTACCATAGACCATAAAATCATTGATGTTTTTATTCATTTATGGACAATCATGAAAATGGATTTTTAGATCAAATCGAGGAGAAGAAATATGCTGATATAATGTGTATGTTTCATGACATTACTTATATTGATAATTTACCCAAGTTTGATCAATATGATGATGGCAGTGTTCTCCAAATTGAAGCTAACTTTGTAGAGAAATCATCAGTTGGTTTGTGGGAGAAGGAAGCTCGGTTTCAGCAATTGAAATGCACTAATCAATTGATGTATATATGTGATGACAATGATGAGGAAAATGCAAAAAAATTCAAAGTAAGTGAAGGATTTTTTGCCTTAAGTTTCTCTTCATTCCAATTCATCATAGAAATTTTTAAGATAAAAAATCAGCAATATTTATGTGTTGATATTGAGCATGAAGAACACAATGAACTTCCATATCAAGACTCCTTACCCTCATGTTTCTCCTCATTTGAGAAAATGAGAGAAAACTATAAGAAATTAGATAAGCTATTTATCAGTAGTATAAATGGGCATCCTTCTCATCAATTGGTTGAGGAGGTCACTTGTGATATGCAAGCTTATTATGCTCCATAATCACAAGCACTAAGTTACATTGAGTTTCAAATCAAAGATGAAAGCTTAGAACCTGAAACATATTATGCGTTGATGTAGGATGATTCTTTACTGTTAATTTTTGACTCATTTTAGTTTTTGAAGAGAAATATTCATAATATCCTTGAAATAAAGACTCATAAGCCTATATAAAAACATTTAATATCATTAGAACAAATGTATGATAAGTCGCAATAGTCATCTCAAATTATCCATGATCCAATAGTTGATGTTTTGGATGATAAAACTTCGATCAGACAGTCGGCTTCATTATCTTGTTCAGTAGGAGTCTCATTACAAAGCTCATACAAATATTTGCAATCATTTCAGGAGAGTAATGAATAATATTATTGTTTTTTTGTTGATCACCATGAAAAATTAATCATTAACGAGTTTTAGGATCCTTTTGTCAACTTGTTGCAGTCATCAAGGGAGGAAAGCACAAATTTTGGGAAAATTTTAAAATCAAGGTATGAAGACTACCTAGAGCAGAGTAGTAATGTATGATATGGGCTGAAAATTAATATGTATTCCTATGAAGATCCTTTTGCTGCACTCTTGAAGTCAGTCGGTGGGCTCATGCTTTGTAATTTGATTAAGATTCAATCCGTTAACAAGTTTTCATGGGAGTTTCCTTTCAGTAGTTTTCCTTTGTTGCTCATGAGAAAGCACTTACAGAGAATTCAAGTAGCAGAAAAAAATGCTTACATGGTTGCATTGGCTATTCTATTTCACTTGATCAGGTGATGTATGGATTAGTTACTATAGGTGTGATGAATAAGTTTGATTCTGAGCATTTTTAAAAAAAAAGTGTCTTCTAGTAGAGTTTGCAGTTAGTCTACAATTCATTTTTTCAGTCGGTTTGAAACATCGATTCTCATATTTTGTTTTTAACTCCATGCCCAATGGATAAGGCTACTTGGTCTATGGTTTTCTTGACACCTCGAAAGAGCTTCCATCCCCAACTAGATCCAAAATTTTAGTGTTAGTATTTGCACACTGTCACCAGTGATTAAACAGAATATTATCATGTCTTTTTTATGGTCCCATAGTCAAAAAAATTTCATTTCATTAGCTCTTCAAGAAAAAATGTGGTCACTAGGTATTAGGTTTAGGACTATTTTCCACTCCTTGCAAAATTTTTAAATTGTTGGTCCATGCCATCACTCAGCTGAGTGTAACATCATTCAGATATTTTCATCATCATTTCAGTCATCATCACCATGATTTCATTCATTTTCGTGTCTCCATTAGGTCATTAGGGTTTAAAGGTCACCAAAAATCTTATTCCATGCATAAAATTTGACAATTGGAGTGGTAATAAAAAATTTTCTTCAATAAATTTTGATTTCAAAAATTTAATTTTATGTTTGTATATGTAATAAGTACTTCATGTTCTTAAAATCTTCAGTTCAAGGTTTCAAAAATATTAAATGTTCCAAATAAATGCCCAAAATATAGTTGCTATAGGAGATTTGTTATACTTCTGGAGTAATCTTGGGAAAATGCATTTTTCTCTGTCATGGAGTGTCCAAATGAATTTCTTGATGAGTCAAATGATAACTAGATAGAGAGAAATTTCCAATGAGATACCATGAGCTCAATTTATAGTTCAAGAAGGCCTTATAAAGTGACCTGCAATTTCACACTGTGATTTTTGCAGTGAGCACGCTATGCTTTTTGTAAGGACGTTGCACTTTTTGCAAATTTTGGCGCGATTTTCTCAAGCTCGTTGCGCTTTTCTCTGTGAAGCAGACATGCTCAAATATTATTTGCAAGTGTTATAGGAAAAAATTAAAGGTTTCTTTACTCATTTTCAAATAATTTTCATCCTCCAAGCCGCTCCTTTTAGCTCATTGTCATAATTTTATGGTGAAAACCTCTCCATGACTTCCATGCCATAATCTAGTAATTAAACCCTAATTTTCAAATTTTGCAAAGTTAATTTGTTTTCCCCTAGACCCTTTTACCCCCCTCACACTCTAATTCATCCCCCACTACCCTCAAATCCCTTTATTCCCCAATCCTAAGTGATATTTCCTAAACCCTACCCCTAAGTTGCGCTTTTCTAGGAAACTAAACAACATCCCTATATTTGAACTCACTACCCCATCCCCCTTATCATTTCAACTCCCCATCACTTCCCTAATCTTCCTAACTCCCTTACACACATGCCTAAATTTTTCCTCACCTATACCAACTCCCTGACCCTACAATACCACTCCCTTTTCTTTCCCCTTCTTCCCTAGGGTTTTTAAGAAAAAATGAACATAATGGAGGAAGAGAGAAAAACCATAGAAGAAGAGAATAATAATTGGAATAAAGGAGGGAGAATCCTAATGATTGAACCATTAAACACTAGGGAATTGATGTCATCGCCACTAGAAGTTCAATTTTTTTAGCATGTAGGTTGTTTTGAGTTTTGTGAGATGGTCATAAGAGTGTAGAGCCATCCTAATTCAACCAAGATATTCATCACCAACCTACAAAAATAGCAAGTCACCATTTCAATATGTGTTATTATAGTAGCTACAAGCAAACCAAACCATGGTCAGTATTGGTTTAAAGGCATGAATCTAGACCTTGAGCAGTACAAACCCTACTTGAAATCACAGTGCAAAGGCAACACTAATTTTTCAAAATGAGAATAATAAGTTGGAAATACTTTTTTATACATCCACGATAGCATAAAAAACCTTATTTGGCATCTTTGGAGAAAATTTGAAAATTTTGAAAAAATCCTTGAAGGCACATTTTCTAGAAATGTCTTGTTTAGACATCATTTTTCATAACATATGGTGGCCAAAAAAAGATGAATTTTGTGAAAGCGGAGGAGGTTTGTGTTCCTAAGATATCAATCTCAAATAACCTACTTCATATTTTACACAGGTATTACATAATGAGATATTCATTTACATCTTCACAACCTATTTTTCTGAGTGTGAAATGTCATGTTTAAGCCACCTTTTTTCAGAGAATATTGTGGACAATAAGAGAAGAATATTTGGAAAATGGAGTTGGTTTTTGTTCCTAAAATTCCAAAGAACAAAATTCTCTTTCATTTATTAAAAAACGTTCATGGTTAGTGATATAGCGCTCCATCTTTGAGGCCTAGTTTTGAAAAAATCCCAGAAACTTGACATAGTCTGACTGCAAAAAGCGCAACATGGGCCACGTTGTGCTTTTTTAAAGGCCTCTAAATGATATAAAATCTACATGTTTGGATATATAATGGTGTCTACATCAATTTTTTACTATTGGCACTCCCAAAATAGAGCTTTTGATAGGTGTAAAATCCCAAAAACCTCTAAAAAACACCTTTTTGCCACCTTCTTCAGTCTCATGTCGCACTTTTTGACAAGTTTTGGAAAAGTGGGTTTTCAGGGGCTTAACACCATCCTTTTCATTTCTTATGGGAATTTTGGATAACTAGACAGGAATAAATTTCCAATGAGTTATCTTGAGCTCAATTTGGAGTCCAGCAAGTCAGTCAAAAGTCAGTTGTAAGGTCACGTCACACTTTCTTAGGGGCACGCTACGTTTTTTCCAGATTGTATGTCATCTTCGGAATTTTGAATTTTTCTCAGTTTATTGATGGTTTCAAAGGATTTTATTGATGTAAATGTAAAAATTTAATGTAACTATGTCTTTTATAGTTACTATAGGTAGATACATTAAGTAAAATTGTATTTTTGGGTCAAGTGAATCAATTTCATCAAAGATAGGGATGAGTTTGTTGACCTCCCTAGTCATTAGGATTCCATTTGAGGACTTTGGGGAACAACTCCACAAGTCATGGATTCGACCCTTGAGAGTGGGATAAGTTTTTTTTGTCTATATATTTCATTTTCTTTTCCATTCACATCGTTGGATGTTGTGTAATTGATATTTGAACACTAGTGTAATCAATCATTTTTGGTAGGAACTAATAGATATATTTGCAGCTATTTTGATGGGATTCCTGTGGTAATGTGTTTTAGCAGTGTTTCCTCTTATGTTTACATATGTTTTAATGTATTATACTTTCCATATTCATGCCATCTCTCAATGTGATTAATTCCTAAGTTAGATAAGAATAATTCATTATTGAATGCTCTGTTTTGGAGGAATTATTACAGTTGTGTTTAATTTTCTCCTGATTGAAAATAATTCATGATTTCCATGCTCTTTTATGAAACCCTAGCAGTCTCTCATACTCATCTTGATACCTAAATGTGCTAAATCATGTGCCTCTCTTTTCCTATTATATATCTGCAATTCTGATCCTCTTTTCCCTAACCTAGTTCTTCCCTTACCCAATTCACCATCCAGAACCCAAAATAAATCAATCAAACCCTAGTGCTACTATACCTAGCCTAAAATCCTCATTATACAGTCATATTGGTTGTGATATCTTGGAGAGAGCCACCTCCTACCTAGTAGGGCTAGTTACTTGGAAAAATATTGGTAGGTGGTTACCTTTGCTGGTCTCCTTCTCTGCCTTCAGAGATTTGGTGGAGTGGTAACACTACCAACACTGCATATTCACAGAAAATCCCTCTCATATGTTGTTGCTACTATTACAACTACTGCAACTAAGAAACATCCAAATAATTGAATAAATTGTGTTCAGTATGATGCATCTTTCTCCAAATTCTTTACTGCTTCTAGCCTCTGAACTGTCTTTGAATAATCTATGCTACTATTGACTATGTATCATTGTCAACACTACACCGTGCTCCTCAACATCTGACTTCTATTAGTCTGCAACTATCACTCTAGTATTGATGGCATCAATTTCCAGTGATCCATCCTACTATTAAATACAATGGGCCCCCATATCCTAGTAATGATCCATGAGGTGGACTCCTCATTGGACCCTACCCAAAATATGTAGCACTCTGGGGCTACAACAGGTATATCTACAAAATTTGATCTACTCATATTTCTGTTGCTACTACTTTGATACTACATCGACATTGTTGTGGAAAATACTATAAAAATGAGTCTTATCTCCCCAAATCCTGAAGTACTAGAATACATAGGGTTTCCCCCTTTAAAACTAGGCTCCTTCTAAGTATTGGTCTCCCTATGGGAAATATCTACTCCTTCCTAGTAACTCATACTCTCCTCCTGCATTGTAAACTCGATTGAAAATTCCAGCACTGGAAAACTTCTAGATGGAACTGCACCTACATACTATAACTAGTCAATTCACACTTCCTGTGTCACTCGAACTGTCTCAGTTAATAATCTAATTAAGTTATCTCTAGGTGGAATTTCCAGAAACAATTTATGGGTTTTGGATGTCTCATGTATTGTAGCCTTTCCACCAAGTTTTGTGGCTAAAACACATCCTATGCTAAAAAAAATAACACAAAATAGGTACATAGTATGTCTCAATAACAAATTTGTTTACTTTGTAGTATGTACGATGTTTCAACGGGTACTGGTAATAGTAAATTCAGGCTAAATAATCACGTGGCATGTTTCAAAATAAAAATATATCAGTTTCTTAGAGAGTAGGAACTTGGAACCGACTCTCATGCAAGAAACCTATCATACAAAATATTTCTAAACCTATCATACAACAAAAAGGAAAATAAAAGGAGCACTAATAAATCCAACTACTAAATTTCTAATCATTGAAGGAGACAAAATAGGTATATGGTATGTATGAATACCACATTTTTTACTTTTTAATATGTATAATGTTTCAATGGGTAGCAATGATTTTCAATGCAGGAAAAATAATCATGTGGCATGTTGCAAAATAAAATTGCATTAGTTCCTTTAGAGTGCGAGAACTTGGTATCCACATATGTCAACATGAGATTTCAGTAGAGGAATTAAAATTATTGTATTCAAGTCATGATCATATTTTCCTTCTAAGTAAAAAAATTGCACTAGAGGTGACCTGAAGAGTCCAAGTCTACCTCAGAATAACATAACCATAATTTAAAGTATCTACCAACTTCTATGTTTCACTACAAGTGGCTTATGTAGCTCAACTTCTTACAAGCCTAATTTCAAGCTTGAATTTTGTCTTGCCTCTTACTAATGGGTTCAGGTACCAAATGCAAGGTTTTAAAAAGTGATTTACCTAGATTATGTCTTAATTATTACAAATGGGGCAGGTCATGCCAAATATATAGTTAGAAGATTGAGTTATAATGCATAATAGATAGAAAAATAGACATATGGTTTTGTTAAATATAATGTGACATCAATTTTTTAACAATCCATGACTAAAATATAGTGTGCCCTAATTCTTCATACATCCACACTTTTTATAATGAAATGAGATGAATACAAAAATAATAAATGAACTGCTGAAAAGAAAATATCACCCTAAGAACAACCATAAATCCAAATCATACTACCCAATTTTATGAAGCCAAATATCAACATATAAATCAATCAACACACACACACACAGATATATATATATATATATATATATATATATATATATATATGATTTTTGACACCACTGTCATCTTTTCAAGACGGTTTCCACACAAAAATGACAGAAACACCTAATTCAATATACCTCAATTCCATGACATCAAGCTCCCCTATTTTTCTCAATGCATAGAAATACCTTACATCGAGATTCGTAGTGTTGTTGGCCATCTTCCAATCTCTACCAGATTATTACAAGCCATGAGGTGAGTTTCTCAAGATTATGGACAACACCCTAAGGAAAAAAATGTCTATGATATTTTTGTGTGATACAACTATAACTTCTTGAGATGCAACATGCCCTTGTCAATGGAAAAATCCACTTCATTCCACGTTATTTTCTCTTCTAATTATGGTACTAACAATGTTTCACTTTTTCTTTCAACATTTTTAAATGGCAGATTTTGTAATGGACAATTCCATATTCATAAAACTCCTAGATTGTTCATCTTCATGAAAATTTTCCAATGATATTTAACATAATTTTGTTTTATCTTCGTATTATTATCAAAAACCATAAAGGGGGGATATCTTCAAATTTGGGCAGTTTTTGTGCTAAGTGGAAAAGTTGTGTTAACCCCTTCTTAAGAAGAAGAAAACCTTGGTTTGGGTTTCCATGGAGGTGAGATACAAAAATGTAATAAATACAGGACCAAGGAAACTTGTTCAAAGCCAGCTAAGCCATTTAGAGATGATAAAATGGCCTTGCTAAGAAATCAATACAGGCAAGGGAGTTGAGTGGCCCTAGATAAGATCTCTTAGTTTCACAAGCCCTTTTCAACCCACCTTGCTTCTTGGGATATGTTGACAGAAGTAGGGCTAAGGATCTTGTAACAATGTTATTTCATGGTTTCTACATAATTCATTGACTAAAATTTAACTTTCTAGGGTTTATTCAACTTGTCTCTACAATTATTTTTTATATATAATCATTGATGCAATATACCATTTAATGGAGTTTATATCAGTTATATTGTCTAGAATAGTAAAAGGTTGGATTTAAATGAGATTTTTCAAACATTTGGGGTTGCAATATTATCATATTTATAATCCTTTCCAATATAGAAATGGTTGTGAGTGGTGCACACATGTGTATTGCATGTGTTTTTTTTTTCTATTTGTTACGAATTATCAAATCTTTTATGAATTTCAATATTTACAGTGCATGGATTTAACTAATTATGTGAATATTAAGGTACCTTGAGTGGTTTCATTATGAAAATTTTTCATCCAATATATTTGGTACAACAATCACTGTTGTTACAAAGTCTTTTTGTATCACATTCATAGTGGAATCCACTTCAAAATTCAATATGAATACATGGCATCCTCCTACCATTATAAGGGAAATGATGAAAATATTCCACCAATATAGCAGAGTCGAGACATGTGGAGATAAACCTACCAAGCACAAAAAAATCAACAAATATGTTAATTATTTGATTTTTTTAAATTTCATGTTGGACATGAACTTGTTAGGTTAGTCCATGTAGTGCTTATCTCTATACCTACTACTTCTAGGATGGATATATTTTCTCTTTAATTACCATGGAAAGGTTTTTGAGAAACCTAGAATGAGAACTCACAAGTTAAACTATTACTTCTAATTTTCTCATTTCAAGTATGAATATGTAAGGGTCTTACATCATTTCAGTTGTAGCCAATGAGGCCAATTTTTGTGACTGGTTGAACTATAAGTGCACTATAGCTAAGGGATGTTAATTTTTCTTAGACCAATATTGTTGTTTGCTTTGAGAGTTACATTTGTTCAATAAATATGTTAAGTTCACCTCAAATCATTATATCATTGTTATGGGCAAAGCTACCCTAAGGCCTAGGTTGAGGGACCTAATAGAGCGGATGGCATATCATCACAAGAAGCATTCTAATGATCAATTTTTATGCTTGAACTATAAAAATTAGGATTGTGTACCTTACTCGTTTATCCTTTGTTTGAGGTCAATCTCGTAGGGTGCAAACCCTATGCTACTCCTTGTGCTCCAGAACCTAAAAATCAGTCAATAACAAGCACACAAACTAGTTGCAAAGCATATATGTCCTAGATGTCATCATGTTAGCATATATAATCTCATAAAGATAACATGAAATAAATCATTCAAGATCATTAAACATGTATAATAGACACATAACACATAAACATCAGGAACAAGATGATACTTATTTTATTGATAACATGTACAAAAAAAAGTGGAGAAATCACCTGAGATCTTCCACGGCCTTGAGAAAAACCGTCCTCTAGATTCGTCTAGCCCCAGCCTCAAAGCTTCTTCCATAAATGGTGCACAAAGGATGTCACATAGAATGGGAGTGATCATCACAAGGAAACAAGGGGTTCCTGAACTTGGGAAGTGCAAGAGGCACAGGGGAAATATCATACTTGGTTAGGGATATAATAGGCTATAATATCAATAATATTTCCTCTCTCCTCCCTTAGGCCATTCCCTTGAGGTGTATTTATACTTCCTCAAATTAGTTTTTTCAGTTAGGGAATAGTTAGGCCACGGGCTGGGGTAGTTAAGTTACATGAAAAAACCATAAACCATGCCTATTTAATAGGGAATTATGTATTTTTTTAATATTTTAAATAGAATATGCGGGTCAGCTATGGATGGACCCGCGTGTGCACATGGAAAAAACTAGGCAATGTCACATATGGATTTTAAAATATTGTTTTTTAAGAAGTGTGACTAAGTATGAATGGAAGGGATGCCCAAGTCCAATGCATAATTCATCAAGTATATAGAGGTGACAAATGATGCTATAACAAATGCCCCCTAATATATGAGGTTAGAAGGGGTACATGATGGCCGGAATGTATTGTGTGCATAGAAAGAACCTTTCAAGGACTAGAGAGGAATTCACTACATTTCAGCTTGCCAAAATACACTAATAGAAATTAGAAAGATAGCTCATGTCTGAGGTATGCTTACCCATGCTCAATGAAATAAAATCATGTCCACATAGTATGGAGCGGATCCAATATGTATACAAGTATAGCTGAAATGTAATGTACATAGTGAATCATCTAATCACTGCCCAAAAGTACAAGTCAAAATCATGTCCAAGTATCACATATAGAATAGTGATCAATGATTCTGCATAGATATCTGATCACTGAAGTCAAGATGAATCTCCAAGTACCAAATCATAAGTGGTGGAAAAAATGGTACAACACGCAACTCGGGTGCCAACATATAAGATGCTATTGTGATGAAACTGCAACATATAGGGGTGGATGGTGCCACTGGAAGAAAACTAAAGGAGCTTTCAAAGGGAACCAAAACATGGTGATGCAAACCTAAGTTCTAACCGATCACCATGGCACAATTCTACAAAATGGGAATAAATGATCTGAGGTCAACCATGTGAGAATTTTTTTGATTACCATTCATTGATGTATACCATTAAAAAACACGAGACAACTCACCGATAATGAAAATGAGTATCAAGGTGCCCCAATACAATCTAACAAGTGTGAATAAATGAGTTGAAGTCGAACACTTGAGAGAATCTACCGATCAGGAGACATTGATGTATTCTCTCTGCCGATAGCGAAGGAGTCTACCACTGATGACTGCAAACCATAAGGTATTGACAAAAGGACTCTTGATCTTATTCCAAGAGAAATGAGTCAGAGTCAATGGGAAAAGATATGCTGGAAGGAAGGCATTAAGGCATCCCACCTCAGTCCAGCATGAATGTAACCTGTAGGCCAAGATTTCGAAGAAATCAGATGAAGAAAAGTGAATTAACCAACTTGAAGTATGTTTCCGGCATGCATAAAATGTAGTTAGCACATGAAAGAAACTCTCTGAACCAACCAATAATGAAAGATGACAAATAGGCGAGATATCCACCGATAGGGTCAAATGCAAATCAAGGTACTGTATGAATCCCATGTGTGATAATGTAAGCTGAAGTCGAACACAAGGGAACCACTCAGTCAAAGACCCATGATGTTGATCAAATGCTAAGAACAAGGTCACCTATCAATGATGTGAATAGGGCCAGGGTGCAACTCTAGGTTTACTCTCAGAGAAATATGTCGAAGTTGATAAGAAACAAACCTGCTAGCAAGAAGTCAATGGAGACCTTCTCAAACCAGCATGAGCAAAGGACCAAATAGTTGATGTGATAGAACAAGATACTGATAGACTGGGTTAGCCGACTGAAAAATGAGTCAAGATACACCGCAGAAAGGTTGACTCAGGTTAACTTCCCTTGAACAGTAGCATGACTCATTTTGAATATTGTAGCAAATGATAACTCTATATAAGTTTGTCATGCATGAGGCGTAAACAAACCCTCCATATGATTGGAAGAGATAACCAACCGGGGGAGTATTGACTCGATAGCAAGGTTATGGATTCTCCTAAGTCAAAAACTAAAACCATCCCAAATGGAGAAAATACTTAGCTTTTTTTTGTGCTTTGTTCAAGGGCAACACAACTGACTCTGTAGCTGCCATAAAATATGGAAGTATTGTCCTGTTCCCACTCTTTTTCAAATATTTAAATTTTTTTGTCTTTTTCATATTTCAAAGCCTGAAAAAGAATAAAATGATGTCTGTAGTACAATGGATAGAAAGAGTATCGGTAAACAGATACACTAGTTCCTGATATAGGAACAATCCTATGCTCAAAGAAAGGTGACGAAAACTGGTAAGTGACACTTAAAGGAATGTTCCATCCATGGGTAAAGGTGTCAAATTGCAAAGGATAAGTGTTTGCACAATTAATTTTGCAAAAACACATTGTCAAAAGATGGCTTAAACATGAGTCCAAATGAAGTTCGCTAAAGACCAAGATAAACAAGTGGTCAATATGAAATGCAACAATACAACTCGACAATAAAATGGGAGCCTCTAAGGTATATTTCCAGAATAAAAATAGTGAAGAAGAAGAAGAATGAAGCTTCAGTGCATATATCGTGATGAGACTAAAGAGGACTCCCAATCCTACATAGATTGAAAAATGGGCAACAAACGCTAGTGAGAAACTAACTAGGAAGCCCGTATAAAAGATGGCTCTACCATCATATCATGATTAAAAATAAGCTAGTGAACTTGGTTAAATTGTCATAATATGATGTGGTCGACCCTACAGAAAGCGTTTAGAATGGAGGCTAGTATGCATAAGTGCAATGGAAAGTGAATTCTCTAACCTATTCCCTGAAGTACCTAACGAATCGACTATAGTGTGCTTACCATATCATCTTGGCATGCTCACTTGAAGGAACACAAAGGTGTCCCAGGTGACATAAAAGTGCATCTTGGAGGTGAAAATTTTAAACTTGCGTACTCCCCAAGAGTGCCTTGTATGTGTGACCTAATTCTGGATCACTCTTGTAGAGAAGCTACCAATTAGAAGTCTCATTCCCACAAGAGTTGATAGTGTGGTTAGCGCCAAGATAAGTGGTCGGTTGAGGTAGTCTGCAACATTATTGGGGCTACCCTTCTTGTACTTTATGGTCAAATGAAATTTTTGTAGATATGTGGACCACTTCTGAAGGAAATTTTTCTTCAACTTCCCTTGTGTTTGTATGAACTACAGGGGTCGATGGTCTGTGTGGCTGATTGTTTCCTTTCTAAAAATGTAATGCTTCCATTTTCGACAAGCTTTCAAAATGGCATACATTTATTTGTCATAAGTGGGATAATTGCAGATTGTGTCAAACAATATATCACTATGATATGCCACTCGATGCCCCTGTTAAGTAAGAACTTCCCCAATAGCATAGTCCAAGGCATCTGTCTCGATCTCAAATGGTTGTTGCAAGTCTGGTAATGTGAACACTAGGGCAGAACAGAGGCAATGTTTCAATTCTACAAACACCTTCTGTTGACATTCCGAACAAAATAATTTTTCTTTCACTCCTCCCTTGGTGACTTGACTGAAGTGCCAAGTGATATGAGAGAATCCCAACATGACCCTGCTGTAGAAATTAGCAAGACCTAGAAAGATGTGAAGCTCTATTAGAGTGGTTGGGGATGGCCAATCCTAAATGATTTGGATCTTGGTTGGATCCACTTGCACCCCCCTTTCATCAATAATGTAACCCAGCTATTGAGCCTAGGTCATGCCAAAATTCTAGTTCTCCAAATTGGCACACAACTTGTGTTGCCATAGTGTTTGGAGGACTTATCGGATGTTGTGGACGTGCTCTTTCCAAGTCTGGTTGAAGATCAAAATGTCATCCAAGTACACCACTACAAATGAGTTGGTGAATGGCCACAAGATGTCGTCTACCAACCTCATGAAGGTTGCGGGAGCATTCGTCAACCCGAAAGGCATGACCAGCCATTCGAAAAGGCCCTCCTTGGCTTTGAAGGCAATCTTCCACACATCAGAGGGTTCGATTGGTACCTCATGATACCTAGACTTCAAGTCAATCATACGAACTAGATCGCCCCTTTGAGTTGGTCCTGAAGGTCATCAATCCGCAGGATCAGGTACCTAATCTAGACAGTGATCTTTTTCAGTGCCTGATAGTCAATACCGAGTCTTCAAGTCCCATCCTTATTCTGTACCAACAAGATCTAGCTACCACAGGGTCATGAACTCGATCAGATGTGACGTTTCTGCAGCAGCTCCTAAATCTGCCTCTTGATTTCGTCGTTCTCCAGAACATAGCACTAATAGATCAGTCCATTGGGTAGCGGTGCACTTGGGGTCATATGAATGGGGTGCTTGACCTGACAATGCAGAGGCACCCCTTTGGGTGAGGTCAATATGTCCCCGTACTCCTCCACAACCTTGTCCATTTGTTGTTATCATGTAGAGGAGCCATGTCTAGAGGTCGTGGCCATAGTCTTCTTCTTTCCCTGGGGGCAGATCATCAGGAAAACAAATTTCCTAGTTTTGGAAATGAGCTTACTACATTGTTTTACAGTAACCAAAGAGATAGTGGCAGATGGTGGTACCTCTAGTATCATGCACATCTTATTTCCCAAAGTAATAATAAAAGTGCGAGGCCAGGACTCATACACAACATGTTGCTTCCAAAAGTGTGGTTGGCCTAATAATACATCACAAACATCAAGAGGAACAATGTCACATAATACCTCATATGTGAAGGGTTTGATGTTGCAGGGAAGGCGACATTGCTGGCTGACGCGGAGATTCTATCCTTGCTGAAGCCACTCAATGGTGTATGGTTGTGGATCCATTGTGGTCGGAAAGCCCAATCGCTTCACAACGTCTACTCAAATGAGGTTCTTTTGGCTCCCATTGTCAAGAATGAATTATAGCGGGGAACCCTTTACCCACATTTGGGAGTGGAAGAGACGCTCCTCCTCCTCTGGGTCTTCCAATTCCTCCTTCTGGATCTTCGCAGAGGCAATAGTGGCATTGGGATCCAAATCAATAATATGTTTCCCTTTGTCATTCCCCTTGTCAGGTTCTGATTCATAGTTGGAGCATGAATTTGATTCAAAATACCTCATCTCATACACCAGTGATTGCTTGGCCTGACACTCACTTGTGTTGTGAGTGGAGCTCTTATGGAACTCACACCACTTTCCCATGTCCTTCTTTGGCTTCACGATATTGTTCTTTTCTTGTGGCTTTGACAGGTTGTCATGGGCCGCCACGACTTGGATTTGTCCTTTTTTTCTGCAATTTTGGGTCAGCTTTCCCTTGCTTCTGAATCATAGATCCAAAGACTCGCTTCTTCTGTTTGAATTTTGGCTCAATCTTGGTAGCATACCAATATGTTGTACCAAGCGAGGAGATGTTGAGAAACTCCATTTCCTCCTGAATATATCTATGCAGAAAACTGTGATACTTTAGCGCCAAATGTTTTTCTAAATCTTTGATATCCAACTTTGTGTGCAGGGTATGGAACAGATTCATTAGCTCATGCACATCTCGATCCCTTTGTTGTCGCAACGTGGTCCATTTTATGTACTTATCCTCATAGCTCCCCATGGGATAGTATTGTTCCTTGATGGCATCTTAGAAAGAATTCAAAGTGGGTTTGACTAAGAACAAAGAGGGTTTTGTCTGGTCCGTTTCCTCACAGTAGGTTTCCCACCAGTCTTTGACATGGGGGGTAGCTTTGAGGAGTGAAAAAATAATCTTCTCACAGTTGGAAAAGTCATGAACCAAGAAATATCCTTCTGATAGATTCAACCATCTATCTATGGCATCTGCATCTATTTGACCCTCAAATATGGGAATGTCAAAGTTTATTTTTATATTAAAGGGAGTCAGGCCTCCAGAGTGGTTGATGGATGTAGATGCACTGCCGGTGGGAAGTTGTTGAAGGATCTGGGCAAAGTTATCCATCATCGTGTTCCTTTTTATTTCGAGGGCCTCCTCGAGGAATATTTTGATAGGATCTCATGCTCCCTCATCTTTTTCTTCATCCCCCATGTGCGGCTATCAAGGTTTTCAAGGCTTATCTTGTAAAGGTTCAACCAGATCGAGCCCTAACTCCTTATAACCTGAACTTGTTGGGGACATGCAAAGAAGGATCGAGAAAAACCAGACCACTCTAATACCACTTATCCTGATTTATGTAGGAAAAAAATATCATACACATATAACCATAAATACAAATATGCAACCAAAATAACAATTCATTTCATTAATATCAAAGAATTGAATTTTTCTTATAGACATAATGGAAATAAACTAGCTAGGGCGCTAGTAGCTTATATCTAAGAAGAGATGTGGTGGCTACAGGCATTTGAAATTTATGTTACAATGAGGCTCAAAGACCTATATATTATTTAGAAATAATGGAAAACCCTAAACATCCAAAAAAATAACCCTAGGAGATGAAATGCCAGAATATGGGCCTCGTTGGGGTAAATTGGTACAACAATTTCTTGGGGTCGTAACTTGGGAATACTATATCCATTTGACGCACATGATACATTGTTAGAAATATCTATCCGAGGAATAAAAATATCGACAATGATTGATGATTCAAAAAAAATGCCCAAAAAACGTCATTTAGGGCCTCAAAACAGCTCCGGAAGTTCAAGACTCAAAAAAATGCTAAAAATAGTAAGTTGTGCTGAAACTGAAAAACTGAAAGAGACAATGGTGGGGCCCCAAGTGGAATGGGAAGGTGGCTACCAATATCCACATGGATCACCTATATTCCAGTTTAGAATCAAATACCTTCCATGATAGGTTAGCGGTCATGGATTCGAAGAAAAAATGAAAATATCTTAAAGTCACTAGAATAGACCTGAAAATAACTTTCCCCAACAGTTACAAGCAAAATGGTTAAACATTCTTAAAAAAATTCAAAAAAATAGACAAAAAAGAAATTTGTGAAGTTTTTTTGAATTATGCGCATAAATAAGCATTTTGGACTCACATTTGGTCATTTGTGTTGTGAAGAAGTTGAGAAAGAGCTCTGGAGCAAAAAACCCCCTTCTTGCAAACAGAGAAATTGTCTACCGAATCGATCCAAATCAGTCAAGTAAGCCTCCTACTCAACTTGTTTGTTGATTTTATTATCATTTCAAGAAAATTTTAAGATTTTTGAATTTAGGAATATATTTTTTTTTCTGAAATCCTCTGTGTATACGCAGGCTCGTTATGATGAATTCGCATATAGATGCGACTATGTCCGAATGAAGTTGCGTATGTGCAGAGCAGAATTCAAAAATTGATTTCTAATTGGTCAATTGATGAAATGATTTAGGATGAAAATCAGTTGGAGGGAAAGAGAGCACAGTGCCATAGATAATGAGGTCTTGCAGGACCAACAATCATTAGATATCCTTTGAGGATGTAAATTGTTAAAAAAATTTAAAATTCCAAACATGAAAAAGAACACTCGATTGCTCAAGATGTTGGTGAATTATTGGGATCCAGATGAAGACTACTTCATGATAGATCATATGCAATTAATAATTGAACTAGAAGACATCTATTTCACAACTGCACTTTCCCAGAGGGGAGAACCAGTTAATTTGTAGGGTAAGCCCACATGAGGGCATAATGTAGATGACTATGTCCAGGTTTACTGTGTTGATGGTTCAAAAAAGGTGGGGACATGGGTCCCAATCAAATATGTACGAGACTTGTACATGAAAATCCTCCTTTTCACTATTGCTAAAGTAGTAGGATCAGCATCCCTTCACCAAGCCTCACGAAACAACATGAGTCTAGTAGTAGATTGCTTGACCACACTCTATGATTGGTGCACAACCTTATTGGAAAATCTAAAGGAACAATTGAATATTATCTAGCAAGCCAAAATAGAAAATTTTAGATATGGTACCATTCTACTAACATTCTTCTTTGAGAGAGTCCCAGGGCTTCATCCCAAGATCATCTCAACTATCAATTGCCCTCGTGATCCATAGATAGCTAGATGGGAAAACTTGATGAAGAGACTGGGGGGAAGTGAGGTCCCCCGAACTACATAGGATGATGAGTTCTTCCAGTGGTGGGGAGAACAAGTCATCTTAGTAGAGGACTATCCCTATGTTGGGATGGATTTTAGAGCAGATCTAGATTTGGTTCTTCCATGCAGTGCAACATGGGGTGAAATTGGTAAGATTGCACAATGATTTTTTGATTATGTGTTTTTTATTTTTATTTTTTAAATTATATAAAAATGAAAAATATTTTTGATAGGAAAATATGACTTACAAAATTTTAATGATCATGATGCAGACATGGGATCGATGAGACCTGAGGGTTTCCCAAGACACAGGTGCCACGAAAGAGAGGTGGATGATGTTGAAGACCTAGGAAGAACACTCCATGCCATCCAGAGAAACTTGGAGATTCTGACTCGCCAAGTACCCATGGAAACCATAGAGGATCTTCTAGAGGCTATCCAGAGGTGAGTGGTTGGAGTACCACGGGACTGGGTGCAGTTGTTCCGCCGTGTAGCTACTGCCATTTTGTTCTTCTAGAACACCTATCCTAGGCAAGACCCTCAGGGATATATTTTAGATTTGATCATATGACTCTATTATTTTTTGATGATGGACATGATCGGGCATATGCCCTAATTTTGTAGGACATGATGGTCCAATTTTTGTATATTTTGAACACAGTCTGATCTACACATATATATACATAGTGATTTTATATTATGTGATTGTCCCAAATGTACAATGATGAATGATGTTTTTGATATTCTTCAATTATTGAATGGTTAATGTGTCAAACAAGTGTTTGATTAGCTAATGAGATTTATAACCAATTATCTAATCGAGGAATGTGAATGAACGTAATAAATTGAAATGAACGTTGTAACAAATGCACTCTAAAAAATAATCGATGCAAAACTGAGTCTCTGACATGATAGGTGTTGTTTAATTGCGAAACCACCAGTTGTGAATCCAAGTAAACTACTAATGAATCAACACCAATAGATTTTTCCTCCGAGAGTAGGTTGACCACTGTAGTGTATTCTGCCACATTTTTCAAAGCATGACCAATGCATACACCCCTTGAGATTAACAACTGACCGAATGGACTGTGAATTACCCAAGCCATAGAAGAAAGGTTCTAGGTATGTCTACTAGCACCATCGGTAAAGCCAAAATGACTTACCTCATCCAATAATACCTACCAAAGCAGATCAAAATAATCAAATTCACACCAAAAATCGATAAACAAACATGTACAAAAATACAATATATACAACAAATCAAATCGTAGGCTGAAGTGTAGGCATAATATTTCTTCAGATAGATCCCATTTCTGGGCTAAGCCTACTCGTTTCCATCAAAATCAACCAAGGCATAAGCTCCCTTTTTTAGTAACTTTTTAACAATAAAGGGGCATACCACATGGATTTGAACTTGCCTGTCCCCAAGGCATCCTTTTCTTGGGCATAAACCAAGACAAGGTTGCCTTCAGAGAAAACCATAGGTTTTACTGCCTTATCATACTGAACCTTCACTCCTTCTTATTAGCCTCATTCATTATAGCTTCATCTCAGTGCTGCTTATCAATATGTTCTAGATGGACAAGGCATTCTTGGAGACTATAAGTGTCAGGAAGAAGCTCAATTTCCAGCTTAAGGGAAGGAATTTTGTATTCAACAGGAAATATAGATTCCAAACCATAAAATAGTTAGAACGAAGTGAAGCTAGTTGCAATATTCACAGACATCCGGTATGCCCAAAGTGCAGGATACAACATGACATGCCATTTCGATCTGGCTTTATTAATTTTTCGTTGAAGGATAGTCTTCAAGGACTTGTTTACAGCTTCAACCTGCCCATTGGCCTAAGGATAATATAGAGATGAATGCTCCTGCCAGAAACCCAATTTGAGAGCCAATTCAGCCATCATATTGTTCTGAAAATGACTGCCATGGTTAGTGAAAATCTCTTTTGGGATACTAGAGCAAGAAATGGCTTGGTTAAATAGAAACAGGGTTGTTGTCTCACCATCGTTCGCAAAAGTAGGAATAGCCTTAGCCCACTTTGTAAACTAGTCTAATGCTACAATAATGTACTTATGATGTTGTGCTGAAGGCTGGTTAGAAGTAGTATAATAAATACCCCACTTTGTGAACAGATCGACAGTGACAACAGGAAACATTAGGGGAATTTTGAGGTCTAAAATGGGCCTCCTAAGGAAATTATAAAATAATAGTGGAAATAATAAAATAAGATTTGATTACATCATCAAATTTTAGAGGGAAAAAAGGAAAAACTAATTTTTCAACTCCTATTTTCAACTTATCTCCCTATGGGTTTACTCAAATTTCAAGCAGAAACACTCGTTGGATGCATAATTTGATTTACCATCTAAGGATTACCCATATTGCACCCTTTCGATGGAAATTGCTACATGAAAAATGAGAAATACATGAAAAACGTGATTGTAAACACATTTTTTCATGTATTTCTCATTTTTGTGTAGCATGGTCCATCGAAAGTATGGAACATGTGTACTCCTTGGATGATAAATTAATTTTTTCATCCAATTAGTACTCTTGCTCAAAATTTGAGTAAAAAATAAGAGAGATAAGTTGAAAATACGAGTTGAAAAAGTAGTTTTATTATTTTATTATTTTTCCTTATTTTTACTTTTTTACTCCAAAAATGGTGAATCATCCCCCATGGTTGACATCATCATCTTAAATCCTATTGGTTCTTATAAAGTTTCTTTTTTTGTACATTTTTCTTATGAGACTCATTTTAGACCTCAAAATTCCCCTAATGAAGCGGAGTTGGATGAGCGCGCATCTTCCGAGTATAGACTCGACAAGGATGACACTTTTTGACCACCTAAACACAATATTTAAAAATCAAAGGCCAAAAGTATCCTCTGTGCAATATTGTTTGGGTTGTAGCAAGCCTAAATAAATGACCACCACAAGCTCCATTGTGGAAATCATTCAGCACAACCTCAGCTTCTTCGAGAGTCAAGAAATGTCTAAGGATTGAATCGACCCCACAATAATATAGAGTGTCATCGATAATCAGATAACTTTTAGTTAAGTGACACAACTTTCAATGCTCGTCTTTCGAAAAAGCTAAGGGAAACTTCACAGTCTAGAGATAAACAATAAGATCTCCATACTAAGGATCCTTTGTAGAAATTAGGAAAAGATGTTCATCAGTGAATGATTCTTCATAAACAATCTCTTCTCCACCAGGGAAAATTTTAGGGGCTAATATTCACAAGTGGGCTAATTTTCCATGCTTTTCCCCCCAAAAAAAAAAATATTCGCCAATTTCCATTTTTTTGAAAATTGATTCGCCCAAATTTTATAGTATAAAATTATTTTACCCTAAAAATCGCCAAAATACTATATATACTAATATAAAATAATTAGAAACCTAAATATTTTTATAAAAATATCATTAAAAAAATTACAATTTACATATTGGGACTATTAAGATTCGCCAAAGTTTCTAAAATTTAAGATAAACTTCCATCCTTAAAATTTTCCCTGTTCTCCACAGGACAACTCAGAAATCAACTCCGCAAATACCAAAGACTTTGTGGATTTGACAGACATGAATTTGAGATCAAACTCTTGCAAAATGGCAATCCATCGAATGTATTTTCCCCCAATCACTCGCCTACTGAGAACAAATTGAAATGGATTAACTTCTACCAAAACATAAGTTTTGCGAAGAAGGATATAATGACTAAGCCGCTTAAGAACATGGATAGCTGCCAAGGTTAGTTTCTCAATTGGAGAATGTTGGAGTTTAGGACCCACCAAGCCTCGACTAAGGTAGTAAATGGCATGCTAAAAAAGAGCATCATCTTCCTGAACCAGGACCATACCAATTGTAGATTTTGTTGTAGCGAGATACAGAAGGAAATCTTTGCTATAATTAGGTGGACTCGGTAATGGAGCAATGGTCAATGCCTTTTTCAAAGCATCGAATGAACATTGAGAAAATTCATCCCATAGGAATGGAACTCCTTTCTTTAAAAACCTCATAAATCCATTTGTAACCTCGGCATAATTCACAATAAATCTCCATAATCAATTGGCTTTACCTTGCAGACTTTGAAGTTGAAGAATTGAAGACAGGAAAGGCAACTGAATTATTGCCTCAACCTTAAAGGGATCTACCCGAATCCCTTTCGTAGAAATGATGAATCCCAACAACCGAACAGATGTGATAGTGAAAACACACTTATTAGGGTTCAAACTAATTTTATAATAATGACATCATTCAAATACTTGACGAAGGTGTCAAGGATGATCAATTCTCTTTCAAGAATGAGTAGCTATATCATCCAAATATGCTTCGATAATATGCTTGATGTCGTGGAAGGCATAGGACATGGCCTGTTGAAAAGTAGCTCCATAATTTTTATGGCCAAAAGGCATATTTTTGTAAGAAAAAGTACCCCAAGGGAAAATGAATGCAGTCTTATGATGATCTTCAGGAAAAATGGTGATCTCATTATATCACGAGAAACAATCCATGAAGGAGAAAATCATATTCCCCGCACACTCATCAATAGTTTGATCTATAAATGGTGTGTGGTAATTATATTTAGGGCATGCCTTATTCAAATCCATGAAATTGATGAAAAATAAGATCTTTCCTTGTTTCTTGTCCACAGGAACTCGATTCAAAACCCACTTAGTTAATGAAACAGGGAATATGAAACATGCCTTTAGCAACTTTTCAACCTCGGATTTGATAGTTGCAGCCTTCCTAGCATTGACTGGAATAAGCTTCTGCCAAATAAACTTGGAATTTTCATAAGTTTTGATCTCATGCTATACAATAGATGGATCTATACCAGATATTTCCTCATAAGACCAAGCAAACACATCCTGAAATTCTTGAAAGATATCGGTGTAAGTCTCGATCTCTTCAAGGGAACATTAAGCTCTAATGAAGACATTCTCAATAATATTGGGATATCTGCAGATGTTCACTGGGTTATTAGTAGAAATGACAACCATGTTCCCTTCAACAATAACCTGTCCTTGTGCTAAGGGGTTCAAGACTGGATGAACAGGACCAGAATACTGAAGGCTAGACAAACTTGTTTCAACTTCTCACAAGTCTAGTAGAAAATAGGACCGATGATGAAAATCATCCCACAGTATTTCCACACCAGTCATTGCTTCAAGGATGGCCTCTTTAGATGGAGGCATGGTATCAAGGCAATCCTGAGCAGAAGATGAAATAATATTCCAATATGGAGCCACATTTCCATCCAACTCCTCCAGTGAAAGAGAAACTGGAATGGAGTTTGTAGAGTCAACAATAGATTGATAGGAAATCTTAGCTGCAGACATAGGAAATTCCATTCCACCCACTTGACCTTCCTCTAATGTGGAGGTAGTAGAAGGCAAGGTCCAAGGGTCCAAAAAATAATGAGTTTCAAAGAACTCTCTTCGAGTAGGAAACCTAGAGGATGAGATAACATGAATATGAACTGAAGGAGGTGAAAGATCAAAAGTACCCATCAACGATGTATACATTCCAACCCCAAAATTCTCAACAAGTTTCTTAGAATCATTCACCAAGGGTACAATCGATTTAGTAGATGCATTCATATCTACAGGAAAACAGTCCATCTGACCAACAGTCACAATCCTCCCTTTGTGGGGGAAACACAAAATGTGAAATGATGAGGAAGCAATAACATCCACCTCATAAATTCAGTTTCACCCCAAGACAAGGTTTTAGTATATATTTGAATCAACTATCTCGACTTAGATATTGACATTTTTACCCCCAACACAGATGGGTAAAGCTAAAACAATTCCATGTGGCCTATGAGAATGACCATCAAACACAGTCAAAAGAGTAGCTGAAGGGACAACTGAAGGAGATCCATGTAATATTCCTACATTAGCGAGCAGCTAATGGGAATATTAAGCTTTGATTTTTGCACCTAGTAGATGAATAAATGGGGTAGGAGATCCATATTTAACTTAAATCAACATAAAAACCCTCTTGGTGTGAAAGGGGATCATTCTAGTAGCTGAATTTCACACCCTCATGTGTGAACAAGGACTTTTGCATGTGGACAAAGTCAATTTTGACTAATTCAACAACATGCATGAAGAGGAATGTAGTCACTTATAAAATAGCTCAATGTGAACAAGGACCAGCTTAGACAGACATATGGAATCTATATTGAAGGCACTTTGGTGTGAACAGGGATGAAGCAGGTTGAAGAGGTCAACCTTGACCAAATCAAACAGCGTGATTTTGGATGAGTGGCCTTCATGGAGACACAACGAATTTTTGGAGGGAGATTGATCATGTGCATGTGGAAACCCTAATGGGTGGGACCCAAGGTGAGGAGCCTCACAAATCTTATAAGGAAGGGGATGACATCCATTTGAGGTTAGCTTGTTGATTATTTATTTTGGTCTGCATGACCATCTGGCATCCTCCTATTGTTTAGCAGAGTTGCAGTGTTGTTTAGCACAAGGCATTCCTGTTTAGTAATTCCTTCTCCGCTCAAGAGAGGCCTATTGAGGGAGCTTGCACTTCATATTTATACATTCAGGCTTGAGGCAAGCATCCTCCTTCAGCCACAACGTTATTTCTACAGAGCATAACGTTGTGTTGCGGGGTGTTGCAGTGGAAGGATCACAACGCCACCTTCTGAGCTTATCTTTCAGAGGACGGAGCTTCCATTTCTTTGCAAGATCTATAAGGAAGATCTCTGGGAATATTTTACATCTTGGAACTTGGCCAAAGCATTCTCCATCTCCTACAGTGCAGTCCTTGGCAGGAACTGCGTCATTTTACTCAGTGTTGCACCAGCAGGGTCAAGACCCTTGTTTGTGAGCTTGTTCCCTGGAGGAAGGGCCAACCCTTCTCCCGAAAGGATTGTATAGAAAATATTCTCCTGTTTCTTGTATTATTTGGCTAAATATTTGTAGATCTATAGTATAACTGCATTTTTTCAGATCTATTTTTTTAGATCTACTTTTGTACACTCATTCTCTCAAGAAACCCTTTTCAGGTTATCTTCACATTGTATAAAAGAGGCTATATCTCTATTTTCCTCTGATTTTGGGCTAAATAAACTCCAAATTTGTTGTTTATAACATATTTCTACATAAAACATCTCATAATTATGTTTTATTTGCTTCAGTCATTTCTGCATTCCCTAAGTCATGGGATTTGGGCATTTTTAAGCCGTATTTGAACTGAGAGATCTGTTTAACTTGGCTAAAAGAATTTTTTTTTCCTCAAATTCTAGATGTGAGATTAATATTGTATAAAATAAGGGATCCAAGTCCCATTTCTCACAATTGTATCGTAATTCTCTGTAAATAACGTTTTTATGCCCTGTATTACTACATTTCCTCACTTTGGAAGGAGTGTATAGGTCATATTATTGCTTCCGATCATTCATTTTCTGGTTAGATGTTATTTTCACATCTTATGGGACAATTTACATTACAAGTGTGTCCAATTATTGTTGTGTTCCCAGTTTGGGATATTACAGTGGTATGAAAGCATGATCTTTAGCTCAGCTTATGAGTTCCAGATACTAGAAGGAGAAAAATCAGAATGATGGAGAGGATGAGTTTACTCTCATAAATTTTTAGATCTAGGAAGAACCTCTCCTAGGATTTTAAGCTGATGAAGGAGAAGATATGCCATGAAATTCCTAGAGGGTTTCAAGAAGAGAAAGAACCATGCACTTCCTATTCTCATGAAGAAGAAGACCAGAAGCATGGAAGGCACTTAGATCATCAGATTCTAAGTGAATGCCCTGTTGAGTACAAGTCTCAACCTAGAGCCTTCAAGGAGACTCTAGCCTTCCCACAATTCATTCAACTGGAGGAAGAAAGGAGACACTGCAACAAGGGAGAAATTAAGGGCAATAGGTTTCTATTTTCCATTTTTTATGGGACAATTGCAGCAAGAGTTTGGGCAAGAAGACTTTAAGCATTATTCCTACTACATCCATTGGTAAAAATATAAGTAGTAGATATTGTAGCACCACACATGAAGGGAAAAGCAAGCACATGGTGTTTCAGTCACATAAGTCATGCAGGAGTATCTACTCTTGTAGATTTCACTCAGAAGGTGATCAAGAGATTTGATGAAGAAAAATCAGAGAGGGAGGAGCCCTCACCACCTCTTGAGGATACTTATATCAGCATTGTCACAACCTTGGAGGAGTAGCCTTCAATATCAGTAGTTGAGGGGGCCAAGATAGTGGAAGAAAGAACTCTTGCAGCCATGCAAAGTGTTCCCCAAGCCCAACAAGGTATGATTGAATTTCCACTTTCTATTATTGCAACAAATATTTTAAAGGATTTTGGAAATCTGTTGTTGCATGACCCAGGATCATCACTCACTACTAATCTATAGCAGCAAGATCTCACTACGTTGTCTAAGAGCAGCAGTGAAGAAAGAAGGACCCATTCCTCATGGGAGCATACAGAAGTCAGCTTCATTTAGGAAGCAATGAAGGAAGCAGTAAGGAGTATAAATCTTGAGATGAGAAACATTTTCTCCTCTCCAGATGACACTTTCTCAATGAGCATGCCACAGCTCAAAGAGAGACTTCTACTTGCAGCAAATCCAAGGCCTCATTGGTTTTGGAAGGCCATGCATGAGGAGGAGGTCCCATCAAGAGGTCCCATTGGAGGTGCATTTCAACATTTCATGAAATGCAAATTTCTTCAAATATTTGAGGAGGTTGGTGTCCTACCATGGGAGGATACCAAGTATTTGCAGAATGAGATCCATCACCCACATTGGGATGATTGGATGGCAGCATGGAGCAAGAGGTTTCCAAACCCCTTACAGATCTATGATACAGGCCAACAAGAAGCATGGTTGCGCTGGTTCTTTTGGGTGAGTATGGTTACTACCCAAAAATTTCTATTTCCTTATCTCGTGACTTAATTCTCAATGATAGGATGCATAAGAAGAAGGCATGGCCATTGTGGCTATTAAGAAGAGAGTTTGGACATCATATGTCAAATCTTATGTCCATGTATTTTCCTTCGTTTGAGGTATATCTCGTGTAATCACATTTATTTATTTATGAGATGTATTTCATGTATGTACCTTGTTTTGGGAGAAAAAATAACTCACACATGATGTATAAGGGAGCTGGTTTGTACTATGTTGATGAGACATTTCAAATGTCCCTCATTGTATTATTGCTCCATGATCTACATTTTGATAATGCAATAAAGCAGCCAGAGTCCTTGTTGTTGTGGTTACTATTGGGAGAGTATGGGCTGAAATTTATCCATACTCATCATGTTATTTTGGGAGGAATGTATGGCACATTCAAGGTGCAAAGAGGCTACCCTTCAACATTGGAGGGCAAGGAGAGGCTTCCACTTGGGAGGAACAACTTCTCACATAACATCATATTGGTGGATGGATTTGGCATATGGAATGTCAAAGGGATAAGTCATGGAGTGACAAGAGCCTTAACACTAAGGCCAATAGCGCAGTCACTTGAGAGTCAGTATATTTTGATGTAGTGTCCCAAGGGGAATATGCATCCTTCCCTTTCTCATATTTTCACGAGGAGATTCTCATGGGAGGACTCATCCATGGGTCTCACTTTCAGTTTACTCATTATGCATGGTAAGAGATACAATTCTGTACTTACCAATTATTCCACTAAGTATCTGTATCTTCTCACCATCTATGGACAGTGCATTGCTCCACATGAGAGCAAGATTACTCTTGGGTTACATGGTCACTTGAGGACCAATATTTGTAATGATGATAACCCATCTCTTCATAACTTTGGGCAAGTATGTAATTTTTTTTATTATGCTCAACTGATATATATTGCTGATTACTACCACATAGTACATGAGAAAACTTGTGCAGCTAGTAATCATTAAGAAACAACTTGCCACATGATGTTCTCAAGTAGAAGTTGGGAAGACTGAGTTATATCCACTTGATTGACCATTGGTATCATGTGACCTTCAACATTTTTCTGATTTGGATACCAAATGGTGATGATGTGCCATTGATTTTGAATGAGGTGGTTTGGGGCAGCATGGTTCATGTCATGGAAGAGAGGATCTTTGGAGATCTAATATTCTTCTTGCCACTTGAGGGAAACCCTATTGCAGCCCAAGGATAGCATATGCTCTACACTTGTCATAAGTGGAAAGAAAGACATTGTGGGGTAGGCCATTTTATCTACCACGTTCAGTTATTTAGCCCACCTACATTGCAGGAGTTAAGGGTGGAGGAGATATTTTATGAGTTTCCATGTTGGAGGTTGACTCATATTGTATGGATGATAGCTTGGGGGTGGAGGTTGTAAATGGGAATGATGGTTCCAAAACACATTTCAGACTCCATGCCTTGGGAGGAAACTTTTCAATTCTGTCCTTTCTATTGCTTGAGGACAAGCAACATTTGGGAGGGGAGGACTGTAATATTCCTACATTAGCAAGTAGCTAATGGGAATATTAAGTTTTGATTTTTTCACTTAGTGGAAGAATAAATGGGGGAGGAGACCCATATTTAACTTAAATCAACATAAAATCCCTCTTGGTGTGAAAGGGGATCATTCTAGTAGTTGAATTTCACACCCTCATTTGTGAACAAGGACTTTTGCATGTGGACAAAGTCAAGTTTGACTAAGTCAACAACATGCATGAAGAGGAATGGAATCACCTATGAAATAGCTCAATGTGAATAAGGATCAGCTTAGACATACATATGGAAGCTGGATTGAAGGCACTTAGGTGTGAATAGGGATGAAGCAGGTTGAAGAGGTCAACCTTGACCAAATCAAACAACGTGATTTTGGAGGAGTGGCCTTCATGGAGACACAACACAGTTTTGGAGGGAGATTGATCATGTGCCTGTGGAAACCCTAATGGGTGGGACCCAAGGTGAGGAGCCTCACAAATCTTATAAGGAAGGGGATGGCGGCTATTTGAGGTTAGCTTGTTGATTATTGATTTTGGTCTACATGACTATCTAGCATCCTCTTACTGTTTAGCAAAGTTGCAGTGCTATTTAGCACAAGGCATTCCTGTTTAGGAATTCCTTATCCACTCAAGAGAGGCCTCTTGAGGGAGCTTGCAATTTAGTTTTTGACATTTAGGCTTGAGGCCAAGCATCCTCCTTCAGCCACAACATTATTTCTACAGGGCATAACATTGTGTTGCAGGGTGTTGCAGTGGAAGGATCACACCACCACCTTCTGAGCTTATCTTTCAGAGGAGGGAGATTACCTTTCTTTTCAAGATCTGTAAGGAATATATTTGGGTATATTTTACATCTCGACACTTGGCCAAAGTAGTATCCATCTCCTACAACACATTCCTTGGTAGGAACTGCGTCATTTTACTCAGTGTTGCACCAGCAAGGTCAAGACCCTTGTTTGTGAGCTTGTTCCCTAGACGAAGGGCCAACCCTTCTCCCAGAAGGATTGTATAGAACATATTCTCCTGTTTCTTGTATTATTCAGCTACATATTTGTAGAGCTATAGTATAAATATGTTGTTTCAGATCTATTTTTGCAGATCTACTCTTGTACACTCATTCTCTCAAAAAACCTTTTTCGGGTTATCTTCACATTGTATAAAAGAGGCCATATCTCTATTTTTCTCTGAGATTGGGCTAAATAAACTCCAGATCCATTGTTTATAACATATTTATGCAGAAACCTACTCATAATTACGTTTTATTTACTTCAGTCATTTCTGCATTCCCTAAGTCATGGGATTTGGGTATTTTTAAGCCATATTTGAACCGAGAGATTTGTTTGACTTGGCTAGAAGCATTTTTTTTTGCTCCAATTCTGGATTTGAGATGAATACTGTATAAAATAAAGGATCCAAGTCCCATTTCTTACAATTGTAGTGTAATTCTCTGTAAATAACGTTTGTATGCCCTACATTGCTGCATTTCGTCACTTTCGAAGGAGTATATGTCATATTCTTGCTGTTGATCATTCATTTGCTAGTTACATGTTCCTTTCACATCTTATGAGCTTATTTCAATTGAAATTGTTTCGAAGTATTGCTGCATTACCATTTTGGGATATTACAATCCAACAACCTTTGAAAATGAGATAGACATCACACACGTGGAAGTACCCTCATTGACTACTGTTCGAAAGATATTGATCTTCCGATATGTAGACTTAATCTAAAAATCCATATGATGAGAAAGTCTATTTTTGAAAGTCGACATATGAAATGTGATCATCAAAGAATTTTTTTGCTCAACAACCCCAATGGCAGTGTGAAATGCACTCCTTTGTGAAAGACACAACTGGAGTACCTCTAACGCAAACATGGCACAAGGAATTTGATCTAGATCTTGGAAAATTGAGTATTTTTTGGAATCCTTGGAATTAGGATTGATCTTCGTACACTTTTTAGACCCTTTCGGCATTTGATGTATAGGCTCAACTGCAGGCCTCTCGATATGGAGTGGCTTAGCATTATTTGGAGCACCTTTAGCTTTCGAAGATTCATCTTCACCATAATCACGAGATATTATAGTGATATCTACATGAGGATTCATCATATATACATTTGATGAAATTTACCCTTCTCGGTTGCTCCTATAGGGATCTCCAGTATTCGCATTCGTGCTCGCAAGCAACTGTTTCCCCGGGGGAAAAAGGTTTGTCAGTACAACCTGGGAACCAGGAGAACCCTGCTAAGCTAACAAGCACTAAGAATCTTGAATTTTTGGGAAGAGGTGAGTAACATGGTCTCTAGTGCATAACTTGCATGGAACTTAACCTTCTTCTTATTGTCCCTCTTACCATCTCCAACATGATCATTGGATCTTCTCACATTTCCATTCCCATCCTTGTATTTCTTCTTATTAATTCATCCCTTATTCTTCCCATCAAATTATTAATTTCCTTTGGGATTAAAATCCTAAACAAAATTAATAGTCAAGGGATGAGAAGGAGTTGACACCGATGGCGTAGCCTGACCAGAAGGAGAATATTATATAGACAACTACTGCAATTGATTTAGAAGGTTAGCCATACCACTATCAACAATACTAATAAGTTCATCAACATGAGGACCATGCTTCGTTTTAGCTAAATCTAGCTTGAAGTGAGGAGCATCTGGAAAAATATTATGATTAAGGACCCCTGACTAAGAATAGATCAGTTCTAGTTGTTGAGCGCTAAAGATAGCCTGCTCCTCAGAAAATACCCCTGAAAGGGATACATCCTTTGAGATTTTTGTGATCAAATATTTTGGAAACCATTCGAGAAGGAACTCATTCTAAATTTGGGCTTTGATAAGCCTCTTCCTTCTCCTCCATTCCTGAATATTATTAAAAATGTGAGTTGGCTTGTCCTGCTAAAAATTGGCCAAGAGATTAGTCTTGAAATCATAAAAAACATGCAACTGAAAATGGTTTAAAAACATAGTATCAAACTCACCAAAAGTAGAAAAGTGCCCCCTGACAGCTCAATGTACCATTTTGAAGCTTTCCTAGTTAGGGTTCTGTTGATGAGAAGAAATGTCCGGCCAACAGTAAGGGATCCCCCCAGTAAAAAGTCCCGATTAGACTCTAAACCGTTTGTGATAGGGATCTCATCTAGGGTGTGGGTTTGGCTACCATTGAATATTCCTTTTCTTGGACACAAATGAGCCCTGCAGACCTATGAACACATGATTATCCAAATGATACAAGAGAAATAGTTGATGAGTCTCAGTGAACATAAAACACTACAAATAGCAAGATGAGTTAAAGCATGTAGCCAAAGGAAATGTTGTTAGCAGCACATCATTAGGGTCATGCTTGTAAAATCTGTTCAAATCATAGAAGAAACAATTCTTTATGGATAGAGCACCCTTCACTTCCTTAAGAAGTATCAAAGATAGATAAAAGTGGGTAACAAAGTTGCTAACATCTCCTGAGTAAACAACCTAACATCATTAACACATTTAGTGAGCTGAAATGTATAAATGATATAAGTAGAAAACACAAACCAGTTAATCATAAAGATATCAAATACATAAGACAAAAAATATTCATAGTGTTAACACATTAGTCCTCATCAGATCCAAGAGTGGAATCAAAACATGTGTTTGTATTCATTCTCAGAAAGGTGTATTCACTGCTATATAATTCCCTTTTCTCCTGTGGCATCCCAAAAAAAAAGTATCCTTTACAATTCCCCAAAGGGAGTATTTATAGAACAAAATTGACCCTTGGGTGTCCCTGAATTTTCTCCTTCCTGACCGTTGGCATACTCTGCGACTCGAGGTAATTTGCGACTTGCGACCTCGGCTTTGACTGTGACCTATGAATCCTTTTTTCTATTGCGACCTGTGACCCCTCCTGTTTGTTGCGACCTACGACTTGGTCATGGGAAAAATTTGGTGATTTTGAGATCAGGGACGTCTACCTGTTGATGTTCTTTGAGGTAATTTTTCCAAGCTCAATAATTTGCAACAACTGGGGAGAACTTAGGAGTATCTTCCCTCAATCTGTGGAGGAACTAGAGAGAATTTGGGATCAAAGTCTCTCTCTTGATCGTGATCTGATTGGATAGAGAGGCCAGCTTGGTGTAGATTTGGGCGGTGTCATGATGAATTGAACAAGGTTTTCTTGTGATGTCAGAAGGTCCTGAGAAGTAGCTACTTTCATTATGGGTTGTAGAAATGCTCGAATGTATTGGGAAACTTCTTCCCATGTTTTTTCTCTGTCTATTGCACCCAGAGAAGGAATGTGGTGTAATTTGGCCATTTAATTGATTCCGCTAATCAAATGTACATATGTGGACATCACTTTCTCTATATCTTTGACTAGTTTCTCTTTGGATTGTACCGTTATCTGGATTTGAACTTTTTCTTTTTGGCTGGAAATCCAATCTTTCCTAGGTAAAGTGTTCGAAGCCTATGGGTACATGTTTGACCATTCTAGCATTCTGCCCAAGGCAGTGGAAGCTTCCTTTAGCTGTGTGGTCCTCCTCTTGGTTTCTGTTTGTGCTTTTAGTAGTGGAACCACTGTCTATTTTATTGTAAAAATTTCTTCATATAATTTCTTCATGGCAGCTTCCAAAGTGGCCAAATCTATTTGAATGGTAAGGGGCACTTCATTAGTTTGTGTGCTTTTGAACTGTAGTCTTTGAACTTATTCTTCCAGTCCCTTCTTATTCTTTTCAACCTGATTTTCTCTCTGATCACAAGTTTGTAACCTATTTTGTAAAGAGAGAATCTCTCTACTCATTTTTCTAACGTTATCCTCTGTGTCTGTTGCAAAGGCGATACCAGTTGATGCCATCATGATTCGATTGGTCATGGTATCCAAGACTATGTCTTCTTTGGTTGTGGTTGCAAGAGGAGTGGCAGGGTTCCACGCCATGCATCTTCTCTTCTCTTTCCTAATCTTGTGTGTGAATTGGCCATAAGTTAGCCTTGTCAGATCCAATACTTCATCTTCTTGTTCCTCAAAGGGGCCAAGTTCCGAGAGAGTAAAGTGCACACTTGTCGTAGCGGTTGTCTGACGCACCTCAATGTGTGGCAATTCTATCTGTATCCCTATCTCTGGAAGACGTGTCTTGCTACCTTCTTCTTCCTTAGAGGAATCTTCCTTTGATTTTTTACTTTCTTCCTCCTTCCTCTTTTTCTCAGCTTCCGCTTCATCCTGCTTTTCTTTTAACTAGCGCTCAGCTTCTTTCTTGTCCTATTCTTCCTTTAGCTTGTGCTCAACTTCTTTCCACTATTCCTCTTGTTTGTGCTCAGCTTCTTTCTTGTCCTTCTCTTCCTTTAGCTTGCGATCAGCCTCTTTCCTCTCTTCCTCTACTTTCCTATTCTGTTCCTCTTCCTCTTTTTTCCTGCGGGCTTCTTCTACATATTTCTTCTTTTGTTCTTCCCCCAGTGGTTTCTTTTGCTTATCCCCTCCCTTTTGTTGTGCTAGGGCATCTTTATTTCTTTTAAGTTACTCTTCCTCTGCCTTCTCCTCGGCTTCTTTTTGTGCCTTATCCACTTTGTCTTTTCGTTCCTATTGCTTTTTGGAAAGAAAACTGCCTATATCAGTCCTTCGTTTCTTGACTTTGGAAGATGTGGCTCCTCCTAGTGGGTTCATCATTTCCTCTATAGTTTGATAATATTGTTAATATTGGTCAGTTGATTCCTCTGGAGGAGCCTCCCTGCCCTTGTTGTACTATTTCTTGATCTGATCCTCGGCTGGTCACTCTGTGTGCTAGCAACTCCATTTGAATTTGGCTCGTTTGCAATGTGCGGGGATGATTCTTTCAGGATAATATGTCCAGTTTGATATTGGCGGCATATGAAAACCTTTGCTTTCTTTAGCCTCTACTTCTACTTCCCCGAAATCATTGACTGTGTAGGCGCCGATAGTAAGTGGGAGAGTCCGCCATGGTTTCTTCTTGCCTTCGGTGAGGACTTTGGAAAACTCGCTTGTCATCTGGTAACATACTTCTTGCAGGAGCAATTTTTTAGTGACGAACTGGGATAGTGTATGGGGACCCTTATACGACCCGAAAACCCTGATAAAATTACTATATTTAATGGGAAACCAGCTGGCTACTTTGTAATATTCCCAAATTCTCTCCTGATATTTGGAATATTAGAGTTCTTGACTTTCTTAATAAATTAAGTAATTAAAAGGATGGAGGGACCCACAATCCTCAATATGAATAAATATCCACTTTTCATGTGTGAATGTGGATTAATTAAGCATAGATATACATGATGAGGTAGTTGAGAAACTACTAATGTGAATGAAAATGGATATTATGTCTCATTAATTGAGATAGATCATGGAGGTTGATACAATCAACTAAGATCTTAAAGATGTCAAACAGAAGATCATGGAACATTCATGATAAAGTGATGGAGGATGTTGTGCAATCAAAGCACAGATGATGGAGACGGTGTACATTGCACCTAGACATGATGTTTGATTTTGTTAAACAACACAGTCAAACTTGGAAGATCTTGTCCACATGCACAACGTATTCTAGATGAGGGCCAAGGCTTCGGAAGGCTCAAACATTATATAAAGAAGATGAAGGCAGGGATGAAGGATGTTGGTTATTCTTGATGTAAAGATCTTTTCAGATCTGGAATTTTCATGTGACAGTCCATTGCTTTCTTGGGCTGTTAAGCAGAGATTGCAAGTGTTGTTTAGCACAGGGTGTTCTTGGTCAAGAATCCCAACTCTTTATTAGAGTAGCTCTAGAAAGAGTATTGTACATCATTCTACATCAGGCATTGGTGCCACATATCTTTTCCTACTTTATGCAGAACATTCATCTTTAGAAATTGCAGATTTCTAAAGATCAGTTTGGAAGGTGGAAGTTGTCTTCAGCATTTCAGCTGGAGAACTGGTGAGGGTTTATTCCTATCACCTAGGGATTATATATCAGAATTCCTAGAGCTTCATTTTAGAACTAGCATTAGGTAAAAATTTATTGACCTCCTAGCAGCAATATTTCCTTTAGGAATTACGCTGTCCCATTTGCAAATCAAAAAGGAGGAAGGAAGTTACTAGCATTTCAGCTAGTAATCCTGTGAGGGATCATCCCCTCACATTGCCATCAATATTACCTTTAGCCTAGAGTTTATTGTATAATTTTTTAGCAAGTAGAAGGCATCTCTTTCCCTCACAATGCAATTTCTATTGGCAGTTGTGTTGCAGCAGCTGTAAACATTATTAGAGGATTGAGAAGCTAGATCTAGAGCTTCTAGCTTGTAGATCCGAAGAAGGGATCAACCCTTCAAGCTTAGATCTGATCTTGTGACATATTTCAGCCATATATATATCATATCTAGCTTTATATCTATATTTCCCAGCAGATCAAGGATCAAATCCTAGGAGGGTTATTTTCCAAAGTTGTAGAGCTGGAAAATCCTTTATGGGTTATCTTGGGAATCCATCACATTGGCCAGATCTTGAATCTTGGCATCATCTGAGCTCCAAATTTGAGTAGATATGCATTTTCCATTTCAGCCTGTAGCTATGTATTCATATTCTACTGAAGAGACAGTGTAGTATTTTCTTCAGTGCCTCTCCAATTACGCTATACCTATTGTAGCATGTTTTCTGGGTGATTCTAGGCCACCTCCTTGGCTAGATCTACTCATATTTTTTACCTTCTTCTCTAATATAATAAAATGGCTCAGCTTCTCTATAAATTCTGATGTTGTCTTAAGATTTATTGTTTACCTTGCTGCAGTTATTATATTGTGTTTTAGTATTACTATATTTTCCCCTTTGGGATATTACAGTGGTATCAGAGCATGATCTTTGGCTCATCTTGTGGACACTTCATCTTTTGCATCAAAAGAAGAAGAAGATAGATGAGATCTATCATGGGGGATGAAAATTCTGCCACTCCTTTCTTTAGATCTATGTAAGATCTCTCCAAGGAGTTCTATCAAATGAAGAAGGAAAGGCAAAGGAAGGATCCAAGAAGAAGATTTGAAGAGGAAGGTCCAAGCACTTCCTATCAACAAAAAAGGAAACCAGAGAATCCTAGATCTCCTCATAGATCTAATATTCCCACTTTATTTGAAGAAGGTGAGAGGTATAGAAATGAAGAAAGGAATGAACCTGAGACTCATGAGACTCTCAGTATATATCTTGAAGACTCTCCAAAAATTCTTCAAAATCAAAGACAAAAGAGGATCCTATAGCAGCAATGCAAGAAAGAGGCATAATATATTCTATTTTCCTATGTTTGATGGATCTTCCTCAAGCACTATTAAGGCTTGGAGGATAGAGTTAGATGTATTTTCAAGGCTACATCCTGTAGCTAGAGGAGAGGTTGTTCAAATTGCAGCACTCCATATTTTGGGTGAAGCCAATAATTGGTGGTTTGGTCACATGGAGCATGCAAAGGTGAATAAATATTCATATATCTTTCACAAATTAAGGAAGGAATTTGATATGAGAAAGCCAGAGATGTGTCACAAAGTGACATTTCCTAATGAGGACGACGTCAATCTTGTCACTCTGGACAAGAAGTCACTACATTCACCAGCAGTTGCAGAAGTACTTTCATCCAGAGAAGAGACACTTGCACATTTGCAAAATAATCTTGAGCCCTTGACATATAGAGTCCCATGCATGAGGGAAAGGCGGAAAATTCCAGTGCTGGTACACTTGGAGAAGATCAACCATCCCTCTTACCAGCAATTGGAGGCACTATTTTTCCAGTTGGAGGAGCTCTTGTGGTATGTCAAGAGGTTTCCACATATTATTTGATCCAAGGTATGCATACACATTCATCACCCATTGTTTCGGTAGATCTTATTGAAACTAATGGGGACATGCCATCAGGGCCAATCCATGACCAAGGGTTAGATCCAAATGCTTATTTGAAGTAGCAAGCTATCACGGCACATAAAACCCTTGATCTAATCAAGGAGGAGATGAAAAGTTATCCTAGTTTGTCATGGATGGACTACATTCAACCTCTTGAGTTGAATTGTAGAATTTCAGAAGAAGGGATGAGCATGATCCTATGTACAATGAGTGGTTATAAGATCAGTATTGTACCTTTATTTGAGACAATAGGTGTATCACCTTGCAGATCTACAACATTGTCACTTATTAGTTGTGATAATGATGAGGCCCCATTATTCCTGGAGCATTATGAAGGTGGCTTCACTCATGAAGCAATGGAGGACAAGATGATGAATGGTAGACATCTAGATATGAGAAATATTTTCTCCTTTATTGATGACACTTTCTCAATGAGCATCTCATAGCTCAAAGAGAGACTTCTACCTATAGCAGATCTAGAATCTCATTGGTTTTGGAAGGCCATGGATGAGAAGAAGAACTCATTGGAGGTGCACTTCAATATTTCATGAAGTGAAAAGTTCTTCATCAGTTTAGGAAAGATGGTATTCTATAATGGGAGGATACCATTATTATGAATCCCATCACTCATCTTCCATATTAGGATGAGTGGATGAGGATGATAAGAAAGGGGTTACATGACCACTTGCAGATGTATGACATGGGCCAACAAGCTTGGTTACGTTGGTTTCCCTTGCGATATTATTGTCACTGCCCAAAGGCTCCTATTTCTTTGATCCATGCCTTGAGGAACACTTATGAAATGAAGAAGGAGGCATGGCTGCGTTGGCTGCTCTTGGGTGAGTATGGTTACCACACACTAGCTCATATTTTTCTGATTCATACCTTATGTATCAATGATAGAATGCAGCAAAAGAAGGCATGTTCCTTTTGGTTTCAGTTGAGAGAGATTGGCCACCACATGACATCTCCTCTGTCTATGTTTTTTGTATTGGGTAAATCTTGGCATGATGCTCTCATGATGTGCATTGATGATGTTTCTTTGTATTGG
This sequence comes from Pinus albicaulis, assembly GCA_034641835.2. Taxonomy (NCBI): domain Eukaryota; kingdom Viridiplantae; phylum Streptophyta; class Pinopsida; order Pinales; family Pinaceae; genus Pinus; species Pinus albicaulis. The sequence goes on from JAXQQM020091464.1 coordinate 301,766, forward strand.
TCTGATTTGACATTCCATATGTCCATTAGTATGTTTTTTCTTCATGATGCACATGAGGAGGATAGAAAGCAGCAATATCTCTTGTTGCTTTGGTTGCTTTTGGGGGAGTTTGGATTGTCAATATTACATGGAGGAGATGGAGGATGGAAGCAAAGGCCTTAATCCGATGGTTACTATTAGAAGAATATGGTTTGACATATTTGTCTACCAATATAGCTCCTTTCCTTCTTATTTTTCATAACTTTGGAATGTTGCTTGGATCCAACAAGGGCAACAGGGCTAAGGATGAGAGCATATCAATGCTCAATAAACTTCATAAAACATGGGATGAAGAGAGGTATTGTGAGATGGAACTGTTCCTTTGTGGATAGAACCACTTTATTTTGTGCATCTCATGTATTAAGGATGAAGTTCGAACATATATGGTTGTCACTTGGTATTTCATGAAGGAAGGAGGACATCTAACCATACCGTTAGAGGTCATTCTACATGTTTTTGAAAGACAACTTTGGAACCAAACATACATAACACATTGCAGAACATGGATGAATCCTTCCTGATGTGGATGCCATTTGGAGGGGAATAGATACCTTTGCATCTACATTTTAAGCTGCTTGAGGACAAGCAACATTTTTCTGGGGAGGACTGTAATATTCCAAAATTTTCACCTGATATTTTGAATATTAGAGTTCTTGAATTTCTTAATAAATTAACTAAATAAAAGGGTGGAGGGACCGACAATCCTAAATATGAATACATATCCACTTTTTGTGTGTGAATGTGGATTAATTAAGCCTAGATCTATATGATGAGGTAGTTGAGCAACTACTAATGTGAATGAAATTGGAGATTATGTCTCATTAATTGAGATAGATCATGAAGGTTGATACAGTCAACTAAGATCTTAAAGATGTCAAACAGAAGATCATATAACATTCATGAGAAAGTGATGGAGGATGTTGTGAAATCAAAGCACACATGATGGAGAGGGTGTACATTGCACCTAGACATGATGGTTGATTTGGTCAAACATCGCAGTCAAAATTAGAGGATCTTGTCCACATGCACAACATATTCTAGATCAAGGCCAAGGCTTGGGAAGTATCAAACATTATATAAAGAAGATGAAGGCAAGGATGAAGGATGTCAGTTATTTTTTATGTAAATATCTTTTCAGATCTGGAATTGTCATGTGACATTCAATTTCTTTCTCAGACTATTTACAGATATTGCAAGCGTTGTTTAGCACAGGGTGTTCCTGGTCGGGAATCCCAACTCTTTCTTAGAGTAGCTCTAGAAAGAGTATTGTACTTCATTCTACATCAGGCATTGGTGCCACATCTCTTTTCCTACTTTTTGCATAACATTCATATTCATAGATTACAGATTTCTGAAGTTCAATTTGGAAGGTGAGAGTTGTCTTTAGTACTTCAGCTGGAGAACTGGTGAGGGTTTATTCCTATCACATAGGGCTTATAGATCAACATTCCCAGAGCTTAATTTCAGATCTGGCATCAGGCCAAAATTTATTGACCTCCTAGCAGCAGTATTTCCTTTAGGAATTACGTTGTCCCATTTGCAGATCAAAAAGGAGGAAGGAAGTTACTAGAATTTCTGCTAGTAATCCTGTGAGGGATGATCCCCTCACATTGCCATCAGTCTTACCATCAGCCTGGAGTTTATTAAAAATAAATTCAATAGGAAGAAGGCCTCTCCTTCCCTCACAGCGCAGTTTCTATTGGCAATTGTGTTGCAACAGCTGTAAACATTATTGGAGGATTGAGAAGCTAGATCTAGAGCTTCTAGCTTGTAGATCTGAAGAAGCCATCAACCCTTCAAGATTAGATCTGATCTTGTGACATATTTCAGCCATCTATCTATCAGATCTAGCTTCAGATCTGTATTTTCCAATAGATCAAGGATCAAATCCTAGGAGGGTTATTTTCCAAAGTTGTAGATCTGGAAAATCCTTTCGGGGTTATCTTGGGAATCCAGATTTGATTAGATCTGCATTTTCCTTTTCAGCCTGTAGCTATATATTCATATTCTGCTGAAAGGACAACACAATATTTTCTTCGGTTCCTCTCCAGTTACATTTTACCTATTGTAGCATGTTTTCTAGGTGATTCTAGGCCACCTCTTTGGCTAGATCTACTCATATTTTGTACCTTCTTCTTCAATATAATAAAATGGCTCAACTTCTCTGTAAATTCTGATGTTGTCTTAAGATTTATTTTTTACCTTTGTTCAGTTATTATATTGTGTTTTAGTATTACTGAATTCTCCCCTTTTGGATATTACAGTGGTATCAGAGCATGATCTTTGGCTCAGCTTGTGGACACTTCATCTTTTGCATCAAAATAAGAAGCAGATAGATGAGATCTATAATGGGGGATGAAAATTATACCACTCCTTTCTTTAGATCTATGAAATATCTCTCCAAGGAGTTCTATCAAATGAAGAAGGAAAGGCAAAGGAAGGATCCAAGAAGAATATTTGAAGAGGAAGGTCCAAGCACTTCCTATCAGCAGAAAAGGCAACCAGAGAATCCTATATCTCCTCAGAGATCTAATATGCCCACTTTCTTTGAAGAAGGTGAGAGGTATAAAAATAAAGAAAGGAATTAACCTGAGATTGATGACATTCTCAGTATATATCTTGAAGAGTATAAAGCACAGTCTAGAGCATTCAAGGAGAAGCTAACTCTCCAAAAATTATTCAAAATCAAAGACGAAAGAGGATCCTATAGTATCAATGCAAGAAAGAGGCATAATAGATTTTATTTGCCTACATTTGATGGATCTTCCTCAAGAAATATTAAGGCTTGGAGGAGAGATTTAGATGCATTTTTCAGGCTACATCCTATAGCTGAAGGAGAGGTTGTTCAAATTGCAGCACTTCACCTTTTGGGTGAAGCCAATAATTGGTGGTTTGGTCACATGGAGCATGAAAAGGTGACTAAATATTAATATTTCTTTCGCAAGTTGAGGAAGGAATTTGATGTGAGAAAACCAAATACGTGTCACAAAGTGAAATTTCCTAAGGAGGAAGATGTCAATCTTGTCACTCTGGACAAGAAGTCACTACATTCAGCAGCAGTTGCAGAAGTACTTTCATCTGGAGAAGAGACACTTGCATATTTGCAAAATAGTCTTGAGCCCTTGACATATAGAGTCCCATGCATGAGTCAGGAGATGCATGAGGGAAAGGAGAAAAATTCCAGCACTGGTACACTTGGAGAAGAACAACCATCCCTCTTACTAGCAGTTGGAGGCACTATTTTTCTGGTTGGAGGAACTCTTGTTGTCTTTCAAGAGGTTCCCACATATCAGTTGATCCAAGGTATGCATACACATTAATCACCCATTGTTTCAATAGATCTTATTGAAACTTATGGGGACATGCCATCAGGGCCAATGCATGACCAAGGGTTAGATCCAAATGTTGATTTGAACCAGCAAGCTATCACAGAATAAAGGACCCTTGATCTAATCAAGGAGGAGATGAAAAGCTATACTAGTTTGTCATGGATGGACTACATTCAACATCTTGAGTTGAAGTGTAGAATTTCATAAGAAGGGATGAGCATGATCCTATGTACAATGAATGGTTATGAGATCAGTATTGTACCATTCTTTGAGATAGTAAGTGTATCACCTTGAAGATCTACAACATTGTCACTTAGTAGCTATGATAATGATGAGGCCCCATTATTCCTGGAGCATTATGAAGGTGGCTTCACTCATGAAGCAACGGAGGACAAGATGATGAATGGTAGAAATCAAGATATGAGAAATCATTTCTCCTTTCTTTATGACACTTTCTCAATGAGAATCTCACAGCTCAAAGAGAGACTTCTACCTACAGCAGATCCGAAACCTCAATGGTTTTGGAAGGCCATGGATGAGAAGAAGATCTCATTAAGAGATATCATTGGAGGTGCACTTAAATATTTCATGAAGTGCAAAGTTCTTCATCAGTTTGGGAAAGATGGTATTCTACGAATGGAGGATACCATGATTATGCAGCACATCAGTCATCTTCCATATTGGGATCAGTGGATGAGGATGATAAGCAAGGGGTTGCATGACCACTTGTAGATGTATGACATGGGCCAGAAAGCTTGGTTATGTTGGTTGCCCTTGGGAGATTCTTTTCACTTCCGAAAGGCTCCTATTTCTTTGATCCATGCCTTGAGGAACACTTATGAAATGAAGTAGGCATGGTTGTGCTGGCTGCTCTTGGGTGAATATGGTTACCACCCACTAGTTCATATTTTTATGATTCATGCCTTATGTATCAATGATAGAATGCAGCAAAATAAGGCATGTTCCTTTTGGTTTCAGTTGAGAGAGATTGGCCACCACATGACATCTCCTATGTCTATGTGTTTTGTATTGGGTAAAGCTTGGCATGATGCTCTGATGACATGCATTGATGATTTTTCTTTGTATTGGTCTGATGTGACATTCAATATGTCCATTAGCATGTTTTTGCTTCATGATGCACATGAGGAGGATAGAAAGCAGCAAGATATCTTGTTGCTTTGGTTTCTTTTGGGGGAGTTTTTCTTTTCCATCTTACATGGAGGAGATGGAGGATGGAAGCAAAGGGCCTTACTCTGGTGGTTACTATTAGGAGAATATGGTTTGACATATTTTTCTACCCATTTAGCTCCTTTCCTTCTTCTTTTGCATAACTTTGGAATGATGCTTGGATCCAACAAGGTCGACAAGGCTAAGGATGAGAGCATATCAATGCTCAATCAAATTTATTAAACATGGGATGAAGAGAGGTATTGTGAGATGGAATTTTTCCTTTGTGGAAAGAACCACTTTATTTTTTGTATCTCATGTATTAAGGATGAAGTTGGAATTTCTATGGTTGTCACTTGGTACTTCATGAAGGAAGGAGGAAATCTAACCATACCGTTAGAGGTCATTCTACATGCTTTTGAAAGACAACTTTGGAACCAAACATACATAACACATTGCAACAAATGGAGGAAGCCTTCCTAATGTGGATGCCATTTGGAGGGGAATATATAGCTTTGCATCTACCTTTTAAGTTGCTTGAGGCAAGCAACATTTTGCGAGGGAGGACTATAATATTCCCAAATTTTCACCTTATATTTGGAATATTAGAGTTCTTGAATTTATTAATAAATTAACTAAATAAAAGGGTGGAGGGACCCACAATCCTCAATATGAATAAGTATCCACTTTTTGTGTGTGAATGTGGATTAATTAAGCCTAGATCTATATGATGAGGTAGTTGAGCAACTACTAATGTGAATGAAATTGGAGATTATGTCTCATTAATTGAGATAGATCATGGAGGTTGATATAGTCAACTAAGATCTTGAAGATGTCAAACAGAAGATCATGGAACATTCATGAGAAAGTGATGGAGGATGTTGTGAAATCAAAGCACACATGATGGAGAGGGTGTACATTGCACCTAGACATGATGGTTGATTTGGTCAAACAATGCAGTCAAACTTGGAGGATCATGTCCACATGCACAACGTAGTCTAGATGAGGGACAATGCTTGGGAAGTCTCAAACATTATATAAAGAAGATGAAGGCAAGGATGAAGGATGCTATCTATTCTTGATGTAAATATATTTTCATATTTGGAATTGTCATGTGACATTCCATTTCTTTCTCGAGTTTTTTAGCAGATATTGCAAGTGTTGTTTAGCACAAGGTGTTCCTAGTCGAGAATCCCAAGTCTTTCTTAGAGTAGCTTTAGAAAGAGTATTTTACTTCATTCTACATCAGGCATTGGTGCCACATCTCTTTTCTTACTTTCTGTAGAACATTCATATTCATAAATTGCAGATTTCTGAAGATCAGTTTGGAAGGTGGAAGTTGTCTTCAATACTTTAGCTGGAGAACTGGTGATGGTTTATTCCTATCACCTAAGGCTTATAAATCAGCATTCCCAGAGCTTCATTTCAGATCTGGCATCAGGCAAAAATTTATTGAACTCCTAACAATAGTATTTCCTTCAAGAATTACATTGTCCCATTTGCAGATCAAAAAGGAGGAAGCAAGTTACTAGCATTTCCATTAGTCTTACCATCAACCTGGAGTTTATTACAACATTTTTTAGCAGTCAGAAGGCCTATCTTTCCCTCACAGCACAGTTTATATTGGTAGTTGTGTTGCAACAGCTGTGAACATTATTGGAGGATTGAGAAGCTAGATCTAGAGCTTCTAGCTTGTAGATCTGAAGAAGGGATCAACCCTTCAAGCTTAGATATGATCTTGTGACATATTTCAGCAATATATCTATCAGATCTAGCTTCAAAGTTGTATTTCCCAGTAGATCAAGGATCAAATCCTAGGAGGGTTATTTTCCAAAGTTGTAGATCTAGAAAATCCTTTTTGGGTTACCTTGGGAATCCATCACACTGGACAGATCTTGAATCTTGGCATCATCTGACTCCATATTTGAGTAGATCTGCATTTTCCTTTTCAGCCTGCAGCTATATATTCATATTCTGCTGAAGGGACAGTGCAATATTTTCTTCAGTGTCTCTCTAGTTACGCTGTACCTATTGTAGCATGTTTTCTGGGTGATTCTAGGCCACCTCTTTGGCTAGATCTACTCATATTTTGTACATGGTGTACCTGATTATTCTCCAATGTAATAAAATGGCTCAGCTTCTTTGTAAATTCCAATGTTGTCTTAATATTTATTGTTTACCTTGCTGTGGTTATTATATTTTGTTTTAGTATTACTGCATTCTCCCCTTTGGGATATTACAGTGGTATCAGAGCATGATCTTTGGCTTGGCTTGTGGACACTTCATCTTTTGCATCAAAAGAAGAAGCAGATAGATGAGATATATCATGGGGGATGAAAATTTTTCCACTCCTTTCTTTATATATATGAAATATGTCTCCAAGGAGGTCTATCAAATGAAGAAGGACAGGCAAAGGAAGAATCCAAGAAGATGATTTGAAGAGGAAGGTCCAAGCACTTCCTATCAGTAGAAAAGGAAACCAGAGAATCCTAGATCTCCTGATAGATCTACTATGCCCACATTCTTTGAAGAAGGTGAAAGGTATAGAAATAAAGAAAGGAATGAACCTGAGACTTAGGAGACTCTCATTCTATATCTTGAAGAGTACAAGGCATATTTTAGAGCATTCAAGGAGAATCTAACTCTCCAAAAATTCTTCAAAATCAAAGAAGAAATAGGATCCTATAGCAGAAATGGAAGAAAGAGGCATAATAGATTATATTTGCCTACATTTGATGGATCTTCCTCAAGCACTTTTAAGGCTTGGAGGAGAGGGTTAGATGAATTTTTCAGGCTACATCCTCTAGTTGAAGGAGAGGCTGTTCAAATTGCAGCGCTTCATCTTTTGGGTGAAGCCAATAATTGGTGGTTTGGTCACATGGAGCATGCAAAGGTGACTAAATATTCATATTTATTCAACAACTTGAGGAAGGAATTTGATGTGAGAAAACCAGAGATGTGTCACAAAGTGACATTTCCTAAGGAGGAGGATGTAAAACTTGTCACTCTAGACAATAAGTGTTTTGGGGAAAAACACCCTAGAGGTTTTTTGGGTCAAAACCTCCATAGATCGGGGCATGCTATTTAGAAGGAATCACACACAACCACACTTAAATGCTAAAAACTAGATAACAACGATAGTAGAACTCACCTGTAGTCCTACGTTCAATGTAGATCCCGCGGGGTCCAAACCCCCAGCAACCCTTCTTCCTCTCCAACCTGAAAAACAAGAAAGAACATGCACGGAAACCTAGTTGTACAGCATATATTGCTCCTAAATGTTAGTGTAATCCATGTGAAACATTATATAAAAAATAATAAATTATTAATAATCAATATTTTCACATATGCAAATAGACATTAACACATAAGTTCAGGAACAAGATGGTTCTTCATTATTGCGAACAGCATGTACAGTAATAAAAAGTGGAGATATCACCTGAATCCTTCCACGATCTTCGAACAGACCATCATCCGGATCCGTCCCGCCCTTGCCTTGCTAAGATACTTTCAAGACTTGTGCACTCGAGATGGCATATAAACTGATGAACATCTCCAGGAAACAAGAATTTCCTGTATAAATCTGGGAAAGTGCAGGAGGCATGGGAATTCAGACTTGAATTGGGATTCCAACAGAGTATAATGTCTATAAATTTCTCTCTCCCTTAGGCCATGCACATGAGGGGCTTTTATACTCCCTCAAAGTAGTTTCAATCAGTTGGAAACAGTTGGCCACGTGCTGGGGTGGTTGAACTACTGGCGTAACCATCAACCCAGCCTGAAAATAGGGAATTTTTATATATATTTTTAATTATTTTAATGGCATACACGGAAAAGTACATGTGGACTCGCGTATACACGCGGAAAAGTCTAGGCATACCCGCGTATGGGATTTTTAACACTATTTTTTATGAATTTTGTTCAAGTCTGTGGGAATGAGTGCCCAAGGCCATATAGACAATCATGAATCACATGAGGGTGAAAAATGATGCTATAATAGATGCCCCCTAATATATGAGGTCAGAAGGGGTACATGATGGCCGAAATGTATTATGCACATAGAAAGAACTTCGCAAGGACAAGGGAGGACTTCACCAGATTTTAGCCTGCCAAAAACCAATGAAATAAAACCGAGAGTCAATTCATGCTAAGGCGGGCATACCCATGCTCAGTAAAAAATACATCATATCGAAAGTACAGAATAGATCCAAAATTTATACAAGTATAGCTGAACTGAAAGTACACAATGAATCATCTGAGCATGGCCCGAAAGTACAAGTCAGAATCAATGTCTAAGTATCACATATAGAAAGCTGATCAATGATGCTGAAACTGGATGTCTGATCACATAAGTAACTGAATCTCCAAGTACCAAATCATAAAAGGTGGAATAAGTGGTACAATCACGCAACTCGGGAGCCAACATATAAGGGTGAACGACATCACTGGCAGAAACTGAATGGACTGTCAAAAGTGAACCGAGAAATGTTGATGCAACCCGAGGTCTTCACCAATCACTATGGTACAATTCTACACAATGGGAATAAATGAGCTGAAGTCGACCATGTGAGAAATCGTTGGATTACCGGTCAATAATGTATACCGTTAACCAACGCGAGACAACCCACCAATAATGAAAATGAGTGTCAAGGTGCCCCAGTACAATCTAACAAGTGCGAATAAATGAGTTGAATTCAAACACTTGAAAGAATCTACCAATCAGGAGGCAATGATGAATCCCTACTGTCGATAGCGAAGAGTCTGGCACTGATGACTGCAAACCCTAAGGTACTGACAAAAAGACTCTAGACCTTATTCCCAGAGCAATAAGTCAGAGTCGATGGGAAAAGATATGCTGGAAGGAAGACATTAAGGAATCCCACATTATTTCAGCGCGAGTGTAACCCGCAGGCCAAGATTTGGAAGGAATCGGACGAAGTAGAGTGACGGAACCAAACCGAAGTACGTTTTCGACATGCACAAGATGAAGCTAGTGCACGGAAGAAAACCTCTAAACCAACCAATAATGAAAGCTGACACAGAGGCGAGATATCCACCAATAGGTTCAAATGGAAATCAAGGTACTGCATGAATCCCAGGTGTGATAATGTATGCTGACGTCAAACACAGGGGAAACCACTCAATCAAAAACCCATAATGATGATCAAATGCTGAGCACAAGGTCACCTATCAATGATGGAAATAGGGCCAGGGTGCGGCTCTAGGTTTGCTCTCAGAGCAATGTGTTGTAGTCGATAAGAGAAAAACCCGCCAGCAAGAAGTCAATGGAGACCTTCTTAAACCAGCACGAGCAGAAGACCAAAACATCTGATGTGATAGAACAAGATACTGACAAAACCGAGAAGGCCGATTGAATAATGAGTCAGGAGAAACCGCAGAATGGCCGACTCTGGTTAGACTTCCCTTGAACAAAAGCACGACTCGTGATGACCATGGCAGTAAAAAGTGACACTGTATAAGTCTGTTATGCAGGAGGAAAAACAAACTCTCCATATGATTGGAAGAGATAACCAACCGGGAGCAGACTGACCAGTGAAACAAGGCAAAGGCTGAACCTAGGTCAAAAACTAAAACCATCCCAAATGGAGGAAATATATAAGTGTATGTGCTTTGTTCAAGGGCGACAAACTGACACTGTACTGCCATCAAATTACGAAGTTATATCCCGTTCCCGCTCTTTTTGTTATATTTGATTTTTTTGTCTTTTTCATATAATAAGCCTGAAAAAGAATAAAAGAATGCTATGGTACGATGGATAGAATGAGTATCAAGAAACAGATGCACTAGTTCCTGGGATTGGAACGATCCTATGCTCAATGCAAGGTAGTGGAAACTGGTAAGAGATACTCAGAGGAATGTTCCATCCATGGGTAAAAGGGTGTCAAGTCGCTATAGCTAAATGCATGCAATGGTTAACTTGTACAGACATTCAAGGTCAAAAGTTGGCTTAAACATTGAGTCCAAATGAAGTCGGCTAAAGGCCAGGATAAACAAGTAGCCAATATGCAATGCAGTAATACAACTCAACAACACCAGGGAGCCTCTAGGGTAATAGTCAGAAAAATGATAGTGAGGAAGAAGAAGAATGAAGCTTCAACACATAAGTCATGGTGGGACTAAAGAGGACTCCTGAGCCTACATAAAACACAGCATGGGCAACAAGTGATAGCGAGGAACTAACTAGGAAGCCCGTGTAAAGGAAGGCTCTACCACCAAGTCATGATTAAATAATCGGCGAGTGAAATGGGTGTAATACTCATGACCTGATGGGATCGACCCTATGGCAAGTGAACAGAATGGAGGCTAGTATGAAAAATGCAACGGAAAGTGGATTCCCTAACCTATATGCCAATGAAGATCATATACCTATCATGATGGGTCAGCAGTCATGGATCAAAAAACGGAAAAAATATCGAATTCGTCAAAATGTACCTGAAAATATACCAATCTGGGCATTTCCAAGCATCTGGGTTATGCAGCTTAAGATGGATTGAAAAAATAAGCACAACAATTCTTTTTTAAAAATTTTCAATTTTGGGCATAAATACACAAGTTACCTCATATTTGGTTCATTGTTACATTTCTGATTTGGGAAAAAGTGCTCTGGAGAAAAAGCCTCTTTCATCAAAATAGGAGCAATCGCCCGTCAAACTTCACCGAATTTGTTAGGTAAGCTCTTAATTCATCCTTGTTATTCATTTTGTCCATTCATAAGTTAAAAATTAGGAATTTTCACCGTAGAACCATTTGTTGAAAATCACGGGTTTGCACATACGCGGGTTTATAATGACCAAGTCGCGTATATACGTGACTGTGCACAAAGAAAGTCGCGTATGCGCAACCCAAAATGAAAAAAAGTGTATCTAATGAACAAATTATTGAATTTTTGCAGGATGACTATATCTTGGAGAGAGCATGAACACAGTGCCATTGACAATGAAGTCATGCAGGACCAAGTATCACTAAATATTCTTCGAAATTTTGGATTGCTCAAGTTTTTCAAAATGCCAAATATGAAGAGTAATGTCCAGTTCCTCGAAATGCTTGTGAATTATTGGGAACCGGAAGAAGACTGCTTCATAATAGATCAAATGCCCATACGCATCGAGGTGGAAGATATCTATTTTATCACTACACTCTCCCGGAGGGGGAAGCCAGTAGACTTGCATGGTAAGCCTTTGGGAGGGCTAACCGTGGAAGATTACGTCCACGTCTACTGCGTAGAGGGTTCCAAGAAAGTTGGAATTCAAATTTCTATCAAAGATTTAAGAGACTTGCACATGAAAATCCTCCTTTTTACCATTGGCAGGGTAGCGGGATCTGCTTCCCTACACCAGGCATCCAGGACTCAAATAAGTATAGCAGTGGAATGCTTAACTCATTTATATGATTGGTGCACAGCTCTACTGATGAACATGAAGCAACAATTGACTTCTATCCGAAAAGTAAAGACAAAACATTTTGGATATGGTACAATCTTCATGACATTCTTCTTCGAGAAGATTACTGGGCTGAGACCCAAAGTGATCTCTTCTATCAGCAGCCCGAGAGACCCAAGAATTGCTCGATGGGCTGACTTGATGAAGAGATTGGGGGGAAGTGAAGTTCCCCAAACCACTTGGGATGATGAGTTCTTCCTTTGGTGGGGAGAACAAATCATCGCTGTGGAAGACTATCCCTACGCCGGGATGGATTTTCAAGGTGATCCAGACCTTGTCCTTCCACCAGGCGCGGCATGGGGCACAGTCGGTAAGTTTGCAATTTTTGACTTATAAATTATTTTGGATTTTTTCAATATATGTGAAAAAATGGAAAAAAAACATATTTTTGATTGGATTCAAAATGACTTACGATTTTATAATGATCATGAAACAGATATTAGACCAATTCGACCTGAGGGTTACCCACGACATAAGCGTCACAGAGGCGAGGCGGATACAATAGATCCAGACAGGACCCTCTAGGCTGTACAGAGGAACTTGGAGGGGTTAACCCGCCAAGTAACTATGGCTACAGTGGAAGATCTGCCTAAAGCCATCCAGAGACGGGTGGTAGGAGTACCCCGTGACTGGGTACGGTTATTCCGCCGAGTTGCCACCACGATCGTGTTCTATAGGAACACAACTTCTGGGCAGGGACCTCAGGAGTAGATAGATATGACATACCAGATGACTGTATATATCTTTTGAGACTGAACATGATCGGGCATAAGCCCAATTTTTGTATGACTTATGAATCCAAATTTTGTATAGTTTTATGAACACTCTGATGATATATATACAACGATGTTTGATGTGATGTGACAAATGTATAAAATTGTATGATGTTTTTGATGATTAAATTTTATTGTATGGAATGATTAATATGCAAATCAATTGCTTGATTAGCTAATGAGTCTGCCATCCAATTGTCAGCTCGAGGAATATGAATGAAAGTTAAAAATTGAAATGATCTTTGTAACAAACGTACCCTCAAGAACAACCAGAGTAAAAATGGATCTCGAACCCGATAAGTATTGTTCAAATACGACACCACTAGCTGAGAGTCCAAGAAAACTACCAACGAATCAACACCCAAAGATATTGCGTCCGAGAGTAGATAAATAATTGCAGTGTATTCTGTTGTATTATTGGAAGCAGGACCAATGCAGACTCCTCTTGATACTAATATCTGACCGGATGGATGATGAAGCACCCAAGCCATGGAAGCCAAGTTCCGGGTGTGTCTACTAGCACGATCGGCGAAACCAAAATGACTCATAACATTCGACACAACCTGCCAAAGCAAATCAAAAACATCACCATCCCATCAAAGATCGAAAAACCAGATATGTACAAAGTAAAACCACTATATACAAAATCAAAATGTCAGGTCGAAGCCCAGGCATAATACTTTTTCGAATAGAGCCCATTTCTGGGCTCCGACAACTCGTTTCCTTCAAAATCAACCAAGGTATATGCTCCTTTTTTAAGGAATTTTTTAACAATGAAGGGGCCATACCACATAGACTTAAACTTTCCTGCCCCCAGGGCATCTTTTTCCTGGGCATAGACCAAAACAAGGTCACCTTCCGGAAAAACCCTAGGTTTGACCGCCTTATCGTACTGAACTTTGACTCGGTTTTTATGCGCTTCATTCATCGTGGCGGCATCCCAACGCTGCTCATCGAGATGTTCCAGATGAAGGAGATGTTCTTCAAGACTAGAAGTGTCAGGAAGACGTTCAACAGCTAACTTAAGAGAAGGAATCTCACATTCAATGGGAAATACAGATTCCAACCCGTGAACTAGCTGAAACGGAGTAAAGCCAGTTGCAGTTTTCACTGACGTCCTGTATGCCCAAAGTGCAGGATATAGCATAATATGCCAGTTGGATCGAGCTTTATCAATTGTCCTTTGAAGAATTGTCTTCAAGGATTTATTCACGGCCTCCACTTGCCCATTGGCTTGAGGATAATATGGAGATGAATGCTCCTACCGGAAACCTAATTTTAGAGCCAACTCAGCCATCATACTATTCTGAAAATGACTTCCATGATCAGTGACAATCTCTCTAGGAATACCAAAATGAGCAATAACTTAGTTGAAAAGAAAAAGAGCTGCAGTCTCACCATCATTCCCAAAAGTAGGAATAGCCTCGACCCACTTCGTAAGGTAGTCTACTGCTACAATAATGTACTTGTGACCTTTAGCCGAAGGTGGGTTACAAGTAGTATAATCAATACCCCAATTTGTAAAGGGACTGACAGTAATGAATGGAAAAAGCGGAGCTGGATGAGCACACATTTTTCGAGTATAAACTTGACACGGATGACACTTTTTGACCGACTCCATACAATCTTTGAAAATGGAAGGCCAAAAGTATCCAGCACGCAAGATCTTTTGGGCTGTAGCAAGCCCAAATAAATGACCACCACAAACTCCACTGTGGAAATCATTCAGCACAGCCTCAGCTTCTTCGAGAGTTAAGTAGCGTCTCAGGATTGAATCAACCCCTCGACGGTATAAAGAATCACCAGTAATCAAGTAATTCTTAGCCAAGTGACGCAATTTACGATGCTCATCTTTCGAAAAAGTAGAGGTAAACTTCGCAGTCTGAAGATACACAATGATATCTCCATACCAAGGATCCTGTGGAGAGATAAGAAACAAATGTTCATCCGGGAAGGATTCATCATAGACTATCTCTTCCCCACAGGGCAACTCGGAGATCAATTCCGCGAAAACCAATGATTTCTTGGACTTGGCAGACATAAACTCAAGATCAAATTCCTGTAAAATCACAATCCATCTATTGTATTTTCCCCCAATCACTCGCCTACTGAGGACAAACTGAAATGGATTGGCTGCTGCCAAAACATAAGTTTTTCGTAGAAAAATGTAATGCCAGAGTCGCTGCACAGCATGAACAGCTGCTAAAGCTAAATTTTCTATCAGAGTATACCGGAGTTCAGGTCCTACCAATCCTTGACTAGTATAGTATATAACATGCTCTGCAAGAGCATCATCCTCCTGAACCAGAACCATACCAATGGTAGATTCTACTGCTGAAATATACAAAAGGAAATCCCTGCTATAATCAGGTGGACTCAATAAAGGAGCAGAGGTCAATGCTTTTTTCAAAGCATCGAATGAGCGTTGAGCGAAGTCATCCCAAAAAAATGGAACTCCCTTCTTCAACAATCTCATAAATCCCTTGGTAACTTCAGCATAATTTACGATAAATCTCTGAAGAAAATTAGCCTTTCCTTGTAGACTTTGAAGTTGACTAATAGAGGACGGGGGAGGCAACCGAAGTATTGCCTCAACCTTGAAGGGATCTACCCTAATCCCTTCCCTAGACATAATGAATCCCAATAACCGACTGGATGTAACCGCGAAAACGCACTTGTTCGGATTCAACATAATCTTGTAGAAACGACATCGTTCAAATATTTGATGGAGGTGAGCAGGATGATCCATCCTCTTTCGACAATGAGCAGCTAAATCATCCAAATATGCCTTGATAATCTATTTGATGTCATGGAAGGCATATGACATGGCCTGCTGAAACGTAGCCCCAACATTTTTAAGACCAAAAGGCATGTTCTTGTAAGCAAATGTACCCCAGGGACAAATAAAGGCAGTCTTATGCTGATCTTCAGGACGGATAGTAATATGATTATATCCGGAGAAACCGTCCATGAAGGAGAAAATCTCATTATCGGCACACTCATCAATGATCTGATCTATAAATGGTGTGGGGTAATTATCTTTAGGACATGCTTTATTAAGGTCTCTGAAATCAATGCAAACTTGAATTGTTCCTTGTTTTTTATCTACGGGAACAGGGTTTGAAACCCATTCAGTCAAAGGAACAGGGAAAATGAATCTCGCCTTAAGCAGCTTCTCCACCTCAGCTTTGATAGCTGCTACCTTCCTAGGATTGACCGGACGAAGTTTTTGCCTCACAGGCTTAGCGTTTTCGTAAGTCTTGATCTCATGCTGGACAATAGATGGATCTATACCAAGCATTTACTAATAAGACCAAGCGAATACATCCCTATACTCTTTAAAGAGATCGGTGTAAATCTTAATCTCTTCAGGGGAACATTCAACTCCGATGAAGACATTCTCAATAACATTGGGATCCCTGGAAATGTTCACCAGGATAGTTGGATAAATCAGAGCCATGTTCCCTTCAGCATATACCTGTGTTGGTGCTAAAGGGTTCCGGACTGGGCGAACAGGACTAGGAGACGGAGGACTTGGAAAAATTGATTTGACTTCGCTCAAATCAGGTAAAAAGTAAGACCGATGATGCAAATCATCCCACGGTCTATCTATACCAGTCATAGCTTCCAGGATGGCCTCTTCAGATGGAAGAGTGGTATCAAGGCAAGCCTGGGTAGAAGAAGAACTAAGTGTCCAAGCCGGAGCCACATCTCCATCCAACTCTTCCGGAGAAAGAGGAGCTGGGATGGACTCTGCAGAGTCAACAATAGACTGATAAGCAATCTCAGCTGCAGACATTGGAAATTCCATTCCACCCACTTGACCTTCCCCTAATGTGGTGGTAGGGGAAGGTAAGGTCCAAGGGTCCGAAAAATAATGAGTTCTGAAGAACTCTCTTCTAAGAGGAGCCCTGGAGGATGAAATTGCATTTATATGAACCGTAGGAGTTGGAATATCAAAAGTACCCATCAAGGAAGAATACATTCCAACCCCTAAATTCTCAACAGGCACCTTAGTATTATCCAACTTTGGAATAGTTGAGTCAGTAGATGCATTCAGGTCTATAGGAGGATAGTCCAGTTGATCCACTGTAACAATCCTCCCTTCGTGAGCGAAACAAATAATCCGAAATAATGAAGATGCAATGGCATCCATCTCATAAATCCAGTTTCTCCCCAATAGAAGGTTGTATTCCAAGCTTGCATCAACTATCTCAACCTCTATATTTACAGTTTTTTCCCCAACACAGATGGGAAAAGCTGGGACAATACCATGCGGTCTGTGAGAATGACTGTCAAACGCAGTCAGAAGAGTAGCAGATGGAACAACTGCGGGAGATCCAATTCCCTTCCAACATGTGATAGACATCACACATGTGGAAGCACCCTCATCAACGACCGTCCGAAAAATATGGCATTTTCGGTACGAAAATTTGATATGAAAAGCCATATGATGAAGAAGTCTCTTTTTAAAATTAGTCATATCAAAAGTAATCATAAGAGATTTCTTTGGATCAACAGCCCCAATGGCAGTGAGTAGAGCGCTGTGCTGAGAAGGACAAGACTGGAACACCTCAAGAGCCGACATGGCACAAGGACTCTGTGCCAGATCTTCCACAATAGAGTAGTTCTGGGCAACCCTAGCATTTGGATTAATCGTCGCACGCTTAGTAGATGCTTTTGGCATCCGAGGTATAGGCTCAACAGTAGGCCTGGTAATATGAAGCGGCTCAGTAGCATCGAGAGCACCCTTAGCTTTCGAAGACTCTTCTTCGCCATAATCACGGGATCTCGTGGCGACATCCACGTGAGCACTCATCATGTATATGTTTGACAGAATTTCCCCTTCCTGGGTGCCCCCAGAGGAAGCCCCAGTATTTTGATTCGCGCCAACAACTAGTTGTTGCCCTTGGGGAAAAGGGTTTGTCAACATAGCCTGGGAATTGGAAGAACCCTGCTGAGCTAACAAGCATTGCGCATCCTGAATTTTAGGGCAAAGGTGAGTAAGATGGTCTCCAGCACATAAATTGCATGGAAACTTCACTTTCTTTTTATCCTTTTGACCCTCACCAACATGCTCATTGGTTTTATTCGCATTACCCTTCCCATTCTTGCCCTTCTTCTTGTTATTCTGTCCTTTCTTCTTCCCTTCAGATTGTTGATTTCCTTTGGGATCGAAAGTTTGGACGACATTTACTGACAAAGATTGGGAAGGTGATGACTCAGCAGGTACAACCTGACCAGAAGGAGCAGATTGTATAGACAACTGCTGCAATTGAGTAAGCAGGTTAGCTGCACCACTATTGATCGACCCAATAAGTCCATCACCATGAGGACTAGGCTTAGTCTTGGATAAATCTAATTTGGAGCGAGGAGCATTGGGAAAATATGTATGAAGGAATCCAGACTGAGAATATATCAGTTCCAGCTACTGGGCCCTAAAAATAGCCTGTTCCTCAGAAAATACCCCAGACAGGGATACATCTTTAGAAATGTCTGACTGCAGAGATTTCAGAAACCATTCCAAAAGGAATTCTCCTGGAATATGAGCTTTAATAAGCCTCTTCCTTCTCCGCCATTCCTGAATATGGTCAGAAATGTGGGTTGCGTCATCCTGCTTAAAATTAGCTAGGAGCTCAGTCCCGGAGTCATAACGGACGGGAAACTGGAAATGATTTAGAAATGTAACAGCTAGATCTCCAAATGTAGCAAAACTGCCCCCAGTTAACTCAATATACCACTTGGCAGCATTTCCAGTTAAGGTGCATTGAAACAATCTAAACCTAATCGAATCTTCGATTAGGGAGTTAGAAGAGCACCATAAATGGAAGGTGGTGATGTGGTCGGTCGGGTCCTCTCCATTCTTGCCTTCAAACTTTGGAATGTCTGAAGGTAGTTTGGGCGGGACTGGAGGCCACCCGGGACTATACCAGATCGGATAATTCGTCAATTTTGATAGATCTGGCAAGTTTAACGTTTCCAGAAAAGGTAAACGAGGAGGAGCCTAAGGATTCCATCCTTGATGGGATGAATTCCATAAATTCTGAAAAGAATACCCTGGATTTGTTAAGGCACCAGGTTGCCAAAAATAACTCGTAGAAAAAGGAGAAGAACCTCCTCCCAATGCAGAGTTACCAAAGACCGGACCAGTTCCCCCTCCTGAAGTATTGAATGAAGAGGAAAGCCCCTGATTGGGGTTCCAAGCATTAGAAAGAGGGGAAAAATTCTGATAAGCACTCACCGAAGGGAAAGAAGCATTCCCTTGGTGACCAGCGTAAAACTGATTCCCTGCCCCCGCTGTAGTGAATATAGGGTTCCAACCTGTAAAAGTAGTCGAATTCTGACCTCCAGACCAAGGGTTGAAACTCTGAGTCTGAGAAGTAAACAGAAAGGACCCTAAAGAAGGATTTGAACTAGGAATATGCCCAGTTTCGAAGGGGAACCCTTGAAAAGAAGTTGATCCACTAGCCACGGAAGACATGGGTTTAGACCCAGCCGCAGCAGCGGAAAAGGAAAATGAAGGAATCCTACTAGTGGGCATTCCAAAACAAAAGGGACCAGATTGAGAAGCATGTGCTTGGGTGAAACTAGAGCCGAACACAACAGTACTAGAAGAAATCGAAGATATAGCAATAGTGCCTCCTCCTTCTACAGAAGCAGGAGTCTGAATGCCTACAGCACTCACAGCAGAAGCTGCATTCCCAGTCGTGGCCATCGAAAGGTATGAATAATATGGAGGATCTTCTAGTCTCTCTGACTCAGGTCTGATGTATTCAACAACAAATGGATAATCAGGAGGAAGAGGAGATGGAAGTGACTCAGAGGGTTGAGATACTTCCTCTACTTGTACTTCTTCTTCCTGCAGAAATAAGACTCTCGAGGTGAGTGGAGTGCTCCTCTCGGAACCAACACCAGAACCAGCTACGAAACCTTCAATCCCTTGTGGCGGATCTCTCTCCACTGCGTCAGATGCCACAGGGTGATATTCACCTGCTAAATTACTCCTACGCCTTCTTGAAGAAGGCTCTGGACTCTCGGGAGATAACCCCCAGATTCTCCTCGATCGACGAGGCACTTGATCAGCCACTTTAACAAATTTTAATTAGACTCAAAAAAGTATAAAGCTAGGAAAGCTAGCAGCAAAGAGCACTCACTACAAGAAATCCCTGAGATACAATCAAGCAAACAACCTTCAGTATTTCCGCTCCGGGTGATTAGGACTGGACACCAAAATACAAGAAAGAGAAGAATAGGACCTCCCAAAATTAGTCTGGGATAATTACGGCCTAGGCCTACTAGCGAAGGTAACAAAAACAGTTACGTCGACCTCCTGACAACAGCCTTTGCCGGCACAAGTACCCAAGCTTCGCAAGGGAATCCCCCAGAAGTACTGCTGGAAGTGATACGACGTCTGCCTCAGGTACCACGGGTATTCCCCCCCGTAGTCACCTATGTGGAATCTAGGAATGGAAACTATGGGCACCAATCCATGTCAAAAGCTGGGCGGAACAGTCTTGAGGTCAGATCCAGCAAATTAGAGAGGATAGCTTTCCCCTCGCGCTTGACTCTCTGGAGGAGAGCTTTCCCGGTCCACCTAACGGAGTTGGATTTCACTCAATTAATAAACTTCTATGTTTTTGTTTGAGCGGCCTTGGAGAGTTAACTCTCCACTCACCTAATCCAAGGCCCTACAACCTAGCTAGTTGGTGTATGACACTTAATAAAAAACTTGCTAGTTTCTTTTAAATTATAGCGCTTATTTTAATCGGCTGTTATATTAAGTCAAAGGGATACGGAAATGAAACTCGTGGTGTTTTGTGACGCAGAAAAGAAATTAATGAAAACCAAACTACATGCAAATGCAGTAATTTCCTTTCGATGAAAAGAAATTTCTACACGGGTTCTACGAGATTATATATTTTTTCTTTTCAAATATCAAACTCACACTCGCAAAATCTATGAAAATGATTACAAATGCTTAAGTGCACCTAATGCAAATAACTAAGAGCATGCAAATTCTAAGATGCAAATCCTAACAAAGCAAAGAGAAATTTTCCCAACAATCCTTCAGTTCTATCACTTTTTGATTGTCCACAAAACTAGTTCCCAAAAGTAGAAACTCTCAATATGAAGACATCAAAATATGCTTGAAAACAAGAGGAAGAAACCAATGACAATTCCTTTCCAAAATCAAGTCAAAAACCAAAGGCAAGAAATCTCAACAAAGCTTCAAAAGATGTAACGAAACGAAAACAAAAATGCAAAACAAAAGCAAATGACAAAACAAAATGTTTTTTGAGCTTTTGAATTTTATAAAAAAGAAGAGCTTGAAGAGACCAAGAAAACTATCAAATCCCAAGCCAAACAACTCTGAATTTCAAGCAAAACTTCAAAAATGCTCCAAATCTTATAGGGCTACTTAGTAGCAAGATTTATATGAGCAAAAGAAGACAAGAAACTCAGTAACTCAGCCCAGAAGAATAGTACAACCTTGCTGCAAACAAAAACTTCAAAGAACCAAGAAAGACTCTTCAAAAAATTGCAACAAGACCTAGTCAAATGAACTCAAGAAAACTAACCAAAAGCAGGCAAAAATCCAAGCGCAAAGCAAAACATAATATGAGGAAAGAGTATATGAGAAAAAGCTCTCTGTTCTGATTAAGCAGAACATCCAAAAATCCCCAGGAAGAGATCTTGGTACTCGAACCATAAATGCAAGCACAAGAAAGAAGATTTGCCAGATAAGCTAGTTTTCAACCAAACAAGAGAAATAAAAGACCAATGACCACTTTCAACACAATCCAGAGGATATAAAGACACTGTAGGAATAGGTCTCCACAGGCAGACAAGACTAAAAATTCAAGAAATCAAAAATTTCAAAATTTACCCAGGCATACGCTACTTGACATTTTTGAAACAAGCATGCATATGCGACTGTGTCAAAGGAAACCCGCGTATATGCGACTTCCTTTGAATCAAATTGCGTGTATACACCTCTGTGTATAGACAAACTCGCGTATGAAAAGGTAAATAATGAAAAATAAAAAATGTCAAGCCTGGATAAAGAACCAGGTCTTCAGTCTGACTGAGAAAAAGTTAACTGGACTGGAAATAATAGTCAAAACTATTGGAAACCTTTCAAACAGCTGAAACCACCCAACAGGGGAATCACAAGAATGCGATCCCCAGTGGAGTCGCCAGTTCTGTTTCGGGGAAAAACACCCTAGAGGTTTGTTGGGTCAAAACCTCCACAGATCAGGGCATGCTATTCAGAAGGACTCACACACAACCACACTTAAATGCTAAAAACTAGATAACAACGATAGTAGAACTCACCCGTAGTCCTACGTTCGATGTAGATCCCGCGGGGTCCAAACCCCCAGCAACTCTTCTTCCTCCTTAACCTGGAAAACAAGAAAGAGCATGCACGGAAACCTAGTTGTACAACATATATTTCTCCTAAACGTTATTGTAATCCATGTGAAACATTATATAAACCATAATGAATGCTTAATAATAAATCTTTTCACATATGCAAATAGGTATTAACACATAAGTTCAGGAACAAGATGGTTCTTCATTATTACGAACAACATGTACAGAAATAAAGAGTGAAGAGATCACCTGAATCCTTCCATGATATTCGAATAGACCGTCGTCCGGATCCGTCCCGCCCTTGCCTCGCTAAGATACTTTCAAGACTTGTGCACTCGACATGGCATATAAGTGAATGAACATCTCCAGAAAACAAGGGTTTCCTGTATAAATCTGGGAAAGTGCAAGAGGCATGGGAATTAAGACTTGAATTGGGATTCCAACAGGGTATAATGTCTATAAAATTTCTCTCTCTCCCTTAGGCCATGCACATGAGGGGCTTTTATACTCCCTCAAAGTAGTTTCAATCAGTTGGAAACAGTTGGCCACGTGCTGGGGTGGTTGAACTACTGGAGTAACCATCAACCCAGCCCGAAAATAGGGAATTTTTATATATTTTTTAATGATTTTAATGGCATATGCAGAAAATTACATGTGGACTCGCGTATACACGCGGAAAAGTCTGGGCATACCTGCATATGGGATTTTTAACACTGTTTTTTATGAATTTTGTTCAAGTCTATGGGAATGGGTGCGCAAGGCCATAGAGACAATCATGAATCACATGAGGGTGAAAAATGATGCTATAACAATAAGTCACTACATTCACCAGTAGCTGCAGAAGTACTTGCATCCAGAGAAGAGACACTTGCATCTTTGCAAAATAGTCTTGAGCCCTTGACATATAGTGTCCCATGCATGAGTCAGGAGATGCATGAGGGAAAGGAGGAATATTCCAGTGCTGGTACACTTAGAGAAGAGCAGCCATCCCTCTTACCAGCATTTGGAGGCACTATTGTTCTGTTTGGAGGAACTCTTGTGGTCTGTCAATAGGTTCCCACATTTCAGTCGATCCAAGGTATGCATACACATTCATCACCCATTGTTTTAGTAGATCTTATTAAAACTTATGGGGACATGCCATCAGGGCCAATGCATTACCAAGGGTTAGATCCAAATGTTGATTTGAAGCAGCAAGCTATTACAACACAGAGGACCCTTGATCTAATCAAGGAGGAGATGAAAAGCTATCCCAGTTTGTCATGGATGGACTACATTCAACCTCTTGAGTGAAGTGTAGAATTTCAGAAGAAGGAATGAGCATGATCCTATGTACAATGACTGGTTATGAGATCAGTATTGTACCTTTGTTTGAGACAATAGGTGTATCACCTTGTAGATCTACAACGTTGTCACTTAG
The DNA here is from genome assembly GCA_034641835.2 of Pinus albicaulis. Lineage (NCBI taxonomy): Eukaryota > Viridiplantae > Streptophyta > Pinopsida > Pinales > Pinaceae > Pinus > Pinus albicaulis. The sequence continues at coordinate 325,329 of JAXQQM020091464.1, forward strand.
TATCTGTGATAATGATGAGGCCCCATTATTCCTAGAGAACTCTGAAGGTGGCATCACTCATGAAGCAATGGAGGACAAGATGATGAATGGTAGACATCTAGATATGAGAAATCATTTCTCCTTTCTTGATGACACTTTCTCAATGAGCATCTCACAGCTCAAAGAGAGACTTCTACCTATAGTAGGTCCAGAACCTCATTGGTTTTGGAAGCCCATGGATGAGAAGATCTCATTAAGAGATCTCTTTAGAGGAGCACTTCAATATTTCATGAAGTGAAAAGTTATTCATCAGTTTGAAAAAGATGGTATTCTACAAAGGGAGGGTACCATGATTATGCAGCACATCACTCATCTTCGATATTGGGATGAGTGGATGATGATGATAAGCAAGGGGTTGCATGAACACTTGCAGATGTATGACATGGGCCAGCAAGCTTGGTTACAATGGTTTCCCTTGGGAGATTCTTGTCACTGCCCAAAGGCTCCTATTTCTTTTATCCATGCCTTGAGGAAAACTTATGAAATGAAGAAGGAGGCATGGCTGTGCTAGCTGCTCTTGGGTGAGTATGGTTACCACCCACTAGCTCATATTTTTCTAATTCATGCCTTATGTATCTATTAGCCACCTATAAAATTTGTCATATAAAATGGTGGCTAAATCATTTTTGAAGCCTTCAAGAAACAAGTTTTATTGAAAAATTGTTAGTTCTTGAAGTCTTGTGAAGATATCTTATCCTTTGATTAATCTTCACTGGTGTTTCCCTCTTAAACTCTGAAAATCCGTTGTTTTCCTTGAAGAAAAAGACTGCTGAAAACTCCATTTTCCCCTCATTTTACCCTTGCTTTCACTCAAAATTAACCTTCATTTTTATCCCCTTTTCTCCCAAAAAATTCCTCTATTTTCCATTATTTCCCACTTTCCCTTCATAAAACCCCTTTGATAAGGTTTAAGATTCCTTTTTTTCCTTATAGGAAGCCTTCAATCCCTTTGGAAAACCTTGAAAAATTAAAAAAAAATAGACTTTTTAACTATGGGCCTAAGCCCCTTTGGGCTAAGCCCTAAAACGCTTCCCCACCATATACCCACACCCTGGAACCAAGCGTTAAAACCCGAAGGTACTTATCCCATCGTAACTTTCGATGGGCGCCTTTCTTTGTTTAAGCGAGAACCCCTGATTCCGATTGGCCCCTTTGTTATAAACCCCCAATACCTTGCTACCATTGTAAAACCTGGAGCCCGCAATCGGGCGCTAAAACACATATATAAAACTCCTCCCCGATGCGATTTTTCCTTTTTATTTCACAAAAAATCCATTTTTTCTATGTTACAAGGGAACCTGCCGGTTCACATTTTAAACCAATCCCGACCATTTATATGAAACAATCAAACGGTCTTCGGGATCTCGCATTGGAGATTTCCACTGGGTGCGTTGAAATATTTTATTGCCCCTCCCGATTGGCAACCTCCCAATGAATTCTCTGTCGTTGATCTCCCCCGCCAGATCAAGATCTGACGACCTACATCACTCCATCCCAAAGCCCATTCCTCAGCACTTTGGACCTCTGATTTATTCCCCGCCATTGACCTGGCCCTCAAATAAAACGTCCACATCTAATCGCATCGGTGCTATTTTCTTTTTTTCTCCCACCGATCGCAAACCTATGATTGCATCTAGGCCATCCATGCACCTAGATCTGACAGTCTAGATTCAACCCGACTCGTCCAACTCTCTTGGATCCTACCCGTCCCAAATTTAATCTCTGCCATTCATTTCTTGATCGAACGGTTCAGATTGAAACCACCCCACTTGTTATCTCTCGAGCATTTATGCTTTATCACACTCTCTCCACAATCGTCTGATCTAAGACCACAGATCTAATGGCCATCGTGCAGTTTCACATAGATTTAAGACTGAACAATAATTCCTAAAATTCACACAATATAGGCAGTTTTGAAATGCCACGTGTTGGCCTTTGACACATATCACGTTCAAAAAGGAAATACCACCTATCTACCATTTTTCTGTGTGAAACTGCTGGTTTCTTTAACCAAAACCACCCTTCCCATTTACATTTCATTTCATCGCATTCAAATTCCGCCGTTAATCTTTGCAGATCAACAATCCCAGTTTAAACTCATTTTTCAGTTCATCGCCCTTCGCCATCCTCCAAGGGATTTCTTAAAGCAATCTTGGTCGTCGATCTCTGAGGCCGATCTCATCCGACAGCCCAGAATCATCTGCGAAACCCCAAATTTCCTCTGTGCCTTTTTCATTTCCGATTAAGTTTTTTAACCCCTTTTCTTTGTATTTTCTATCATTTCATTATAATGTGGCCCTTTGCATTATATTTCCCCAGTTAAATCTCGACCATCGATCTTTGCAGATCGACGACCCTGACTTAATCTCTTGCACCGTTTGTTCCAATCGCCTCCATTTGACCCCCCGCGATCAATCTGCACTCTAAACCTAAGCCTCCAAAGTAGTTAAACCCAAATACGTAAGATTTTCTTAATATTTCTTTGTTTGTGTAGGTTTTAAAGGTTTTTCAAATGTTTTAAAGGAAAAATGAAAGCTGAGGATGACGATCCTCCAGGCCTTCATTCATCAAAGAATATCCATCTACAGGGTTTAACACCATGTTTTATCAGTGCCTCATGAGCATTGGCACCGTTATAAAGCCCTTGTATCACCTGCACATCAACAAGACACAACAAAATTTGATTAAGAAAAGAGTATCAATGTTAAAGACCCAGCCACAGCAGAGATGAAGAATTAAATATTGATTACACAATTTTGGTGGATTACGGCTAAAATTGATAATTAAAAGAATAATCCACTAAATTAAACACAGTTGAAGAACAAAAGACAGGAAATTAGGCTTCATTAAGCCTAACACATAGAATTAAAGAAAATTAGCCGTGTTTAAAGAAAAACGATAATATCTATCAAGACCAAGAAGCCTCCACTACCACATCAGAGGCTAATTGAATCCTCTCAGCTACCAAATGCCACCTGTAGCCTCAAAGCATTCAAAAGAGGCCGAGTTAAGACCAGAAATAGAAGATATTTGCATCATTACAGTCGAAAATTTATTCCAAGCCAAAGAGACTTATTGCAAAATATCAACAGAGTTATTACAAGGATAATATAGAGCTTTAAAGTCAACAAACTCTGCTAAGAGGTTCGAATACTTAATGTAAAACAATTAATATAGAGGAATATCTGAAATCTTCTCCATTGAGCCCCTCAAAGGCCGAGAAGCATTAAACTATATTAATTGAGCTTAGAAGATCTTTTATCCTATCCCACCTCCTCATTTCTTCTATAAAAAATTTTGTAGAAGATGAGATAATGTTGGTCACTGCATATCTGTTGCATGTAAATATTTTACTGAAGTTGCTGTAAGCTCTATTTGTAACTGAAGATACCTAAGTTGAGATGAGAAGTTCGAAGCTATAGAGAACCATTGGAATAGAATATTTTAACTGGTTTGAAGTATCAAATACAAGCTGATTTATGGGATCATGGTCTATGTCAACGATGATGTTTTTCTTATTGTAAATTGTTATTTTTATTTTTTTTCTATTATATCTATCTTCTCTGATAAAGAACAATAATTATAGAGTTAGGATTTATTGTCAAAGGTACCCTGCTCTTACTGATAAGATTTATCTACATGTTTTCTTCCAAATTGTGTTGTTTAAGAATGATTTAATTCAGTCTAAGTAGTTAGGAATGCTCGCGTTCCCTCGTCCTAGTGTCTAAAATAAACATTGTTCTTGAATGTTATTTTCGGTTTCTGCCAAGTAAAGTTGAACTAGGGAAGTCTATGGTGAGCCCTGTCCTCTAGATTTATCTCCAAAGGTTGTCTGAAAGTTTCCCTAAGAGTAGGTTGAAAGCAAGCTAGGTTCAAAGTCCTTACCTGATCTTAAACTATTCTTTGTTATCTTATATGTTTGTCTTGAAAGTTTACTAAGTAAAGCAAATCTAGGGAAGCCTATGGTGAGCCCTATCCTCTAGTTTCTTCTCCAACATTTGCTTTGAAAAGTTTCCTTTAGAATATGCTGAAAGCAGGATAGGTTCAAAGTCCTTACTTGAACTTAAGCTATTATTTTCCATGTTTTAAATGTTTTCTATTGAAAGTGCATCAAAAGCTGGGTAGTTTCGAAGTACTTACTAGATCTTAGATTACATTTATGTCTTTCTTAAGTGTACGCCAAAATCAGGATAGTTTCAAAGTACTTACTTGATCTTAGGCTACTCTTTGTTCTTCATTTGTTTAATTCCCTTCTTATTGTTTCATTTCATTCCATAAAATCAACTTTAAAGAGATCCTTAGACATAGATGACTTGCCCCATGACCCCACTTTTGAACTCAAAGAGCCCAATTAAATCCTACTATGACTCCATGTAACCCAATAGATTGGAAGTGTTTCTTACCTATCTTCTCAACCGAATCACTTTCATTCACCTTCACCATCATGACTTCCTTCACCTTCACTTATCTTTTCCCAACCAAAACTAAAAACCCTTTTCTTCATAACTAGCCTAATATCACACATAAAACCTTGAAGATAAATCAATATTTCACTTATAAAGAGAGATCCCTCTCGGATTCAGAGGGCTAGATCTTGTAATCCCAAAAAAAAAAAAAAAAAAAAAAAAAAAAAGTGGTTCAAGTGCTCAAGTGTTCTCTCTGCAGTTTGTATTTTCCAATCTTGCAAATTACAGGGAGCTAACATTTCTAGCGACTCCACTGGGGAATTTTTGAGTTCATAGTTGCTTAGCAAGCTTTTATAGACTCATTAGTCTTCCAAAAAACCATAAAAAATCTCAGAAAAACCCAAAACCTTTTAGATTGGTACATGGTAGTGGAACCATAAAATATTTTACCTCCTAACGAGCTAAAAATTTTCCACCTAGCGACTCCACACTCTGAAACTCCCAAAAGACCAAATGACTCCACTAGTAGAAGACCTTGAACTGATTGAACAGACACAGTGACCTCTTTTTCTGATTCAAAAACATGGATTTAGATATAGACCCAGAAGACAAACATATGGTCATGATGGAAAAATTAATGTACATGCTTGGAAGAAGGGTGGATAGGTTTATGGCTATTTTAAACGTTGGTGATCCAGAGCAACATATGCCTATCCCTATCCAAACACAAACTCTACCACTACAATACATGTATGATGAACAAGATTATAGAGAAAATAATCAAGAAAAATTTCTAATCATGATGGAAAATATGATGTACATGCTTGGAAAGAGAATGGATAGGTTGATGTCTAATACCAACATTAATGATCTAGAACAACCTCTGCCTTTCTCTGATCAAACACAAGCCTGATCACCGCAGGACCAAGATAATGACCAAGATATGTATTATGATCAACACTTTATAGAAGATGATGAGCATACTTACAAAGAAAGCAATAAGCAAGGTTGTCAAGAAATTTTCGATTGCGTGCCTATGTCTTGTACTATGCTGACTAGAGAACTTCATGACCAGAATGAAAAAAATTATAGTGATCAGTGCTTTGATGAAATAAGTAGCCATTTGGAAAACACGAAACCTCAAATTGAGGAGACACCAACACATATAGAAACCCTTCCTTTGTTTTATAACTCATTTCAGATTATACAACAAGAATGGCATCCTGATAATCTAGAAAAAAAAACTCATGAACCTTATATGCAAACTAAGTATCATAAAAATCATGAGGAATTTTTTGAAACACAAGAATATCAGGAAACAATATAAAATCCTCAAATTTTCCCTGCAAGCGCAAGTCACAATCTCTTAGAAGAGGCTCAAGAAAATATCCAGCCTCAAAATCAGCCTTTACAAGAGGCCGAGAACTGCTATACTTCTGTTCAAAGGAACATAGAAAAATCTTCCCCTTTGACAGAAAAAGAGATAGATCAGAATATTAACAAACAGTTAGTCTCTGAAACTTATTTCAAAATGAATACTCTTGCTCAGTCACATAGAGAAATTTGTTGTAAAGATGCAGAAAGTTCTTTTTTTGATCATAAGAAACAGGGTAGCTCTTTTTCTTTTTATACTGAAAGAAAAATATCTCCTTTAATAGAAGAACAAATTGATCAAATACTAAGCAAGAAGCTACCCTCTAAACCATCATCTCAACCAAACAATCATGAAAATGGTGCTTATTCCATAGAAGAATTCAACGACGCCCAAGACAAAGAGGATAGTAAGGAAATTAATGATAATACTGAAACTAGTCCTCTTTGAAATATGAATTTTGATGGGTCATGTGCTCAAACTAATGTAGGTGCAAGAATATGGCTTTACAACATAGGAAACAATCATTCTGAAGCCCATTCATATCAATTGAACTTTCAATGCACAACTGACATAGTAAGTATGAGGCACTCCTCTTAGGGCTACATTTATTAAAGAAATTAGAAGCCTAGAAGATAATAGTTGATGGAAATGCAGAATTGGTAATTAGGCAAGTGAAAGAAGAATGCATGGTTAAACATCCTAGACTTAGAGCCTATAAGGGTGATGCCATGGATTTATTAAATTCTTTTAAATATTTCCAACTTATCCTTGTTCCTAAAGACCAAAACAGTTTTTCTAGTGGATTAGCCCTTATGGCTAGTACATGTCTGAGACCTTGGGAGAGCAAACAATATACAATTCAAGAAAAATTGAGACCAGCTGTCCCAAACAATAAAAGATACTGGAAAATTTTTTAAGGAGAAAAACAAATATAAGACTATCCTACTGAGGATATACCATCTTTTCAAGAAGAAGCTTCTCCCTTCACTAATGTTAATCTGCCATTCACAGAACCTGAATTTATATCAGAAGAAAACTTATTTTTACAGAAAGAAGAAATTTCACTGCTTGTTGTTTCGTAGGTTAAGAATGATGATGCTCCTGAGCTACGTACTGAAGAGATATTCCTCGAAGTTGAAGTATTGGAAGCAGATAATTGATCCGGATCTTGGGGGGGAGGCCCCCAAGATCTAAAAAGTTGAAATAGATCTGACAAGATCCGCAAAATTATAATGCCAGAAAAAAAGAGAGAACACAAAGAAAATAAAACCACAAAGAAACTTGTTTTATTAAAACAGAGAATAACTGTAGAAGCTACATTGTGGCGGACAATCTGTCCTTTTACAAAGTGAGGCTTGTTATTTATAGCCTTTTTTGAGATACAATACCATAGGTGGATACCATGGGCCAATACCATGGGTAGATACCACTTACAATACCATGGGTAAATCCCATGTGTGGATGAATACCATGGGTGGATACATACCATGGGTCACTTATAATATCATGGGTGAATAAATATCATGGGTGGATGAATACCATGAGTCGATGCCATTTACAATACCATGGGTAAATTCCATGGGTAGATGGATAATATGGGTAGATGAATAACATGAGTTGATGCCATTTTCCATTCGGATCATTCCTCCCTCCTTAAGAAGCAATGATCTCCATTGCGTGAAGTTCCCTCCTAAGAATCCTTTGTTGAATATGAAGAACCATTGAAGAGAAAGGTTTTGTGTAGTTAACCCATAACCATGATGAACGAAGATCCGAGGATAGAGATACCCTGTAATGCTTGTGACCAACTGGGATATTGACAGTGTGTGGCCTAGCAAATGGACTTCGATGAAGTGTGGGTTTGTGGATGAACCAAAACCATGACAAACGAAGATCCAAGGATAGAGATACCCTATAATTCTTGTGACCAACTGTGTTACTAACAGTGTGCGGCCTAGCAAATGGACTTCGATGAAAATGATTTTGTGTGGTTGACCCATAACCGTGATGTTGATTGTTGATGGAATAGCAGGTGCCTACATAAATTAGGGTGGGAGGGCACGTCTCCAAAGGGAACACATCAAATCATCGGATTTAAAATGAGCATAACTCGGTCAATATAACTCAGAATATTTATTATAATCTGTTTTTGGAAATTGAACGATCATTTTGCATCTTCTCATCTATTTGAAACCACTATCTGGAGACTCTAGACTCTCATATTTGCGCTGGAACTATCTCGCCGTCACAAAATTTCTGAAAAAAAAAATAGTTGAATTTAAATCCACGATAACTCCCACATTCGGACTCCGATTCAACCGATTTTTTTTTTAAACTTGGGTGATTTTTCAAGAGGAGCTCAGATATATATCTATTTCTCTGAAAATTTGCACTAAAAACTGCGAAAAATGACAGGAGAGCCGCTGTCCATGAATTGTTGTCAGAAAAATTGCTTCAACATTGTTGATTTTGAATCAGTGATATCTCCCTTATTCGAACTCCAATTTGGCCAATTTTTTTTTTTGAATTTGAGATTTTTCGCAAGGAATCCAGATCTCGTATTTTTTTTTTGAAAATTTTTCACCAAAAGTTTCAGATCTGATCTGAAAACTCGCTGCCCTAAAAAAATCATGGATTTTGCTGAAGATTGCCGCAAAACATCGAAACTGAAATATGTTTCAAACCCTCATTCCCACGGAGGCATAACCTGAATCTGATACCACTGATCTGAATCTTGGGAGGAGGCCCCCAATATCTAAAAAGTTGAAATGGATCTGACCAGATCTGCAAAATTAGAATGCCATAAAAAAAAAAGAGCACACTGCAAATAAAACCACAAAGGACCTTATTTTATTAAAATAGAGAATAACTGTAGAAGCTACATTATGGCGGACAATCTGTCCTTTTTCAAAGTGAGGCTTGTTATTTATAGCCTTTTTTTGAGATAGAATACGATAGGTGGATACCATGGGCCAATACCATGGGTAGATACCACTTACAATACCATGGGTAAATCTCATGTGTGGATGAATACCATGGGTGGATACATACCATGGGTCACTTATAATATCATGGGTGAATAAATATCATGGGTGGATGAATACCATGAGTCGATGCCATTTACAATACCATGGGTAAATTCCATGGGTAGATGGATAATATGGGTAGATGAATAACATGAGTTGATGCCATTTTCCATTTAGATCAATAATATACCAGACATGGAGGGCCAAAAAGAAGAGAATCTTCATCTTTTATTTATTGATGCTTTGGAAGAGTGTGTGGAAGTCCCAACTGGTGCAAATTATCAAGCATGGATCCTTTGCAAGAGCCAAAGACATGAAAAGCTATCACCTTCTGTGATAGCCTTGGTTTTAAATATTAATCTTCAAAATGTACTATAGATACCCCTGATAAACAACCAAAATTTCTTCTTCTTTTTGACACTACTCAACTGGCTACATTGGCACTTTTGTATCATATGATAATGTAAATACTACAAGTTAGAATAGGTTAGATAGGAATGTCAATATAGCTCAGTTTTGAGCAGTTAGATAGTTGTTTATTTTTGTCTTCAAGGAAAATAAAAAATACAAAAACAGTAAAAGAAAGAAAAGAGGGCAGATTGTAAAAACAAGAAAGGTACAGCCCCATACCAAAAAAGAGAAACAAAATCTGAAAGTGTGCAAGCTAAAATGCCACTCCCGAAAAACACACTCCTAGTTAGTCATACAGCCTAATCATGACTAATTAGTTTTAAATTTACTACTAATAGGTTAGTAAATTCGATTTGCCAAACAACTTAATCTTGGCTTATCAGTAGGTAGGTTAGGATAGAAAATAAAGGTTCAAACAAGCTCAAAATTTGAACCTAAGATTCCAAAAGAAGAATGACTCCAATCTATTTTAATCTTGAGTCAAAAATAGAGGTAAACTGGTTCTAATAAGTCCAAAATCTGAACCAGATAAACAAGGAAAAAATAGCTCGAATAAACTCAAAAGCAGAGTTGAACAAAAGAGAAGGTCGTGCTTAGAACTTTCAGATCTTAAGCCTTCAATATTTTGATTTAATTTTCTAAAAATTATTATCTATGTGCAGCTTGTTTTTATGCCATAGATCAGTGACAAGTTAGACTGTTCAATCATGACTTGTATGCTTTTAAATTTCTGTTTTAGAAATTAGTGAATAAAAATCTGTTAGATAGTTTAATCCTAACAGATAGTAGATTAGGTAGAGAAGAATATGAACTCAAATGTTTAATCTGAGCTCATGGAGAAATAAGAAGTAGACTTAGATTAGTTGTTTGCTTTCAAAAGAACAAAATTTTTGTAAAAGAGTTTCCAATCCAAATGCACTCTGAAAGAAGAGAAAATGTTAGATCAGTAGGATTGCGTAGGTAGAAAGCTTGGTTTGATAGTATTCCATTGTTTTTCATGGCTGCTAACATTTTCAGAGCAAAATAAGATCATCCAGGTGAATAAAGTTGCAGCCCAATGGATGAGGCATTGATCAGCCCCCCAGAGAATACAAGTCTGAAGTTCTTGATGCCTTCAAGAAGGCACCATCCCCATGTGGAGCCACTGTTAGCCACTTATAAAATTTGTCATATCAAATGGTGGCTAAATCATTTTTGAAGCCTTCAAGAAACAAGTTTTATTGCAAAATTGTTAGTTCTTGAAGTCTTTCAAAGATATCCTATCCTTTGATTAATCTTCACTACTGTTTTCCTCTTAAACTCTGAAAATATGTTGTTTTCCCTGAAGAAAAAGAATGCTGAAAACTCCATTTTCCCCTCATTTTACCCCTACTTTCACTCAAAATTAACCTTCATTTTTATCCCCTTTTCTCCCACAAAATTCCTCTATTTTCCATTATTTCCCATTTTCCCTTCATAAAACCCCTTTGATAGGGTTTAAGACTCCTTTTTTGCCTTATCGGAAGCCTTCAATCCCTTTAAAAAACCTTGAAAAATCATAAAAAACAGACTTTTTAACTATGGGCCTAATTCCATTTGGGCTAAGCCCTAAATCACTTCCCCACCATATACCCACGCCTGGAACCAAGCGTTAAAGCTCGAAGGCACTTATCGCATCGAAACTTTCGATGGGCGTGTTTCTTTGTTTAAGAGAGAACCCCTGATTCCGATTAGCCCCTTTGTTATAAACCCCCGATCCCTTGTTGCCGTTGTAAAACCTGGAGCCCACAATCGGGCGCTAAAACACATATATAAAACTCCTCCCCGATGCGATTTTTCCTTTGTATTTCATAAAAAATCCATTTTTTCTATGTTACAAGGGAACCCGCCAGTTCACGTTTTAAACTAATCCCGACCGTTGATCTGAAATGATGAAACAGTCTTCGGGATCTTGCATCGGAGATTTCCACTGGGCATGTTGAAATATTTTATTGCCCCTCCCGATTGGAAACCTCCCGATGAATTCTCCGCCGTTGATCTCCCCCGCTAGATTAAGATCCGACGGCCTACATCACTCCATCCCAAAGCCCATTCCTCCGCACTTTGGACCTCCGATTTATTCCCCATCCTTGATCTAGCCCTTAGATCAACGCTTGACATCTAATCGCATTGGTGCTCTTTTATTTTTTTCTCCCGCTGATCGCAAACCTCCGATTGCATCTGGGTCGTCCATGCACCCAGATCTGATGGTCCAAATTCAACCCGACTCATCCAACTCTCTTGGGTCCTACCCGTCCTAGATTTAATCTCTGTCATTCATTTCTTGATCAAACGGTCTAAATTGAAACCACCCCACCTATTATCTCCCGAGCATCTATGCTTTATCACGCTCTCTCCATAGTCGTCTGATCTAAGACCCCAGATCTAACAGCCAGCGCGCAGTTTCGTGTAGATTTAAGCCTGAACGATAATTCCTAAAATTCATCTGATATAGGCGGTTTTGAAATGCCACATGTTGGCCTTTGACGCATATTGTATTCAAAAAGGCAATACCACCTATCCACCTTTTTGCTGTGTAAAACCACTGGTTTCTTTAACCAAAACCACCCTTCCCATTTACATTGTGTTTCATCGCATTCAACATCTGCCATTGATCTCTGTAGATCAATGGTCCCAGTTTAATCTCATTTTTCAGTTCATCGCCCTTCACCATCCTCCAAGGGACTTCTTAAAGTAATCTCGGTTGTCTATCTCTGAGGCCGATCTCATCCGACGGCCCAGAATCATCCACGAAACCCCAAATTTACTCTGTGCCTTTTTCATTGCCGATTAAGGTTATTAACCCCTTCTCTTTGTATTTTCCGCCATTTCATTATAATGTGGCCTTCTACATTATATTTCCCCCATTAAATCTCGACCGTCGATCTTTGCAGATCGACGGCCCTGACTTAATCTCTTGCACCGTTTGTTCCAACCGCCTCCATTTGACCCCTCGCAATCAATCTGCACTCTAAACCTAAGCCTCTAAAGCAGTTAAACCCAAATACACAAGATTTTCTTAATATTTCTTTGTTTGTGCAAGTTTTAAAGGGTTTTCAAATGTTTTAAAGGAAAAATGAAAGTCAAGGATGACGATCCTCCAAGCCTTCATTCATCAAAGAATATCCATCTACAGGGTTTAACACCATGTTTTATCAGTGCCTCATGAGAACTGACGCCATTATAAAGTCCCTGTATCGCCTGCAAATCAACAAGACATAGCAAAATTTGATTAAGAAAAGAGTATCAGTGTTAAAGACCCAACCACAAGAGAGATGAAGAATTAAATATTGATTACACAGTTTTGGTGGATTACAGCTAAAATCGACAATTAAAAGCCTAATCCACTAAATTAAACACAGTTGAAGAACATAAGATAGGAAATTAGGCTTAATTAAGCCTAACACATAGAATTAAAGCAAATTATCCGTGTTTAAAGAAAAAAGATAATATCTATGAAGACCGAGAAGCCTCCACTACCACATCAGAGGCTAATTGAATCCTCTCAGCTACCAAATGCCACCTGTAGCCTCAAAGAATTCAAAAGAGGTCGAGTTAAGACCAAAAACAGAAGATATTTGCCTCATTACAGCTGAACAGTTATTCCAAGCCAAAGAGACTAATTGAAAAATATCAGCATAGTTATTACAAGGATAATACAAAGCTTTAAAGTCAACAAACTTTTCTAAGAGGATCAAATACTTAATGTAAAACAATTAATACAGAGGAATATCTGAAATATTCTCCATTGAGCCCCTCAAAGGTCGAGAAGCATTAAACTATATTAATTGAACTTAGAAGATCTTTTATCCTATCCCACCTCCTCATTTCTTCTATAAATTTTTTTGTAGAAGATGAGATAATGTTGGTCACTGCATATCTGTTGCATGCAAATAGTTTACTGAAGCTGTTGTAAGCTCTGTTTGTAATTGAAGATACCTAAGTTGAGATGAGAAGTTCAAAGCTGTAGAGAACCATTGGACTTGAAGATTGTAACTGGTTTGAAGTATCAAATACAAGCTTATTTATGGGATCCTGGTCTATGTCAACGGTGATGTTTTTCTTATTGTAAATTGTTATTTTATTTTTGTTTCCATTATGTCCATCTTATCTGATAAAGAACAACAATTATAGAGTTAGGATTTACTATCAAAGGCACCCTGATCTTACTGATAAGCTTTATCTACATGTTTTCTTCCAAATTGTGTTGTTTAAGAATGATTTAATTTAGTCTAAGCAGTTAGGAATGCTGGCGTTCCCTCGTCCTACTGTCTAAACTAAACATTGTTCTTGAATGTTATTTTTGGTTTCTGCCAAGTAAATTTGAACTAGGGATGTCTATGGTGAGCTCATTGAAATAAGGCTAGGTTCAAAGTCCTTACCTGATCTTAAACTATTCTTTGTTATCTTATATGTTTGTCTTGAAATTTTACTAAGTAAAGCAGAGCTAGGGAAGTCTATGGTGACCCTTGTCCTCTAGTTTCTTCTCCAATAGTTGCTTTCAAAAGTTTCCCTTAGAATATGCTGAAAGCAGGATAGGTTCAAAGTCCTTACTTGATCTTAAGCTATTCTTTTCTGTGTTTTAAATGTTTTCTATTGAAAGTGCATCAAAAGCTGGGTAGTTTCGAAGTACTTACCAGATCTTAGATTACGTTTATGTATTTCTTAAGTGTATGCCGAAAGTAGGATAGTTTCAAAGTACTTACTTGATCTTAGGCTGCTCTTTGTTCTTCATTTGTTTAATTCCCTTCTTATTGTTTCATTTCATTCCATACAATCAAATTTAAAGAGATCCTTAGACATAGATGACTTGCCCCATGGACCACTCTTGAACCTTGTTGTTTCAATTAAATTCTACTATGACTCCATAGCCCAATGGATTGAGGTTGTTTCTTGCCTATCTTCTCAGCTGAATCAATTTTCACTTTCATTCACCTTCACCCTTCATTTATACTTCCTTCACCTTCACTTATCTTTTCCCAACCAAAAACTAAAAAACCCTTTCTCTTCATAACTAGCCTAATATCACACATAAAAACCTTAAAGATAAATTAATCTTTTCACTTATAAGAGAGATCCCTCTCTGGATTCAGGAGGGCTAGATCCTAGAAGCCAAAAGTGGTTCAAGTGTTCTCTCTGCAATTTTTATTTTCCAATCTTTCAAATTATAGTGAGCTAACAATATCAATGATAGAATACAGCAAAATAAGGCATGTTCCTTTTGGTTTCACTTGAGAGAGATTGGCCACCACATGACATCTCCTATGTCTATGTGTTTTGTATTGGGTAAATCTTGGCATGATGCTCTCATGATGTGCATTGATGATGTTTCTTTGTATTGGGCTGATGTGACATTCCATATGTCCATTAGTATGTTTTTTCTTCATGATGCACATGAGGAGGATAAAAAGCAGCAAGATCTCTTGTTGCTTTGGTTGCTTTTCGGGGAGTTTGGCTTGTCCATCTTACATGGAGGAGATGGAGGATGGTAGAAAATGGCCTTACTTCGGTGGTTACTATTAGGAGAATATGGTTTTACATCTTTATCTACCCATATAGCTCCTTCCCTTCTTATTTTTTGTAACTTTGGAATGTTGCTTGGATCTAACAAGGCCAACAGGGCTAAGGATGAGAGCATATCAATGCTCAATCAAAATCATAAAACTTGGGATGAAGAGAGGTATTGTGAGATGGAACTTTTCTTTTGTGGAAAGAACCACTTTATTTTGTGTATCTCATGTATTAAGGATGAAGTTGGAACTTATATGGTTTTCACTTGGTACTTCATTAAGGAAGGAGGGCATCTAACCATACTGTTAGAGGTCATTCTACATGTTTTTGAAAGACAACTTTGGAACCAAACATATATAACACATTGCAGCAAATGGAGGAAGCCTTCCTTATGTGGATGCCATTTGGAGGGGAATATATGACTTTACATCTACCTTTTAAGTTTCTTGAGGAAAATCAACATTTTTCTGGGGACGACTGTAATATTCCCAAATTTTCACCTGATATTTGGAATATTAAAGTTCTTGACTTTCTTAATAAATTAACTAAATAAAAGGGTGGAGGGACCCACAATACTCAATATTAATAAATATCCACTTTTTGTGTGTGAATGTGTATTAATTAAGCCTAGATCTATATGATGAGGTAGTTGAGAAACTACTAATGTGAATGAAATTGGAGATTATGTCTCATTAATTGAGATATATCATGGAGTTTGATACAGTAAACAAAGATCTTGAAGATGCCAAACAGAAGATCATGGAACATTCATGATAAAGTGATGAAGGATGTTGTGCAATCAAAGAACACATGATGGAGAGGTTGTACATTGCGCCTAGACATGATGGTTGATTTGGTCAAACAATGCAGTCAAAATTGGAGGATCTTGTCCCCATGGACAACACAGTCTAGATGAGGGCGAAAGCTTGGGAAGGCTTAAACATTATATAAATAAGATGAAGGCAAGGATGAAGGATGCTGGTTATTCTTGATGTAAATATCTTTCCAGATCTAGAATTGTCATGTGACATTCCATTGCTTTCTCTGGCTATTTAGCAGGGATTGCAAGTACTGTTTAGCACAAGGTGTTCCTGGTCGGGAATCCAAAATCTTTTTTAGAGTAGCTCTAGAAAGAGTATTTTAATTCATTCAACATCAGGCATTGGTGCCACATCTCTTTTCCTACTTTTACAGAACATTCATATTCAGAAATTGCAGATTTCTGAAGATCAGTTTGGAAGGTGGAAGTTTTCTTCAGTACTTCAGCTCGTGAATGGGTGAGGGTTTATTCCTATCACCAAGGGCTTATAGATCAAAATTACTAGAGCTTCATTTCATATCTAGCATTAGGGAAAAAAATTTTGACCTCATAGCAGGAGTATTTCCTTAAGGAATTACGCTGTCCCATTTGCAGGTCAAAAAGGAGGAAGGAAGTTACTAGCATTTCAGCTAGTAATCTTGTGAGGGATCAACCCCTCACATTGCCATCAGTATTACCATCATCCTGGAGTTTATTGCAACATTTTTCAGCAATTAGAAAGCCTCTCTTTCCCTCACAGTGCAGTTTCTATTGGCGGTTGTGTTGCAGGATCTGTAAACATTATTAGAGGATTGAGAAGCTAGATCTAGAGCTTCTAGCTTGTAGATCTGAGCAAGGGATTAGCCCTTCAAGATTAGATCTGATCTTGTGACATATTTTATCCATCTAACTATTAGATCTAGCTTCAAATCTGTATTTCCCAGCAGATCAAGGATCAAATCCCAGGAGGGTGATTTTCCAAAGTTGTAGATCTAGAAAATCCTTTCTAGGTTATCTTGGGAATCCATCACACTGGCCAGATCCTTAATCTTGGCATAAAATGAGCTCCAGATTTGAGTAGATCTGCATTTTACTTTTCATCCTGTAGCTATATATTCATATTTTGCTAAAGGGATAGCATAGTATTTGCTTCAGTTCCTCTACAATTACGTTTTACCTATTGTAGCATGTTTTCTGGGTGATTCTAGGCCACCTCTTTGGCTAGATCTACTCATATTTTGTACATGGTGTAACTGATTCTTCTCCAATATAATAAAATGGCTCAGCTTCTCTATAAATTCTGATGTTGCCTTAATATTTATTATTTACCTTATTGCAGTTCTTATATTGTGTTTTAGTATTACTGCATTCTCCCCTTTGGGATATTACATACTTGGGTTATTGTCTCCATGGCTCTACTAGACATGCACGGGCAATATTTTCCAAACAATTTTTCATAGAGCATGGGGATGAATTTATGTGAGATTGACTCCATGTCTTGCTTGTACTTAGAGGCCCAGAATACCTACAACTCTTTGTGGATTGGACCGCCACACTCTTCATCCCAGTTATGAGACCACCCGGTAAATTTACATCTCGTGCATACTGTGTCCAACAGATAGGAGGCCATATAGAATTCAGATGCACACCCTTCATCGGGTGCTTGAACTGATGATATGTTTGACTTGAGGGATGATACTATTAGGCTGGCCTAGTTGAAGCGGGTGCTATATGAGGTAACAACCTACATGAGGGAAACCTAGGAACCATTGAAGGTGGTGGCATCTGGTCGGCCATACATCCTACATAACATTTCTGCGACCAACTTGTAGAACTTATTGAGGCCCGCCATTTTATATTCCTGATCCTTCCTAAAGTGAAGTTTTCCAAGTCCTCCCACCATCCCTTTAAGGTCTTGGGTATGGGGAATGTGTGAGTAGTAGCCCATTCAGTGTTGAAATTCTGTTCCCAGGTGGGGAGTGCATAGTAAAACTCCACATCTTGCCCTTTTATATATGCAAATGCCTTTCTTGCATTATCTCGAATGACCCAAAACTTGGAGTCGACCTTTTGTCTGTCATATCCATTCAATCACCTCTACGCATGGAAAAATGGGTGGATGGGACCCTGCGTAATGTAGTTTAGACCTCTTGACTTGAACATACACTTGCCGGTCTGGGAGGTCTTCTGGAAAATCAGGCTTCGTGAACTCTTAGTATCTATGATACCAAATCATGCTATCTCCCTTCCCAAACAATGAAAGCGGTGTCTCCATAGATAGGGGGAGGGGAAGGAGGCATCCCTTCTTCTGAAATTTCTACTTCAGGACTCTTGCCTCTCTTTCACACTGCTGGGGGCCCCATATCATTTGAGGCCAAAGAGATGGACACACACTCGAGCTTGGTTTCGATGTTCCCTGACATATTCATGAAACTGTCCCACAATAAGACAGATGTCATACTGATAAATACTTGGGTTGCTCCTATCTCTGCTCAACTATTTTTCAAGGAAATAGATGGACCTACGACTTGGTGACCTTGTGACTGGGTCGTTGGGTTGATAGGTCGCATTGGTTTAAAATTTCATAGAAATGTGACTTAGCAACTTGGTGAATCATGACTAGGTCGCGTGGTCGCTGAGTTGCAAAGTCACTCTGATTTAGATTTTCACGGAAAAGCGACCTAGCGACTTAGTGACTTGCGACTAGTTCACGAGGTTTCTGAGTCGCGAAGTCACGTTATTTTAGAATTTCACGGTTATGTGACCTAGTAACCTTGTGACTTAGTGATCAAGTCGCTAGATCGCGAGGTCATGGAGTCGCGGGGTTGCTCTAGGTCTTGGGAGATGGGTTACGCAGTGACAAAGGCTTTTCGTTTTTTTTGAAAAAGGTAGGTAAGGAAATATATCAAGAGGAAAGCATACATCAAGGCCTTGAGGCTTCTCATCGAAGGGGGTTGGGAAGGGAAATTGAAACAAATTAATGCAAGGGAAGCTTTTCAGAGGTGGAAAACAGAGAAGTCAAGCCATGGGGAGGGGCAAGCTCAGCAATAGAATTCATGGGAGGTTTAAAAAATAATCTAGGGTGAGTTTTAAATAGGTCATAGTGAGGGTAATGGAGGCAACAATCAAACAAAAGGAAACAACAGGAGGATTAGGAAACTTACCCAGAAAAAACGCGCACCAACTGGCTTCTCAGAGGTGTTTTCTTGTTCTGTCATGCAGGTCAAATGCGACCTACGTGACCCTTTTATTTATAAAGGGATCACACGTGTGGTCAATTAATGAGGGTTGGAGGGCCGAAAATTAGGTCAAGTCGATGATATGTGCAACCTTGCAACCTTGCAACCATGCAACCTTGCGACATCGCGACCTAAAGGGGTCGCAAGGTCACAGGGTCGCAAGCATTTGGTTTAATCAGCTCTACGACTTTGCGACTTGGCATCCTAAAATATTGGACCTGGATTAGACTCTATCATTTACCAAAGGTTAGGGGCTCTGTTAGCTCCCTGTAATCAGCAAGATTGGCAAAGTTCGAGTGCAGGGAGAAACATCGTTTCAACCACTTTGGTATTCTAGGATCTAGCCCTCCTGAATCCGGAGAGGGATCTCTCCAATAGGTGCAAAGATGGATTTTTATTTGAAGTTTTGGGTAATGATATTAGGCTAGTTATGAAGGTCAAGGGTTTGTTTTGTTTTTTGGATGGTTGAGCATGATTACTATTTGAGGTGGAAAGTTCTAAATGCAAAGAGTTTCAAAGGTGAGAAGTTGCAAGCAAATAGAACAAGCTTTGGCCAGGAAGATAGACAACTGTAGGTTTAGTCCAATGGGATATGGAGTCATAATAGGGTTTAATTGAAATAGCAAGAGGCAAGAGTGGTCCATGGGGTAAGTCATCTATGTCTAAGGATCTCTTTAAAGTTTGATTTATGGAATGAAATGATACAACAAGAAGGGGAATTAAATAGATGAAGAACAAAGAGCAGCCTAAGATCTGGTAAGTACTTTTAAACTAGCCAACTTTTGACATACACTTAAGAAACACATAAAAGAAAACTAGGATCTGGTAAGTACTTTTAAAATAGCCAGCCTTTGATAGACTTTTAATAGAAAACATATAAAAACAGAGGAAACACAAATGATAACAAAGGATGGTCTAAGATCTGGTAAGTACTTCTAAACTAGCCAGCTTTCAACGCATTCCAAGGGAAACATTCAGACAGTCTTTGGGGATAAAACTAGGACCAGGGCACACCATATCTTCCTTATTTAATCTCTACTTAACTAATATTGAACATGACATTTAAGAATAATATTCAGCTAAGGCAACAGGACGAGGGAACGCCATCATTCCTATGCTTAAATTGAATTAAATCATTCCTAAATAACACAGATTCAAAGAAAATATTTAGATAAAGATTTTCAGTCAGAGAAGGGTACTGATATACAGTAGGTCCTAACTCTATGCATGTTGTTCTTTATAAGAGAAGGTGAACACAGTGAAAACAGAAACAAAACAACAAGTTACAATGAGGAAAACATCATCATCAACATAGACCAGGATCCCATAAATCAGCTTGTATTGATGCTCCAAACCAGTTACAGCTTTAAGTCCAATGCTTTAGTTTAGCGGTCATCTACACCTCCCATACTAACTTATCTATTACAAGCAGAGCTCCAAGAGCCAGTGAACACTATTTACAAATAGAAGTCTCAAGCTCAATTACATTTCAATATTCAGTAGCCAAATCAACCAACCCCTCTCTCATCTTCTCCAGTAGTATTTATAGAAGAAATGAGGAGGTGAGATATGAAAAAAGATCTCCAATTATAATTAATACAGTCTTAATGGCTTCTCGGCCTTTCTGGGGCTCGATGAAGAACCTTACATAGGTGTCCTCTGTATTAAATCATTTACATAAATATTTAAGCTCGGTGGGAGCTCTTTTTGACTTTTGAGACTCTGTGTTGTGTAATAGTCACTCTGTTGATATTTTTTACATTAAGTTCCTTGGCAGAATTTACTCTCTGGCTGCGCTTGAGACAAATATCTGATCCTGATCAATAACTTCGGCCTCTGATATGAATGTGTTGAGGTACAGGTGGCAATGTGGTAGCTGGGAGAAATCGATTTGCCTCAAATGTGGTGGTGGAGGCTTTCTGTCTGATGAACCTTTATGATTTTTCTTTTAACTATGTCTTAATCAGGGATTAGGCTTTTTATAAGCCATCTTAGACATAATCCCCACATATTTTTCTTCAATCTTCTGTTCTGGTATATTTTTGTCTTTCGACACTGATACTCTTTGATTTGTGCCTGATTCACTGTGTTTGTTGGTGTGCAGGACTGTGCAAGGGTCATGTGGCATCAATGCCTCATGAATTATTGATTAAATGTGGAGTTGAACCCTACGAATGATTCCCTTTTATGAATCGAAGGCGGGAGCATCATCACCCTCTGCCTTTGATTTTTCTTCAGACATAGCGGAAAAAACCACTGGAACTCTGCAAAATATGAATAATGTTATAAAATCCTGCATGTATAGGTTTACTGCTTTAGAAGGCACGTGGGGAGAGCATGGCCATTGGATGGCATCATCCAACCATTGATATTGATCATAATAAGTCAAAGGAAAGGCGGAAGAAGAATTTAAATCGGAGTCGTCGATCGTGCAGAGATCGACGATCGGGAGCGGAGGTGAATAAATAACATGAAGGGGTCAAATTATTCGGAAAAATAAAATAAAAAGTGGGGAAAAAGGTTTAAAACCTTTGTTTTGGTGAAAAATTGTGGAAAAAGGAGTGGGGAGTTCTAGACGAACATGGGCCGTCGGATGGGACAGGCTCACGTGATCAACGATGGAAATCCTTTAATGACCGCACCGTACCTTAGCCTATCAGCATCAGATGAGCGGCCTCAGATCGGATGGCGTGCATTGATATCGCGCTCACTCCACATCCGACCTTTAACACGCAATGAGGGCGGTATTTCAAAAGGGCTCAAAGCCACGTGTCGGTCGTTGAATGGCGTCGCTGCCAAACAGAAAAAACCGCCTCCCTCTCAAAAGTGGTGCAATGAATTCCACCTGGTTTTGTTTTAATATAACGACACAAACATTTAAAACCCAAAAATTAATCATAAACAAAGGTTTGTGGTTGAGAGGGTTTTATGTTCACGATTTGGCTTGGCGCCCGACTGTGGGGCCATGGTCTATATGGGAAGTAATATGACTGGGGGTTACAACGCACAGGGCTAATCGGCATCCGAGCTTTTAACATGGCAAAAGATTTGTGCGCTCGGTTCTCTGTGATGTGATAGGTGCTCAAATGGCTTAGCACCTAGTTCCAGCACTAGGGTGCATGGAGAGGAAGGGTTCAAGACTTAGCCCAAGGGGGCTTAAGTCTATAATATATAAAAAATGTGATTTTTATAGATTTTCAATGGTTTTCAAAGGAGTTTGAGGGTTTTGATAGGGAAAGAAAGGGTCTTAAACCTTATCAAAGGGATGTTGATGAAGGGAAAGGGGAAAATGAGGTTATTTTAGAAAGAGGAAAAGGAAAGGGAAAAGGAGTTTGCAGCAGTATTTTGTCTAGGAAATCAACAGGATTTCTGAGTGTAAAATGAGCACAACAGTGAATATTTGGACAGAGGCATGAGGCCTTCAAGAGTCTTCAAGAGGTAACACTTTTTAGCAATAAAATTTGTTCCTTGAAGGCTCCAAAAATGATTTAGCTACCTTTTGGTATAACAAATTTCATAGGTGGCTAACAGTGGCTCCACTTGGGGATGGTGCCTTCTTGAAGGCATCAAGAACTTCAGACTTGGATTCTCTGCAAGGCTGATCAGTGCCTTATTCATTGGGTTTCCTTCCTTTCTGTGGATGATATTATTTTTCTCTGAAAACATATTAGCATCCATAAAAACAATGGATCCTTATCAATACAACCTGTCTATCTACCCAATCCTACTGATCTAACATTTTTTTCTTCTTTAGAGTGCATTTGGATTGGCAAACTCTTTTTCAACATTTTAATCTTTTGAAAGTAGGAAAAATAATCTATTTCTACTCCTTATTTCTCCATGGACTCAGATTAAACAGTTGAGCCCATACGATTCTCTACCTAATTTACTGTCTGTTGGGATTAAACTATCCAACAGACTTTATTCTCTAAATTCTACAACAAAAATTTAAAAAGAAATCAAGTCAGGATTGAACAGTCTAACTTGATGCTAGTCTATGGCATAAAAACAAACTGCATATAGACATTATCTTGTACAAAATTTAAAACATAAATGGAAGGTTTGAGATCTAAAATTTCAAAGTATTTCCTTCACCTTTTTATAGCTATGTTTTGACTCTTACTTGAGTTTTCTTTCCTTTGCTAACTGGTTTAGATTTTAAGCTGTTGAGAACCAAATTTTTACATATTTTGACTTAGAATTTGAAACAGATTTGAGTCATTTTCTCTTCGAAACTTTAGGTTCAAATTTTGAGCATGTTTGAACCTTTAATTTCTATTCTAAACTATCTACTGATAAGCCAAGATTAAACAGTTTGGAAAATCAAATTCATTATCCTATCAGCAAAAAATTTAAAGCTAATTAGTCAAGATTAAGCCGTTTGACTAACTAGAAGTGTGTTCTTCAGGAGTGGCATTTGAGCTTTCACACTTTCAGTTTTGTTTCTCTTTTTTTTTTTTTGTATGGGGCTATACCTTTCTTCTTTTCACAATCTTCCCTCTTTTCTTTCTTTCTCTGTTTTTGTATTTTTGATTTTTATAACTTTGAATGCAATGGTGGGTGAAGTATTTATAATGAGAAAAAATATCAAAGGCTTTCGGGAGATAACATGGATCAAGAGAAGTAATGCTTAAGCATCCTGCCATTGACAAGACCCCCAAACAATTCTGCTCCATTCAACTCCTGCAAGAAAAATGCATGTTACCAGTAGCTGAATGGATAGAGTAAGGGCCAAGGCATAAGTTGTCAAATTTTCCGTGCTTGCCCTTGTCTTCTCTCCTTGAGTCCCACTTTAAAACTTTGTCCCCAATCTAGAAATTGTTGGCCTTTCTTCTTCTGTCAAAAAGCTTTTTAATGCTGTCATGTTTCTGCAATGCTTTGTTATAAACCTCCTCTCTAGTTTTCTAAAGATGAATGGTCTGATTTATTCTTTTGATCATGTCATTTTCTTTAGTTTGCAACTCTTGAATCAACTTCATCACTGGTACACCAATGCTGTTTGGAAAAATTTCATCAGTACCATACACATGTTGGAAAGGTGACATACCAATAGATTTCTTCAAAGTCAATCTATCAGCCCAAAGTGCATGGACTAGCTTTGTGTGCCAAGAATTTTTGTTATCCTCCAACAGTTTCTTGACTATGTTCACTAAACTCTTGTTTGAGGATTCTGCAAGTCCATTACCTTGAGGGTAATAGGCCGTGGAATGCCCCAATGTTATCTGATACCTATGACAGAATTCATCCATATTCTTTGATCCAAATGTTGTTGCATTATCAGTGATGATCTTGGTAGGACAGCCAAATCTGGAGAGAATGTTAGTCTCCATGAATTTTATAATAACATAATAATTGGCCTGCCTACAAGGTATGGCTTCTATCCACTTACTGAAATAGTCTGTGGTAGTGAGAATCCATCTATGCTGAGCAGAAGATGATGGATGGATTTCACCTATGAATTCAAGTCCCCACTGTTGAAAAGGGGCTTCAACAGTGATTGGATGCAGAGGTAGGGGCAGCAGTTTTCTTTTGCCTTCAAAACTTTGACATTTATGATAGGCAATGATCATCTTGTGTATATCAGGAAAAAGAGTAGGCCAATAGAAACCAACCCTCAAAATTTTGTTGCCTGTTGTCTTCCAGTACAAATGACCTCCACACTCTCCTTCATGGAACTTGTGCTTAACCTTCTCTGCATCAAACTCAAGCAAAAATTTAAGCAATATAACACTTGAATTTTTCCTATAAAGACATCTATCTATAATGCAAAAGTTTACAGCTTTTAACTTTAGGAAACTTGCCTTTGTTTTTGTCAAACCAGGAGGTGTATTTAAATTAAGCGAAACATAAATAATGTCAGCATACCAAGAGGAATTCATGAAATGGTCTTCAATAATGGGAGCTGAGATTTCCTCTTGATCATCCAAAGCATCAATCATATTAATATCAAGAACTTCAAAATTTGATTCAGCCATTAATCTAGCTAGACCTTGGCCTTTGATGAGTTTAGTTGGTTTTATCTCTAAATCATATTCAAGGATAACAGCAATCCACTTACCTCTCTTACCATCTGGGTCCTGTGTTAGAATGTCTTTAACAACTGAGTTTGGGACAAAGGCAATGATGTGTGATTGAAGGATGTATACCCTGAAGTCTTTCAATGCCTTAACCAAAGAAAAAGCTTGCTTCTCCACAATGTTATACTTCAAAGGAGCATCCCTCAATGCCTTACTAAAGAATGCAATAGGATGCTCTTGTCCTTGCAGATTTTTCTGTAAAAGGGCAGCAGCTATGGTATTTTCTGATGCAAATGAAAAAATATAAAAATCCTTTGAAAAATTAGGACTTATTAGAACCAGTGTTTTGGTTAACGCTTTTTTCACTAGCTCAAAGGACTTCTTTGCTTCCAAGGTCCATTTCACCCCTTGCTCCTTCTTCAAAATGTTTGTGATATTTCTAAGAAGCTCAGCCAAGTTGAGGATGAACCTTCTAAAAAAGTTAATCTTTCCAATGAAAAATAGCAACTCCTTGATGTTCCGAGGATGAGAGATTTGCAATATGGCCTCAATCCTCTTTGGATCTATCTTAATACCCTCTTCTGAAATAATGTGCCCAAGAATTTTACCTTCTTGGAGCCCAAATAGCATTTTCTTAGAGTTCAAAGATATCCCAAACTTTCTGCATTTCACGAAAAATTTTCTTAAATTTTTTAAATGCTCTTCATCTGTTTTTGAAAACACAGTGACATCATCAAGTTATATAATGATGAAGTAGCCTAGTTCTTCCAAGAATGCTATGTTCATGGCTGTCTGAAAGGTTGCTCCAGCATTCATTAGACCAAAGGGCATTTTTTCATACATGAAAGTGCCCCATGGTGTAGTAAAGGTTGTCTTTAATTGATCAGCAGGGTGAACTAAGATCTGATTGTACCTTGAATAGCCATCCAGCAAAGAAAGTCTTCTAGACCCTACCACCCTTTGAAAAATATGATCCATCTTAGGTAAAGGGTAGTTGTCCTTTAATGAAGCTTTTTTTAAGTCTCTAAAGTCTATACAAAGCCTGATCTCTCCAGTTTTCTTCCTAACTGACACCAGATTAGACACCCACTCAGAATATCTAATAGGACAATAATACCAGCATCGTACATTTTCATGATCTCCTTCTGAACCAAAGGCAACTAAACAGGGTTTATTCTATGTAGTTTCTGTTTGAATGGTTTTTGATTCTCCTTGAGAGGGATTTTGTGCTGTATTATTTCAGTGTCATATGATTTCAAATCTTCGTAACTCCACGCAAAAACATCAGAAAACTCTTTAAACAGCTCCGTGTATTTGATTTTAATGTGAACTAGTAAAGATTTAAATAGTTTAATCATTTTCGATTTTTTCTCACTACCTATATTGTACTCTTCCATTTTAGTCTCTACAAGTTCCAGTTTTGGCTTCTTAGCCACATCGTTAAAATCAAACAACTCTTCTAATGGTGTCAGACCATTTGGCAACCTTTCATCTTTAGAGTGCATAGTTTCTAACTCCTTTGTTCCTAACTCTGCATTCATTTCTGTTTTGTTTTTAAGTTTGCTTGTCAAAAAATTAATATTGACAAGCTCAGGAGATGGCTCTTCTTCTCCAAGAAAATTTTCTTCACTGCAGTCTGTTTCATAACCTGAGTCTAAACTATTTCGTTCGAATTCATTTCTGAATTGCATGAAGTATTCTATTTGTTTGTCTCCGTCAAACACCTGCCAATACTTTTCATTATCAGGCATGGCTGGTATAAATTTTAGTTGAGTTGTGCAATATTTGGTTTCATATGGCGTTAAGCATGTTCTAGCTACAAAGGCTAAATTGTGGGCGGCAATATTTCTTTTTCTTGGGACAAAAATCAGTTTGGACTCCTCAAATGTTTTTAAAAGGTCCATGACATCGTTTCGGTAGGCCCTAAGTCTGGGATGATTTGCGTTATACTCCCCATTGCCTTGCCTAATGACTAACTTTGAATCCCCATATACATTGATTCTTCTGGCTCCTAACTTTTTCAAAAAACGTAAGCCTAAGAGAAGGGATTCATATTCCGCTAAGTTATTGGAACACTGAAAGTTTAATTTGCAGGAAATGCTTTCGGTGTGGTTGTTTTTAGTGTTAGAGATCCAGACACCTGCACCAGCGTTAGTCCTAGTGCAGGATCCATTAAAATACATACTCCACAGAGGACTATTTTCGGATTCATCTGTTTGGTGTTTGTCCTCTTCAACTAAAGTGCTCACGGGCTGTTGTGGAATCTCAACACTTAGTTGTATTTGTCTTGATTCCCCAATATTTTCGTTTATTTGAGGGATGCTTTCTTGAATGTCAAGGGTTAAAATCAATGGAAACACGATTTGTAGCTCAAGAATCATGTTTTGTTTGCTAGAGTTTTCAAATGCAGCAAACGGTTTTGACATTCATGTGTTATCTTCTTCCTCCTCTCTATCTGTTATTAAATCAGACAAGGTCACTGGTTCACTAAAAGTTTCATCATTGAAAAGGATAAATGAATCTAGGCATGTGTCTACAAAATAAAGGGGAGAGTGATGTGGTCTATCTTGGCTTGTAACTGTGTATTGCATATGGGACTCCCTGTAAAGTCTTCTAGTCTGATTGAAAACAGGGATAGTCGCATAGGTCATGTCCATTTGCATAGTCCCTTGTAACTTAGCCCCCCAAGACCTAGATAATAGCATTCCATACTTTGGGGGCACATCAACCACAACAATATCCATTACTAAGAATTTGGCTGGAATTTGGGCTAAGTTAACACAGAGGTCTTTAATTAATCCTAAACATTTTACTCTACTTGAGTCAAAGGAGTGAAGTTCTTTGTAAGGTCTGGTGATTTCTAGACCAAGGCTCTCCATCACAGCTTTAGGCATTAAATTATGAGAAGCTCCTGAGTCATGCATAACGTTATGAAATTTTTTGTCATGGACGTTTAAACTCACATAAAAGGGAGGAACTGGTCCCTCTTGATACATACCTTCAATCTTTGGACCAAAAATCAGCTCTGGTTGGTCATCGTTAAGATTGACAGTGTCATCATTTTCTTCTATATTTAAAGCCTTCAAAATTAGGGTCCTATATACATTCTGGGTAGCTAACTCAGTCAAGGGAACAGAGATTTTGATCTTTGAAATTTCCTGCTCCAGGCTGAAAGGAATTTGGTTCTTTGAAGAACTTGTTTCAGCCTTATTAGCTGTCACTCTATCAGCAATATCAACTTGCTGATTTGTCCTATTTACATTTGACAAAATGGTTTTAATAGGAGTACTAGCTGAGATGTTAGTACTACTAATGTCTGCACTCTATTTTTTATTATTTTGAGTGCCTTTCTCTTTACCATTATCAGAATTAACAGCCACTATTTTGCCCTTTTTCTTGACAACTTTGGGCTTGGTTGTAGTGCTGTTTTGTGAAGATTTATGAGAGGTTTTGTTGTCGGGGGTTTGTTGATTGGTTTTGCTTCTAAGGTCATATTATCTTTGAGATTATATGATGACATTTTCCATGTCTTGATAATAAATTTCATCATCATCTCTTTTTTCATCATAAGGTGTGTATAGACCTTGTTTTCTATCATAATGAATCTCAAAGTCATCATTATCTACCCCCAGCATGTTGATGTCATCTTCCTCTATTATCGCATCTGTTTCCTCAACCTCACTTACATAGTTTTGATGAAAGGGAGGAGTGATCTGTTGGTTGTATTCCCTAGGTCTGTTTGGAGGTTGGTTCCTTCTAAAATTCTGATTTTGGTTTTGATTTCTATTTTGAGGAGCAGTTTGGTTTTGACTGTCTTGTTCTCTCTCAAGGATGCTCATTGTTACACCATTTTTTGGTCATCTAACCTATCATCATTAGATGGACCCAAGTACACCATGTAAGACAAATTTTACCCTAAGTAAAATTGCCTTCACTATGTTAAATAACTTAATAAACCACATTTATTAGGTTGTTTATGGTCCAAACAGGAAACCCCAAAAGGAAATATTAAACAAACCTATATTTGTTTGATTTTCCTCATGGAATAATTAATTAAACCATAGTTTAATTATTATTCCCAGTCATGTTTAACCCAAAAACAAATAAATTAATGAGATAAACCCTTAGTTATCTTATTATTTTCTAGGAATAATTATTTAAATCTTATTTAGATAATATTCCTTGTTAAATATGACCAAATCACCCACTATTAATCAAATAAATCATTATTTATTTGATTATCTCCCAACCACTTCCTTAAAAAGATAAATAAATCATTTATTTATTTATTTTTCACTAATCAAAGGATTTGACCCAAGTCAAACACCCTTTCCCTCCAACAAATAATAACAAAATATTCCATAAAGGTGGATCTAGATTTGGTTAACATTATTTTAATCATGCACCAAGATCTAGAATGACCCAATATTTTGTTATAAATAGGAGGGTTCTCCCCATCATTCTTCACCTTTTGTTGCCTATTAGATCACTCTGGATCTATACACTTGGTCTCATTTTCTACCATTTTGCTCCCATTGAGCTCTATCTTCTACATTGGGTTTTCTACATCTACAAGAGAGAGAAAGCTTAGATCTGAAGTGCCGAGGACTACAAAGAACCCATCCCATTGAGGAGATCTGGATACACCTTCTTGTTTCCTCCCAGGTGCCCTGTAATATAAAAATTCATTCAAAAAATCGTGTTCTTGTCTTGTCCGTTGGATGCATGGAGCAAACTCTTTACTTTACTGCTTAATGTCTTTCCATTTATAGATCTGTTTGTTGCAGCACTTTAACTACTAATTGCAGATCTGAAGATGTTTTGCAGCCATTATTGTTGTTAGGGCTATTAGTTATACGTAGCTAAAGTGGTTCTTTTTCGTACACTTCGACGAAGAATTCATACTAACAAATGGCGACTCCACACGGGTTTTAAATTACGACCGCTGTCGTTTTTCATATTCCTGCATATCCAGCTACTTCAGGCCCTAGGGCTTCTTTTCAGCTGCTTAGTTTTCCTCTTTTTATGTCATTTTTCTCACATAAAACCCTAAAATATTAAAATTTCTAACTTCCGTGTGTTTCTGGCCCTATTAAGTATGTGTTTACAACAAATTTAACCGAGCCGTGAACTTTTCCGAAAATCTGCCGCCGAGACAAACCGAATGGGGGTCGCACTTTTTGGCCCATAACTGCGACCTAGACCCTGAAGCCGCACTTCTTCGCCCATTTTCTGCGACCCGCACCGGTGCCCAGTGCCGAACCGTTGACTCGCTTGCTTTTCAAGATTTTTCCAATTTTTCTGTCTCATTGTTGTTCTTCCGTCGTGTCTTCTAGCCTTCCGTCTCAAAATTTCCGCCGACTCAAGATCTAACTCGCTTTACTCATCTAAGTGGGAACCCAGCCCCTTAGGGCTTTAGTACCCTCCACTTTTGTGGAAGAGTTTTAGCTGTTTCAGCCGTCGGTTTTTTAGAGCTTCAGCCCCCTCTTTTCCAGATCTGTTGCCTCCCTTTCAGATCCATTGAAATCAGCCTCTTTTCCTTTCAAATCACCTCTTGTCATTTTGTTTGGACCTCCCTTGAAGGCCTCCGCCTTGCCCGCTTCGGTTTTTGCTGATTTCCTTCCTTTTTCCAGCCACCTTGCCTCTGTCTCTTGGCTGTGATCTGCACCTCTTTCCTGCAGCTTTATCCTCCAGATCCCTGTCCCTTTCGACCCTAGATCTGTTGAGCTCTTTTTATGTGTGTTTTGACTAGATTTTTGCCCTCTTTTAGAGTAGTTTTGAGAGACCCGCCTCTTTGGGTTAGATTGATGCATAGTTAGCTGTTAAATGTTCTGTCTTTTCAGCAATCTATATTGTTCTACGCAGATTTCTTTTCAGTTACGCAGCACACTTTTTCTTGCTCTCAAAATGAAAAGGGTTTAAAAATTAAAATTAACGCACGCCACACACTGACCCTAAGTGAAGAAGCGCCTGGTTAACACCGCCTGGCAAAGACTCTAAAATCAATTGTCACTGCACCTTATCCGCCCTTGACATTACTTGATTCTGTCCCTTTCTGCCCTTGTCGGTTTCCTTCTTCCTGTCATCATTGCGCCCCCAAGGCGCCTTTCCCGGAGACTTCTTGGCCTTCACCCTCAGTTTCCGGTTGATCGACCTGCTCCGCACCGCCGTCGTCGAGCCAGTTCACCTTCGAGTCCGCACTCCGACTCCTCTCCTGATTCATCGGGTCCTCCTTCTCCTCCTGGTTCTCCCCCTGTTACCTTCACTATGTCTGGTCCAGGGCCTAACGCTAGCAGTTCTCCCGGCCCCAATGCCGGCCTTACTTCTAGCGGAACCGCCACAAACACTACCCCGGCCACCCCTGTGCTGCCGTACATTGCAGGCCTCAGCCTCCCCGATTTCCATCAGTTGATTAATGACCCCATTCGCCACAATGCTACCTGGCCCGCTATGCCAACCAAGCTGCCCTCTGACATCCCTAAGTTCGAGGGCCTTAATGGAGAAGATCCAACCAATCACGTCCGGTCTTTCCACATGTGGTGTTCCTCCAATTCCATTACCGATGACTCCATCCGTCTTCGTTTGTTCCAACGCACGCTTACCGGCGAAGCTTCTAAATGGTATGTTGAACAAGCCACCTCTACCCATACCACCTTTGAGACTCTTGCCCAAGCCTTTTTGTCGTACTTCCAACTCCCCCTCCGATACGATACTGGCACGGAGCTCTTGACTTCTTTTAAGCAAGCCTCTTCAACACGCCTTTCCGCCCATGTTCAGGAATGGCGACGAAGACGGAGCTTATGTCGAGCCCCTCCCTTCGAAGATCGGGTTTACATGGACTGGTTCCTGCGCACCCTTCCCGCTCCCATCGGCAAAGATGTCGCCTCTCATTTTCCTCAAACTGAAGAAGCCGCCCTCCAAATAGCCTTGAAATATGACCTGATCTATGCTCAATCTGGTTATGTTTATACCGTTCTTCCTGACATCCCCAGGCCCGGTGGCGCTAATGCCCCGGGGGCATCTCATTCCGCCGACGGTATCGTTGGAGCCCTTTCCCATCCATACGCTCAACCTCCTATGGGCTATGGTCTCCCTCAGGGAGGGGCCAGCTCCTCCAGCACTCTTCCCCCTCCCGGTAGCATGTATCCAGGATACGGCATGCCTCCTCCTTTTGCCCAACCTCCTGCTTACCCCAATGTTGCCCAACCCACCCATTACCCTTATCCGCAGTCTGGTGTGCCAGCTCCTCCAACATATGCGCTTCCTCCTCCCTTGCCTCCTCAACCCCAGCACCAGCACCTACAGCCCCCTCCAGGGCAAGTATTTGCACAGCAGGGCGCGACTAATCCCCCTTCTTCTCAAAGAAGGCGGAGAGGCAACCAAAACCAATCTGCCCCTGGTACCCGAGGACCCAATTCTGGTATGGACCCTAACACTGGCAACCAGCAACAGGGCAGTCAGCCCAAGCCGGACAGGCCGCTTCGCATAAACAAGCCCTGTTCGTGTTGCGGTGTTTATGGTCATTACACCCAAGATTGTCCCCTCTTACCCCAGATGCGGTAGATGTGGGAGTCTCAAGCCACATTGCGTGGACAACACGCCTCCCCTCATGCTCCTCCTAATGTGGCCACTACCCAGCCAGCTGTGTTTACTGATCCTTTCCCTCAACAAGGATTCGTGGCTACCCAACTGCCCAACAGCCAGGTAGCTGCCCCCCCCTTCCATTTCTGGTTCCTCTGATTACCAGATCCTTATGATGCACTCGGATCCTACCCCATCCGTCGATCTTCACCTTCAAACTCGGTCTCGTCAGTACCCCAAGCCTCCTGCTCTGTCTGCCCCCGAGCCTCCCTCTTCAGGTTCTACAGAGCCTCTTTCGACATCCAGTGGTCCCTTACATATCCCTCAACCCAAAGTTGAGGTCCCTACCAAGATCCCTAAGGGACCATTACGTCGAAATGCTGCTTTTGGTCGAGCTGCTCATTCGTATAGCATAGTAGATGATCTGGCGCAGTCTCCTGCTGCCATTTCCACACTGGAACTCCTCCAGTCGTGCCCTTCCCAAAAGAAGGCTCTATTATCTACCGTGGGCGCTGTAGATCCTGCTGATGACCAAATGATTGTTTTCGATGCCACTCAATCGGACCATCCTCCCCTTCCTCCTTCCGTCGCCTTCCAAATCTCAGTCAAAATACGGAACGCCATCGTTTCCCGGTGTATAATTGACGAGGGGGCATCCACCTGCGTGATGTCCGCTTCGGTTTGGAAGCAACTCGGATCCCCCGAGCTGGCCCCTTCCACGATCACCCTTAGAGCGTGGGACGGTCATGCCTCCCAGCCCATTGGCTTGTTTCGTAATTGCCCTATCACCCTCGCCGGTAAGACTGTTTGCGTTGACGTCGAAGTCATTGACGCCCCACTAGACTACAACATTCTTTTGGGGTGAAGCTACACCTATGCTATGTCTGCTGTCCCATCCGCGGTCTTTCGCAAGATGTCTTTCCCCCATAATGGAAAGATAGTCACCATTGACCAGTTGACATATCATGAGCCCCCCTCTCAGGCCTCACTCAAAACCACCATCTCTTCTGTAGCCAACAAGCAAACCGTCGATTCCTTGACCAGTGTCTCGCCCAGTGTTTACAAGGACTCCTCCCTGCTTGGAACCTTTCCTTGTCTCCCCCCTCCTCCTATCACTGATCCCAGCTTCTCAAATGTTTGCATGATGCAATCGTCTCAGGCTGCCCTTAAGCGGCCTGCTTCGGCTAGTCCACAACCACCCCTTCGCCCTCCGCAACCCGCTCCTAGCCATACATCTCCAACCGGACCTCCTCCTTCTGGCCTTCCTCCTACAACTGGTATCCCTGAACCTCTTTATCCTCCTGGCTCGGTTCCCCCTAGCCTTAACCATCTCGGAGCCGTCCCTCCTTGTCATTACCCTGCTGGGCAGATCCCTTTCCTAGCTCCCCCTTCCGGAGTATATTATGTTCCTGTCATGGCCACCCTCTCTCTCCCTAACCTAACCTTGGGAATTCCGGTCTGGTACCTTGACCCTCCAGCCGCCACCCCTCCTGGTCACCCCAAACCCTACATGGCTTTGACACCGGTCCAACCGGTCCCCCTTGCTTCTTCCGTTGCCACTGTTCCTCCAGCACCCCCACAAGATCCCTCTCCTGTCGTGACGGCTCCCGGGAAGCAACGAAAAGCCCATAAGGGGGCACCCAAAGATAAGACCACCACGACTGGCCCGGCCCCTCCCCCACCCGCCAAGCCCTGTGCCTTGTGCGATGTCGCCGGTCATGCCACCCATGCTTGTCCCGAGTTGCCCCGTATCCAACCCATGGTTAAAGTCGTGTTCCATGAGTCTACGGTCCCTAAAGCCTCTGATCCTTCTTCGTCCGTAACCAAGAACCCCAAGACTCTCCGCACCAACAAACCCTGCGCATTATGCGGTATCCATGGCCATTACTCCCACCATTGTCCTCACCTAACACATTACCGCGCCTCTTTAGAGGTCATTCGAGAGTACGAAGTTGACCAGAATCAATCCGCCTCTCCCATCCTCGCGCAATATGCTTCAGGCCAACCCGAGGATCCCCCCGCTCCCATCGTCATCCCTCCCCCCGATGTTCAGATGACGGATTCCACATCGACCATTCTTTACCTATCCTCTTCTGCGAGACACCTGGAGCCCAGTCCCTCTGCATCCTTCCCTGTCGTTTCGTCAGATCCCCTCTTTTTCACCCATCCCCGAGATCTCTCCACCAGTATCTCTGTTGACCTCTGCAGCCCGAGTTCCCGCCATATTTCCGATCACCCCCATATACAACCCTCCAGCTTATATGTGCGTCATCGTCATCCTGCTCCTTGCACTCCCTCCCGCAGCTGCTGCTCGATGTCTTCTGTCCACTCACGCTGCTATCATTCTCCATCTTTCCCTCATTTGTTGTCTTGTGACACCATCCTGCCGGACCCTCCGTCCACACCCTTTATCGGTTACACTGATGGTGCAAGTCGTTACTCCCGAAATCTAGCCGCGGCAGGTTGGGCCATTTTTACCCCCTTGCATGCCCTTGTTCTCTCCGACGGGGTCTGCATTTGTTCTGCCACCAATAACCAGGCCGAATATGATGCAGTGCGTGGTCTCTTAACCGATGCCCTCTTTCATCGCATCCTCCATCTGCACGTTCGTTTGGATTCCCTACTTCTTGTAATGCAACTTAATGGTGTTTATCGTGTGCATAACCCCGTCCTGTTTAGATGCTATTTACGAGTGAAACTCTTGATACGCGCATTTGAAACCATAAATTTCAATCATGTACCTCGCGAACAGAATCACTATGTAGATAGTATTGCAAACCAAGTTCTAAACTGGCATTTATCACACGCATTTCATACAAGACAATAACATTCATAAAAACAATAACGATGCATATCCATAATATGTGTCACAAAACATGTGTTTAGAGTCCATTTACTCTGATACATATGACATGCCCATAGCATGTTACAAAAAACCCAAAACTGGGGGCACCATCTTCCCCTACATACATCATAGGGGGCACCACATGCCCCACCCCTAATCACTATCTGGAGGATCCCGAGCCAATGGCTCTGCCCCTACAGCCTGTAGATCACGCATCGCCTGACCGGCTATTGCCATGCGCCGCATGATACCTCGCCACTCCGAGGGTAGACCAACACATGGCTCTATGAACTGGTCGTCTAAGTCCTGCCACCCGCGCTCTGATACTCTGGTCAACAACCGTTCACATCTACCTCGGATGTCCTCCAGTAGGGCAACTGCATCCTCACTCTGCGCTGCTCTCGACCCTGTAGCTCCAGACGCTGCCGGTCGTCCCATATATCCGGCCGGTTTCACCGGTGCTATATCTGCATACCAAAAGTACATGAATCAGTACCTTACATTACTATTCAAACTACTTTACCATGCCCATACAAGAATAACAATCTGTCACTTACCATTGGGTCCCCAGACTCGACCAGGCGGAAGTGGCAGGTCCGGATCTCCACAGTAGCTCATCCCACTATAGGGATAGTCATCTATGTACAAAGGCATCTGATCCCAATGGGCAAAAAACTCCGGTCGAAACACTCGCCCGACCGCCCCTCCTCCTCCTCTGCACAGTAGCCGTCCCCAATGACGCATCCTGGGCTCTCTCGGGCCCCCATCTGGAAGCTGTACACGAGGCCTCAAGGTCAGGATCTTCTCAAAGAAGAAGGCGCACACCAAAGTCCCATATGAACAATCATGGTTCACCTGCCGCCTGCATAGTGACAACTGTCGCTTTAGCGACACCAACATCATTTGGGCCCACCCATAGTAGGTCCCACCCAAAACACTTTCCACTATCATCATCTGCCCCCCAGTGATGTGATGGAACGCCTGGATGCCTAGGATTCGCAGCACCGCTGCGGCCACTGCACGGGTTTCTAGCCTCTCTAGATCCCTGATCGGTATTCGAGTCCCCTTGACTTGGAGACCCGGTCGACAATGACGTTCCACGAACTCCATGATATGCCGCCCCCGCGGCAACACTGGCTGAGTGTTTCCCACCATTTCCAATGGCGGGAGACCAGTCAGGAAGTACACATCCTGGACCGTCAGTTCGATCCTGTGCCCCCGCACCACAAAGATCTCCTGATCTGGATCCCAATAACTGATAATCCGGGCCAGTAACGGTTCCCCTGCTCTCATCAACGGGTTCTCCAAAAACTTGAGAACCCCAAATCTGGCCAATACACGGCGGACGCCCTGATCCGCCTGGATCTCTGTCCGAAGTGTACCCAGATCTCTCTCTCTCTAGTTGACCCGTAACTCTGCCATACCTACACAAACACATCATTTTTGTCAGCATACAGGTCGGGAAAACCATAACCAAACACCAAAACCCAACTTCCAGCCATAAAACAGCACTAAAACCCCCTCATCTCCCAGGTCGCAGTTTTCTGCCCTTTTCTGGACCAGGTCGCACTTTTTGCCCTGATACCTGCGTCCTAGGTCGCACTTTTTGCCCCAAAAAGTGTGACCCGGCCATAGAGATGAAGGAGGGGCTGTTTCTGGGATTTTGGGCCCTAAACTGAAAATGTAATCCATCAAAATGCAAGAGAAAGGTTAGGCCTCTTACCTCTAACTGACGGATCTCGATTCCAACGGTCGGTTTGTCCACTACGTTCGCTGCAATATTTAGGGCCTTCTCTCCTCTCCACATTCACCACAGCAGCAATAGAAAATGAATGATTTTGGAGGGAAAACTA
The DNA here is from genome assembly GCA_034641835.2 of Pinus albicaulis. Classification (NCBI taxonomy): domain Eukaryota; kingdom Viridiplantae; phylum Streptophyta; class Pinopsida; order Pinales; family Pinaceae; genus Pinus; species Pinus albicaulis. The sequence goes on from JAXQQM020091464.1 coordinate 362,449, forward strand.
CCTTATTAAAAGAGAACCCCTGTTTCTTCTTTCGACTGCTGCAACCACACCGTAGCCCCGTTCGACGAACCGTCAGCACCGCTGGAAAGCTCTCACCGAGCTCTCAAATGGGTTTCTGTTAGTTTTTGGTGATTTGATACTTCACCTGGACACATTTTGTCCAAGAGGGGTCACTTCACCGCTCCTTAAAATCGAATTTCCTCACTTACGACACTTGTACTTGGGGCACCATATTGCTCCCTTACTTGTCCATGTTCGTGTCGATTTTCATCATGAGTTCCCATCTTATACTCATGCTTCCATGGTCCCCCATTGGGGCCTTTACTGTGTGGCAGCACCATCGAGTCGCCCTTGTTCAAAGCATCCAAGTTGAGTCATCATTGCATCCATGGAGTCTATACCACGTCCCTTTGCACCCCATTATAGCCCTCCATCCTTCCTTGATTGGTCTCTCTCTTGTGTCGCACATTATGACCTTCAATCTCACTGTCCCCTATCCCTTACGATCTTGTGTCAGTCACTGCCCTGTCATCCATGCTCTTTATGCTCTAACAAGGGAAGTCATCCATTCGCTACTCAGTCCTTCCCATTTCCACTATCGTCATTAGTGTCAATCTGTCCGTCGCTCTACTATTTTCTCTCGTGCCTTCGTTGAGGATCTCTCATTGCCTCACCTATGGCGGACCTCCTTCTGTCGACATCAACACATTCATTCCAGAAGTCAGGTCTAGAGGGCGGTGTACCTTGGTTCCAGCTTCCACTCTTGTTCGGTGCCTCGGATAAAGCAGGGGGATATCTCATTTCCCTTTGACTTGATTTTTTCTCCAGATCCTTTCAACATGATCGAGATTCGTATACTTGACGGTCGAGTGACCCAGCAGCAGCTCTTGGTGATTCGCGGGTATGTGTGAGATGTCTCAACCCTCATGAGGGGGTGGCCGTGCAGGTAGCCCCCCACATGCCCGGATGACCTCTTCTTTGCAGCCTTCGATGCCGCTCCAGATTTTGATGATGTTGGCCTTAGCCACTTGCAGCACCTCTTTGATTTGCCTGTATCAGTCAGATTTTGTGAGCCCGTCCCCATTTACAGGGGGCATTTGGGTTGTATTTATCTCATGTACTCAGATATTATTGTACTAGTCCTGGCTGTTATCCCAGGCACAGCATGTATGTGAGACTCCTCATTGTGTTTTTATCTGGCGCCTGATTATGCCAGTTGTACTCTATGGTTCGGTCCCTTGTTTACTGGACACACTATTCTTTTGTACTTTGTCTCGGCGGGCATAGGTATGCCTCCCCCACCGCCTTCAGCACAGGTACCCTCTCATAAAAAGAGACTTGTTGCACCTGCGAGTCTCGTCTCCTCCGGGTCTAGTCCTTCAGCCCACTATCTACCTCACCTTTCTCTCTCTGACTTCCCTTTTGTTGTCTAGTGATTGAGTTCTTACAACGTACTTCGGTCATACGATTTGCTCCTGACACTTGCATGCTGGGGGGCAATCTGTTACACCATTTTTTGGTCATCTAACCTATCATCAATAGATGGACCCAAGTACACCATGTAAGACCAATTTTACCCTAAGTAAAATTGCCTTCACTATGTGAAATAACTTAATAAACCACATTTATTAGGTTGTTTATGGTCCAAACAGGAAACCCCAAAAGGAAATATTAAACAAACCTATATTTGTTTGATTTTCCTCATGGAATAATTAATTAAACCATAATTTAATTATTATTCCCAATCATGTTTAACCCAAAAACAAAGAAATTAATGAGATAAACCCTTAGTTATCTTATTATTTTCTAGGAATAGTTATTTAAATCTTATTTAGATAATATTCCTTGTTAAATATGACCAAATCACCCACTATTAATCAAATAAATCATTATTTATTTGATTATCTTCCAACCACTTCCTTAAAAAGATAAATAAATCATTTATTTATTTATTTTTCACTAATCAAAGGATTTGACCCAAGTCAAACACCCTTTCCCTCCAACAAATATAATAAAATATTCCATAAAGGTGGATCTAGATTTGGTTAACATTATTTTAATCATGCACCAAGATCTAGAATGACCCAATATTTTGTTATAAATAGGATGGTTCTCCCCCATCATTCCTCACCTTTTGTTGCCTACTAGATCACTCTGGATCTATACACTTGGTCTCTTTTTCACCATTTGCTCCCATTGAGCTCCATTTTCTGCATTGGGTTTTCTACACCTACAAGAGAGAGAAAGCTTAGATCTGAAGTGCTGAGGACTACAAAGAACCCATCCCATTGAGGAGAGCTGGATACACCTTCTTGTTTTCCTCCAGGTGCCCTGTAATATAAATTATTTCAAAAAATCGTGTTCTTGTCTTGTCTGTTGGATGCATGGAGCAAACCCTTTATTTTACTGCTTAATGTCTTTCCATACATAGATTCGGTATTTTGCAGCTATTTTCTTGTCTAAATAATTGCAGATCTGAAGATACTGGCAGCCACTTTTGTTGTTAGGGCTATTAGTTATGCGTAGCTAAAGTGGTCCTTTTTCGTACACTTCGACGAAGGATTCATACTAACAGTCATTTTCTTCATCATCTCTTCCATCATTCTCTCTATCTTTGATTTGAAAGTAGATGGTGTGTTTTCCTCTCTAAAAGAAAATCTCTTCTCATTTTTCATTCTTTCTCTCTTCTCCATTAAATTTACTTCCACTGCAAGAGCTCCTTTTTGCATCTCTTCAAGAGTTACAGGATCTCTCTCTCTCAGCTGATAGGCCATCTCAGGGTCAAACCCTTCAGGAAACTTGTTTAAAGCTGAGCCTTTCGAAGGTTTTAGATATGGGTAAAGGGCATTATACACACTATTAAATCTATTGCAATAAGCTTGCTCACTTTCCCCAATGTTTCTATGGAGGTTATTGTAATCAGAAAGGACTTGGAGAGGATTCTTCTTTACTTCCCATTTGTTTAAGAATGTCTGATGGAATGCTGGGAGATCATTGATACTATAAGGGGTTAAACCTTTAAACCATTTTCTTATTTCTCTCCCCAGACTTTAAGCAAATAACATAAGCTTGACAGAATCATCATCAATTTCATTTTTGTCAAAGCAGTCATTCATCTTATCCACATGTTGTGATGCAGTTGTAGCATTAATAGCATCATATAGTGGAATTTTGGACTGATAGTCCTGTGGGAGATTGACTAATGGTACAGGAAGGACTAAGGAAGCATACCATGCTTCCATGATATGTGGTGGGGGTGGATTCACAAGGGGTGGATAAAAAAAAGGAAAAGTGGGCTGAAGTGAAGTAGTTTGGATAGTGGATGTAGGGTGAGCAGAAGTGGATGGACCAGGAGTAGATTGCTAAGCTGATCTTGGGTGAGAGACACCTAAGTTGTGAAGGAAATGTAAATCAGGAGGTGTTGTTTCTCTGCTACTAGGACATTCACTTGTTTCAGGAGATGACAGTGAAGACTCAGAATCTAGCTGATCTAAATCACCAAGAGACCTAGTTCTAAATGGATTTACTAAGTCAACTTGTGATTGTTGTAGAGCTGAAAAATTTTCAGGGACTGAATTAGCTCTCAAGGGTGATCTAAAAAAAATTGATAATTTAATCCTAGGAGACTTCCTAAGAATACTTTCTGGGTTATCAACTATCTCAGGTGGATCAGGGTCAGGATAGGCTCTAGTGTGAATCTTTCTAGGAGCCACTATGCTGTGTTTTTCAGACCCAAATAAACAGGAAAAGTTCAGCCAGGTATGACAGTCTTTGAGAGGTTAACTAGTTTGTTTACAAAAATTTTAATCATGTAGTCCTCTAACTGAGTTTGAATGATTTTACAATGATAAGGGTTCTCCCCAGTGGATTCTTAAGGTTTTCTCAGGATTGTGGAGTCACCAAGTTGAAGTTTTTAGCTCGTAAGGAGGTAAAAGGTTTTATGGTCCACCACCATGTTTATGGGATAACAATATGAAATATTTTTGGTGTTTTTCTGAGTTATTTTTCAGTTATGTGATTTATAAGAATATGCTAACTCTGTTTCAAAACTTAGCTACGGTTATGAGACAAAGACAGTGTACTCTTATGGCTAAGCTAGCTGATTTTTCAAGGTTAGATAAAGACTCATGAGAATCCTAGGGTTTATCTAGTTTGTCACTGATTCAAACAAGTTTCATCATGATTACTATTTCTTGGTAGTGCTTGAAAAGGCTTCTTTTAACTCACAACGTTTTATGAAGTTTTAAAGGGAACTAGAGATTCTGGGTTCGATCCCCAGCGGAGTCGCCAAAAATGTTAGCTCCCTGTAATCATCAAGATTGGCAAAGTCTGAGTGCAGGGAGAAACATCGTTTGAACCAATTTGGGATTCTAGGATCTAGCCCTCCTGAATCCGGAGAGGGATCTCTCCAATAGGTGCAAAGATGGATTTGTCTTTGAAGTTTTGGGTAATGATATTGGGATAGTTATGAAGGTCAAGGGTTTGTTTTGTTTTTTGGATGGTTGAGCATAATTACTGTTTGAGGTGGAAATTTCTAAATTCAAAGAGTTTCAAAGGTGAGAAGTTGAAGGCAAATAGAACAAGCTTTGGCCAGGAAGATAGACAATTGCAAGTTTAGTCCATTGGGCTATGGAGTCATAATAGGGTTTAATTGAAACAGCAAGAGGCAAGAGTGGTCCATGGGGCAAGTCATCTATGTCTAAGGATCTCTTTAAATTTTGATTTATGGAATGAAATGATACAACAAGAAGGGGAATTAAACAGATGAAGAACAAAGAGCAACCTAAGATCTAGTAAGTACTTTTAAAATAGCTAGATTTTGACATACACTTAAGAAACACATAAAAGAAAACTAGGATCTGGTAAGTACTTTTAAACTAGCCAGCCTTTGATACACTTTTAATAGAAAACATATAAAAACAGAGGAAACACAAATGATAACAAAGGATGGTCTAAGATCTGGTAAGTACTTCTAAACTAGCCAGCTTTCAACGCATTCCAAGGGAAACATTCAGACAGTCTTTGGGGATAAAACTAGGACCAGGGCACACCATATCTTCCTTAGTTCATCTCTACTTAAATAATACTAAACATAACATTTAAGAATATTATTCATCTAAGGCAAAAGGATGAGGGAACGCCAGCATTCCTATGCTTAAACTGAATTAAATCATTCCTAAATAACATAGATTGGAAGAAAATATTTAGATAAAGATTTTCAGTCAGAGAAGGGTACTGATATACAGTAGGTCCTAACTCTATGCATGCTATTCTTTATAAGAGAATGTGAACATAGTGAAAACAGAAACAAAACAACAAGTTACAATGAGGAAAACATCACCATCAACATAGACCAGGATCCCATAAATCAACTTGTATTGATGCTCCAAACCAGTTACAGCTTTAAGTCCAATGCTTTAGTTTAGCAGTCATCTATACCTCCCAGTCTAACTTATCTATTACAAGCAGAGCTCCAAGAGCCAGTGAACACTATTTACAGATAGAAGTCCTAAGCTCAATTAAATTTCAATGTTCAATAGCCAAATCAACTAACCCCTCTCTCATCTTTTCCAGTAGTATTTATAGAAGAAATGAGGAGGTGAGATCTGATAAAAGATCTCCAATTATAATTAATATAGTCTTAATGGCTTCTTGGCCTTTCTGGGGCTCGATGAAGAGGCTTACATAGGTTTCCTCTGTATTAAATCATTTACATAAATATTTAAGCTCAGTGGGAGCTCTTTTTGACTTTTGAGGCTCTGTGTTGTGTAATAGTCACTCTGTTGATATCTTTTACATTAAGTTCCTTGGCAGAATTTACTCTTTGGCTACGCTTGAGACAAATATCTAATCCTGATCAATAACTTCAGCCTCTGATATGAATGCGTTGAGGTACAGGTGGTAACGTGGTAGCTGGGAGGAATCGATTTGCCTCAGATGTGGCGGTGGAGGCTTTCTGTTTGATGAACCTTTATGATTTTTCTTTTAACTGTGTCTTAATCGGGGATTAGGATTTTGATAAACCATCTTAGATGTAATCTCCACAGATTTGTCTTCAATCTTCTGTTCTAGTATATTTTTGTCTTTCGACACTAATACTCTTTTATTTGTGCCTGATTCACTGTGTTTGTGGGTGTGCAGGACTGTGCAGGGGTCGTGTGGCATCAATGCCTCATGAATTATTGATGAGACATGGATTTGAACCCCACGAATGATTCCCTTCGATGAATCGAAGGCAGGAGGATCGTCACCCTCTGCCTTTTAATTTTCTTCAGACATAGCGGAAAAAACCACTAGAACCCTGCAAAATACGAACAATGTTATAAAATCCTACATGTATAGGTTTACTGCTTCAGAAGGCACATGGGGAGAGCATGGCCATTGGATGGCATCATCCAACGGTCAAGATTGATCAGAAGAAGTCAAAGGGAAGGTGGAAGAAGAATTTAAATCGGAATCGTCGATCGCGTAGAGATCGACGGTTGGGAGAAGAGGTGAATAAATAACATGAAGGGGTCACATTATTTGGAAAAATAAAATAAAAAGCAAGGAAAAAGGTTTAAAACCTTTGTTTTGGAGAAAAATGGTGGAAAAAGGAGTGGGGAGTTCGGGACCAACGTAGGCCGTCGGATGGGATAGGAACACGTGATCAACGGTGGAAATCCTTTAATGACCGCGCCGTACCTTAGCCTATCTGTCGGGCTTCTTCAGAACGCGATCACTGTCTGATGAGTGGCCTCAGATCAGATGACGCGCATTAATATCGCGCTCACTCCACATCCAACCTTTAACGTGTGATGAGGGCGGTATTTTAAAACGGCTCAAGGCCACGTGTCGGTTGTTGAATGGCATCGCTGCCAAACGGAAAAAAATGCCTCCCTCTCAAAAGCGGTGCGATGAATTCCACCTGGTTTTGTTTTAATATAACCACAAAAACATTTAAAACCCAAAAATTAATCATAAACAAAGGTTTGTGGTCAAGAGGGTTTTATGTTCGTGATTTGGCTTGGCGCCTGACTGCGGGGCCATGGTCTATATGGGAAGTAATATGACTGGGGGTTACGACCCGTGGGGCTAATCGGCATCCGAGCTTTTAACATGGCAAAATATTTGTGTGCTCGGCTCTCTGCGATGTGATAGGTGCTCAAATGGATTAGTGCCTACTTCCAGCACCAGGGCGCATGGATTGGAAGGGTTCAAGACTTAGCCCAAAGGGGCTTAAGTCTATAATATATAAAAAATGTGATTTTTATAGATTTTCAATGGTTTTCAAAGGAGTTTTAGGGTTTTGATAGGGAAATAAAGGGTCTTAAACCTTATCAAAGAGATGTTGATGAAGGGAAAGGGGAAAATGAGGTTATTTTAGAAAGAGGAAAAGGAAAAGGAGTTTGCAGCAGTATTTTGTCTGGGAAATTAGCAGGATTTCTAAGTGTAAAATGAGCACAGTAGTGAAGATTTGGACAGAGGCATGAGGCCTTCAAGATTCTTCAAGAGGTAACACTTTTCAGCAATAAATTTTTTTCCTTGAAGGCTCCAAAAATGATTTAGCCACCTTTTGGTATAAAAAATTTCATAGGTGGCTAACAGGCTCAAAAATTTGAAAGGGGGTAAACATTTTGGAGGGTGTTGTAGCAGCTACAACAAATGGTGATTCACTGGTAGGGCCCGGATCTCTACCAGTGCTTCATCTTGAGGGGGCCAGGGGGGCTTAGCATGCTATTTCATTCACCCTGTGGGTCCCAATACTTTCATCCTTAGGCCTTGTGCATCCGCTCCACCTGTATGCATGTCCCAGGGTGTTGGTCCACCGTGTTTTCATTCCTAGAGACCAGACGGAAAAGGTTGGAGTAACCTTAGGGATTTCCATGATCTAGTATAGTTACTCTGTCCTCATTGTTTTTCTCCACTGCGAGTGAACCTAGTGGTTCCAGTGGAGTCACTGCCTAGGAGTCACAGATGTTGCTCCGCTACTAGTGAGCCTGGTCAGTACCCCGGCAGAGTCATTGTATTGCATCTTTATGCAGGAATCCTTTATCAATCCTTTACCCTTTATTCATGTGCTAATTGCACTTATTTAAATGTGCTCAGGGCACTTATCTGACTGTGTTCAAGGAACTTACTTGACTGTGGCAATTATTGCATGGGCGGATGAGGGATCCTTTCATCTCCTGAGGTTTCCTCTATCCCCTTTCCTTCTAGTGACCGATTACACTGAAAATTTCTTTTGTACAACAGTCCCTAGGCCAACATACTAGGTAAGTTACATGTGCTTGGTTCCTAAGACTTGGTCATGTTTCCCCTTTGGGTGCCTATCACAAGCAAGCTCGTGCCACTTTTTTTCATTCCAAGGGAAATTCTTCACCATCATAGATTCCAACACAGCATGCCAATTGAGTAACTTCTACATCTCTCCTTCAACTTGAGGTGCCAAAGGGAAAGGGCCAATGAGAGTCTACTTGAAACAAGGGATTTATTGAAAACATAAGAAAATGAAAAACAACAGAAAACTAAACAAAACTATGGTACAGGATATGGCGATGACCCCTTGGGGATGTCAGGTGAAATGGTGTTTAAGGTCATGCCCATTTATCGGGAGGACCTCAAGCATCCCTTCAAGGGTCTATAGCCTGTAAGTGTGGGAGCTGACCTTTTCTTTAATATGGAAGGGACCTGTCCACAGGGCCTTGAATTTGGAGTGTTTCCCTTTATCCTCATGAGATTTGTTCCATTTGAGGACAAGGTCACCTACTTCAAAAGACTTGTTTCCAGCAGAATTCTTATCGAACCATATTTTTATTCGACTTTGGTGGATGAAAATTTTTTCCTGGGTTTTTAGCCTTTCCTCCTCCAGCTTCAACAATGTGTCTATTCGGGCTTGTAAGGCAAGGCAAGGAGTGCCATGACTTTCTTGAGATAATTGAAGTACTAGGAGAGACAAGTTGGTGGGAAGGATAGCCTCCTTGCCGTACACAAGAAAAAATGGGGAGGTGCCCAAAGATGATTTGGGTGTGACTCGATCAGCCCATAAGGCATTATGGAGTGCGTTATGCCAATTTCATTGTTGGGACAACAAAGATTTTTTGATGATATGAATGAGGTTATTATTTGTTAACTCGGCTAACCCATTTCCTTGGGGGTAATAGTTGGCAGAGTGTTTGAGCACTATACCATTTTCTAGAGAAAACTCATATAATTTAAATAATGAAAAATATATTGCGTTATAAAAAACAAGAGAGGTTGGAACGCCAAACCTGGTCATGATGTGTTGAGTGATGAAGGTTATTAACTCTTGATCATTGATTTGACGCTATGGTATTTCTTCAACCCACCTTGTGAAGTAGTTTGTAGCTGTGAGGATGTATCTATGTTGCTTGGAAGAGTGTGGCAATATTTCCTCGATCACGTCAAGTCCCCATTCTTGAAAAAGGTTCTTCCATCGCGATGGACTACAACAGGGCGGACGGTCGTATTTCCCTATTGGAAAATTTTTGGCATTGTGGGCATTTACAAACATAAGCACGTGCATATTTGAACAAAGTAAGCCAATAGAAACCGACATGCATGATCTTGTGAGCAGTGGTGTCCCTCGCATAGTTCCCACCAGCTGGACCATCATGGAATTCTGTCAAAACTTTTTGTGCCTCATCATACTCCAAATAGCATAGCAAAACTCCGTTGTGGTGTTTGTGGAACAACTTACCCTGCACTAGCTGGTAGGATGAAGCTTTTAGTCTTATCACATGTTTTTGCTAAGTGGTTAAATTGGGGTCCATGATACCATGGCTCAGATATTGTTGAAGATCAACGTACCATGAGGAGGTATTATGTCGGGATGTACTATCAGTTTTATACATGTCAATTTCATGTTCCCAACTCTCTTCTTCATTTCCTCATGAGTCTGTGGCTTTTGCAGCCATCCGGCATAGCCCTTGTCCCTTTATAGTGTGTGTCGGCTTGAATTCCAGGTCATACTCTTGAAGGCAATTCATTCAGTTGCCTCATCTCTCACCTAGCTCTTGTTGCACAAAAAGTGAGAGAACAACTGGGTGAGGTATGAACACTGTGGCATTACTCTTCAAAATATATGGCCCGAAGTGTTTGACCTCCTTGTACACTGCGTAATCTTGCTTGTCAATATTTGGATAATTCAGCTTGACACCTTGCAACCCAGAGCTCATGAATGATATGGGCCACTCATCGTTGTTGCCATATTTCTGAGTGAGGATAGCCACGAGAGATGAATTTGAGGAAAAGGTGTACAAGATAAATCATTTACTGAAATCTGGACTATGAAGGGCAAGTGCTTCTATGATGGCCCACTTGATGTTATTGAACACTTCTTTCTTAGGAGAATTCCATTTGAATTTTGCATTCTTCTTGATCATACCTTGCAAAGGTTTCACTATTTGAGCAAAATCTTATATGAATTTTCGCACAAAGTTGATTTTCCTGAGGAAAGACTGTGTGGCCTTCTTGCCACTTGGGGGAGGAATCTGGGCGATGAATTTTTCACATTCTAGATCCAAAACTATGTCATCCCGGGTTATGATGTGCCCCAACAGATTTCCTTCGGAAATGGCGAAATTGATTTTCTTTGGGTTTAGTGAGATCCCATATTTTCTGTACCTATCAAAAATAATATTGAGGTGATGTAAATGGTCACACCTACGCTTTGAAAATACGATGATGTCATCAAGGTATACTACCACGCTTTTCCCTATGAGACCTCGGAAGGCGATGTCCATGGCTCTCTGGAAGGTTGCGTGAGCATTGATCAGGCCAAAGGGCATGCGTCTGAATGTGAAAGTCCCCCATTTAGTTCTGAATGTGGTTTTCAGCCGGTGGGGTTTAGCCACTAGTACTTGGTTATAACCTGAAAAAACCATACAATAAAGAGAACATTTCCAATCCTGATACAGCTTGAAGGATTTGCTCGATAGGGGGCACCAGGTAGTTGTCTTTGTCTGAATCTCTGTTCAAATTCTAGAAGTCTATGCATAAACAAATTTCACCAGATTTCTTACAAACTGGGACCAAATTTGACACCCAGGTTGAATGTCAGACTTTGAAAATTTTACGCGCATCCAAGATTTTCTTCAGATCCTTTTGGATCATTGGCTCTAAAGTGGAGTGTACTTTTCTTAGTTTCTACTGGAATGATTTCACTCCTTCTTTCATGGGTATCACGTGTTGGACAATCCATGTGTCATAGGTTCATAGCTTATCATATGTCTAGGAAAATACATCTCAGTATTTCTTAAATAACTTAGTGAAAGATTGCCTCTCCTAAGGGGTGTATTCATTACCGAGATTGATGAATTTGGGTTCCTTCTCCGTCTTGAGGTTTATTTGTCAGTGCGCTAATTTGGAACTCTGCACCTTCATGTTGGGGGGTCCTCGAAAATGGTTCAAACAACTTTTCGAGCGACACAATCCCTTTGGGTATGAGATTTTCCTTATGATCCCCTTGTTTCTTTTGCAAGGCCTGATCATGATCCTCTTCTTCTATAACTGCATCCTTGAACACATCCATATTGAGCATGAAATCCAGTACCTGTTGATCATCATTAAAAACACGTAGATTAGTGACATTGTCTGGTACAGATGGCTTGTAAATAATTTCAATAGAAACTCCATCTCTAAGTGGGGTGAACCTAGCAGAAGCATTTTCCAGTGTATCACCTTCTGCATTCTGCATTCTAAGTACGGATTTAATACCGAAAGCATCAAAAGAAGAAATTAAATGCCATACGTCTTACTGGTAACCTTTCAAATGCAGAGACAAGCAATGGATGGTGTTACGTACCTGACGGGTGATAATATCAGAGTCTCCAATTACCTTTAAACAAATTAATTTGAGATCTATGGCTTTCTTGAGCCCGAGCATCAATGCTTCATACTTGGTTGTATTATTTTTGCACTGGAACTCTAGCCAGTAGGAGATTATAAACTTGTTCTTTTGAGGGTCCAGCAAAATATAGCCCCTGCCAGCCCCATCATGGGTTTTGGAACCTTCGTAGTACAAGGTCCACATTTCATCTTCTGATTTCGCAAGGCTATTCGAGCACATAGGAGATGCACTCGGGGTAGTGGTTTCTAACAAGTATTTTTTTGAGGCATATTGGTTGTCAGTGACCAACAATAGTTCTGACTAGATGTCTTGAGTGATTGGAGATTGGGGGGTTTGGTAGCACCAAAAAATGGATTCTAAGAATCACATACCAAGTTCCTCTTGTGCGAAACTGACTGGTTCATTAGTTGCATCTAGATCGGTCACTGTGTGTTTCATGTAAGGCTCGCTTGATGACATTGTTCAACTTGCCTACTATGGGAACCTAATATATATTGATTTGAATGATCCTGGCGTCATTTTTCTTGGGGCGTATGTTTAAATTCTTGCATACAGACAAGGGCATAACATTTGTGGATGCACCTGAATCGACGAGGAAATTATGGACATTGAAGTTGAAGATCTCGAAGGATAGGAGGAAAGGGGGTATGGATCCCCTAGAGTTTTCATTAATGGCATTCATGATATACTGGGGACTAGCAGCAGCTTGGGCAGATGTGGTACTCATGGGTTTGGCCATCGATAGGTTGGAAAATGTTTTGAGAATAAGATCTCGTTGATTAGCAATGCGAGTGAGGTCGTAAAGGTAAATTTTGGCTCACATTTTCTTCATATCCTCTATAATGTTATACTCGGAATATGGGTGTGAGATAAGTTCGGTAGAGGCTTTTGGAGAACCTGATGAAAATTTAGCCTTTTGGTTTACTCTGGGATTGGTTGGGCTAGATTTCTCGAGAGTCTGGGTTTGGTTCTCTATGTTTGATGGTAGGATTTTCTTTAAGAAAAATTTTCTCTTTTCCTCTAAGGACTATTCAAAGACTGGGCATTTTCTCCTTAAGCTATAGTTTCGAGGGGGTTTGGATTTAGGGTCGTCAACCAAGTTTATTTTAGTTGTGGAAGCAGGGCTTTCCCTGCGGACCACCTCAAAGGAATGGACAATGGAACCCATATCCTCATCCGAGGGAGAGGCTTCCTCGTTATCTGAAATAGACTCCTCCTATAAATCCCCAGGGGTCTAGTCTTCTAGAAGTTGATTCACCACGACGGTCATACTATTGATCCACTGGGGGCAGGTTTTATCTGAATGGGAAGCTTGATGGAAAGAACATAAATTATCCCTGTTGATTTCTTCAACGTTGAGGCTGGTTAACAGTGGGGTTATTGTTTCTAAATAAAGTTTTGTGTTTTTTCAGAGTCATTTTTTTTCCTCTTCAAATCGTAGACTTCGTTGGTTAATAGTTTGAGAGACTTTGTGATACTTTCAAAGTCGAAAGGGTCTTTGTCTTTGTCTCCAGCCTTATGAGTTGAGGATTGTACTCTCTTCATGGCTAAATTTTTATCATCTCGACCATCATGATCAATGGATCCTATGGATAGCATGTCCCTTTCGACAACGAGGGTGGTGATGTAATTTGTGGCTAAGTGTAATATCCCAAAATGGGAATACACAACAAAGCCTCCTCGAATAATGATCTCTTCAAAAATTAGTGTATTGAAATGAGTTTTCAGCTCCTGGATCCTTTAGATCAGTGTATCTAATGTCTAAATCCAAAAGGAGAGAAAAAAAAATCAAACTAGGTGAGGTAAATAGACCTCCCACCACCTAGTATGGCTGAAAAACACCCAAAGAATGGGGCTGCAGTCATGCACAACAATTCTTCTTCAGAAATAACACATTCCCACTGATTTAAAGTAGAAGAGAAATATGGAAGCTGAATAATTACATGTAAATCAGTAAAACAGATCTAAAATGTGGCCCATACAGTGTACAAGAGAAAAATAGAAATTGACAAGAAGAAACCCTCAAGATTGAGGTGTTGCAACAACAAATTGAGACTGCAAAGCTTGAAAGCATTATTTTATGGGCTGAAGCAGCTGTATATTACATTTTAGATCTAGAATGGGTCTATGTACAAAAATATAGATCTATATCATATCTGTACACTAGATGAGTTCCTTTACGGATTCCCCTTGGGGTTTTGAGCAAAACATGAGAGTACGGGAGTTGATCTAAGATCTATAATTATAGATCTGTAGCAATATTCAGGAATTCTGAAGTAAATAGAAACATAATTAAATCATATCTGAAACAAACATGGATTTTTTGGCCAATCCATGGATCACCACAGTGAAAGGGAGAATCCTATCACAGGAGATCTCTCCTCCGAAATGTAGTCAAAACACCCTGCAACTGAATACTTGAAAATAACACAGTTATGGAAGGAAAACTGCACTATAAGCTCTAACACTGGTTTGGCCTGATGCCAAGATCTAAAATGGTAGCTCCAAGGATCCAAAATCCTCTTGCCAATGGGATAGACAGCTTCCCCACTGAAAAAATCCTCTAGATTTGCCTAGAACTGAGTAGATCTAGCCTCCACTTGCTGCAGCATACAAAAAAAATCAAACCTCAACACGATCTGAATTGTGGTTGGAATATGAAGCTTGGCCAACTACCAAATAGTGGAAAATATTTAACAAGACTCCTCCAAGAGCTTCTCTAGGAAGGAGGTGGGATTCCCGACCGGGAACACCCTAGTGTTAAACAACACTATTCTCAGCTAAACAACGAGAGCATGAGGGATGTCTAAATAGACAATAACTTCAGAAATATCAAATCATAAACCCCCTCCTTGGTGTCCTCCTCTTTCTTTTATAATGTGGAAATATTTTCAAACCCTAAACCATCTTGATGAATTAGCTTCATTGACATGAGTGGCCTCCAACATGAACTACGTTGTGCCTCTAGGAGATACATTGCATCTGGACAACATTGTTGATTTGGTCCTATTGACCCAGTCAAATGTTCCAACCTCTTTTCCCACTGAAGTGTGCTTATGAAAATAGCTCAGATTTAACTTTTTTCACATTGAGCATTGATTTATTTTGTTGTTTAGGAGTTTTATTGATCCTCCTTCACAATATTATTCATGAGATAGAAAATTTAAAGCAAAATTTTATATTCCCATTACTTGGCTAATTGGGAATATTACAGTTCTCCCCTCCAAAATTTTTCTTGTCCTCAAGCAATGGATAGGGTGAGTGTTGCAACATTTCTCCTTCCCCATTGGTTACACCATCAAGGATCCATCTTTCTGCATAAGTTGAGTGTTCACCAATCCATCCTTCCATGAGTTGTCCCTTCACGGTCATTATGAGATGTACATAATTAATCCCACAAGGAGTCAATAGTTTTGCTGAAACAAACATGGTTGAACCCCTACTCTCCCTGAAATATGTATCAAAGTATACAAAGAGAGTCTCCATCCCATGTGGTACACACAGGACTCGTATTCTTCCTCCATACAAATCCAAAAATAGGACAAGTACATCATCCATGTATGGAAGCAAAATGAAAATTTCATAAACAAAAATTTGAACAAGAGGAGGTGGGTCATAGTCCCACATATGGTACCAGCGCAGGGCATCTCCTGCCTGCATCATATCAAGACGTGGTAAGTGGTCTTCCCACCACTTACTTGTTTCCCATGTTACCTCATTATGGCTGAAAGTGTGAGGTAATTTTGGTGCCTTAGGGAAGCACCCATCATGATAGAGAATCTCCCTTTGTTCATCAAGGGAGTGGCAAAATTTAGAAATTTGAGTGGCCCACTATTTGCCATGAGATTTACATGATATATCACTCCCCCTTTGAGCCATGGCCTACATAAATATGGTGAAATAATATGTATAATCAGAAAACAAAACTTGACTTACATAATTAGATTCCTCACCATCAATACCTCTCATACACATGGAGTTGTGCATGGATCTTCCTCCCCTTCCAAAAGAAGAAACAGATGGCTGAAATAACCCCTTTTTGGAGTCATGTTGCTGCCTCAACTCCACATACTTCATGTATCTTTGAAAATGCTGATACATCTCTTATTTCGAGCCTTCCCAATCAAAGCTTCTCATGATGGTGTCGTAGATCCTCATGGAGTACATATGGTTGAAACAGAACTCTTTGTAAGCTCTTTGTAGTATCTCCTGCTTGAGCTTGGAGGCTATGGACAAGAATAACCTACCATAATGATAGATGAACTCTTCTTGGAATAAATAGCCCTCTTCATGCAGTTGGTCATCAAGTATCCTGAAAGTGTGTAGATCCTTGGAATAATCCACTAGAAGTTGGGATTTCCAATATAGATCTAGACTGCTCAACAGTGACAGCACAGATGATGCATCGACAGAAATGTCTGCCATGTTGTTGATCTCCTCCTTGACATTTCCTATGTTGAAGGTGTGTGTTTGAAGGTTGATCCTTCCATTTTACTTCTCCCACAGTGCAGATCCAGATAGGAGAATGGGTGGTGATGATAAGGGAACAAGATCTCCCTTCTTCTTGAGCTTACCTAAGCCTCCCAATGCTGTAGCTTTGTATTCTAATGGCCCAATCCTTATTGGATTCATGAGTGGAGCACCAAGATGTGATACACCTTCCACCAACGCTGAATCAGGTGGTCTTCCAGGTGGTTTCCCATAAGACAGTGATGCCTCATGGTTCATCCTCATATGCTTGTCAAATGGGATCAACATCTCCTTACCTCCATTGTGTAAGTTCACCTCTGATCTCTCTATCAAAGTCTCATGATAATGTGATGTCACTCTTAAATATGCAAAAGTGCTCTTGATTGGAACATTTCATCCCTTCCCTTATTCATGCACTAGTGGATCATCTCTTGCTATGACAGCGTTGTGACCCTTCATTTGTTCTATCCTATTGTCTACTAGCATAGACACTTTCTTCTCAACTTCTTCATGTATAGGATCCTTGGGGCCTCCTTGCGAAGATAAAAGAGCCCTCTTAGTGGAAGTAATGGCTTCATCTCCACCTCTCAATAGAAATAGATCTCATCCTGATGTCACAGCACTAGAGGAACCTTTCAGTCGTTCTTCTTTCTTCTCCTCATCAATGGAGTATGCCTCATCAATAAGAGATCCCTTTTCTTGATCTCTCCTTGAAAAAGGAAAACTCATGTATTCTTCTTGAGAAGAAGGTTCTTGCTGAAGTGGGGCCTTTGCACTTGGAAATTCATGTAGCAAATATTCAACCCCTTCAACAATTTTCAGAAATGGAGTTATCTTCATGGATCTTTCCATCTTATGCAAAGGTTCTATTTTCTTGGGCTTAGTTGGTCACCCACAGAAACTCCAGATGGCATAGAATCAAATCTTTTCACTAACCTCCTAGTGAACGTTGCATAAGTAGAGATGTTCAAATTTCTCAATGAAGAAGACTCAAATAAACACTAGGAATAGGCTTTACCTTGGAGGTGCAGTGCTACTACCTTCATGGTTTCTTCTTCTAAGACTTGATGCAGCTGAAAATATGTGTCAAGATTCCCTACCCAAGATTGGGCTAAGCTCTTAGGTGATCCATCAAAAACAGGTAGAGAAAATCTACCAAAAGTGGGCTACATGCACCCTCTTCTTCTACTATAGTTGTAGGATCTCCGTTCTTCCTTAAGCTGCTAGAAATTTGGAAAACTGAGATGTTCTCTGAATCTCCTTGAATGAGATTCATACTCTTGGAGATATTCACCAAGAGTTTTCTCCTTTGGTGTTCCTTCTCCTCCTTCTTTCTTTGACAAGAAAGTGGGCATGTTACAATGTTGTAGATCAGGTTGTGTGGCTAAATGCTCACACACATAACAAGAAGTATTGGGGCTCCCTTGATATAATAATATCCTTGAGGGATCTACATGTATTTCCCTTCTCATTCCCTGTATTTCTTCTTTCATCTCATGCATAGCTTGAGAAAGAGTGTTAGAGAACTCTTCTCTTTTAATCCTTCCAGATAAAGGGGTTTCACCCTTCTTCTCTTTGTCCTCTATGTAATATTTCTTCTGTCTTATTATTTGGTACCTCCCCTCTTTGTCAGTGAGAGGGTCTTCTTCTTCTGGAGACATATTGGCTCTGCAAGAAAAGCATAGGCTGTGCCAAGAAAGATGCTTTGATACCACTGTAACATCCCAAAATGGGAATACACGACAAAGCTTGCTGGAATAACGCTTTCTTAAAAATTTGGTGCACTAAAATGAGTTTGCAGCTCCTTTATCCTTTAGATCAATGGATCTAATGTCTAAATCCAAAAGGAGAGAAAAAACATATCAAACTAGGTGAGGTAAACAGACCTCCCACCACCTAGTATTGTTGAAAAACACCCAAAGAATGGGACTGCAGTCATGCACAACAATTCTGCTTCAGAAATAACATATTCCCACTGAGTTAAAGTAGAAGAAAAATATGGAAGCTAAATAATTACATGTACATCAGTAAAACAGATCTATAATGTGGCCCATACAGTGTACATGAGAAAAATAGAATATTTACAAGAAGAAACCCTCAATATTGAGGTGTTGCAACAACAAATTGAGATTGCAAAGCTTGAAAATGTTATTTAATGGGCTGAAGCAACTATATATTACATTTAATATCTAGAATAGATCCGTGTACAAAAATATAGATCTATATTAGATCTTTACACTAGATGAGTTCCTCTACATATTCCCCTTGGGGTTTTGAGCAAAACATGAGAGTACAGGAGTAGATCTGAGATCTAGAATTATAGATCTATAAAAATATTCAGGAATTCTGTAGTAAATAGAAACATAAGTAAATCAGATCTGAAACAAACATGGATTGGTTGGCCAACCCATGGATCGCCATAGTGAAAGGGAGAATCCTATCACCGGAGATCTCTCCTCCAAAATGTAGTCAAAACACCCTGCAACTGAATACTTGCAAATAATGCAGTTATGGAAGGAAAACTATATTGTAAGCTCTAACACTGGTTTTTCCTAATGCCAAGATTTGAAATGGTAGCTCCAAGGATCCATAATCCTCTTGCCAATGGGATAGAAAGCTTCCCCACTGAAAATAACCTCTATATTTGCCTAGATTTGAGTAGATCTAGCCTCCACTTGTTGCAGCTTACAAAACAATCAAACCCTCAATAGGATATGAATTTTGGTTGGAAGATGAAGATTGGCTAGCTACCGGATAGTGGACAAGATGCAATAAGACTCCTCCAAGAGCTGCTTTAGGAAGGAGGTGGGATTCCTGACCAGGAAAACCCTAGTGCAAAACACCATTATTCTCATATAAACAACCAGAGAATGAGGGATGTCTAAACAGAAAATACCTTCAGAAATATCAAATCATCAACCCTCTCCTTGTTTTCTGCCTCTTTCTTTTATAATTTGGAAATATTGTCAAACCCTAAACCATATTGATGAATTAGCTTCATTCACATGAGTGGCCTCCAACATGAACTGTGTTGTGCCTCTAGGAGATACATTGCATCTGGACAATGCTATTGATTTGGTCCTATTGACTTAGTCAAATGATCTAGCCTCTTTTCCCACTAAAGTGTGTTTATTGAAATAGCTCAGATTTAACTTTTTTCACATTGAGCATTGATTTATTTTGTTGTTTAGGAGTTTTATTGATCCTCCTTCACAATATTGTTCATGAGACAGAAAAGTTAAAGAAAAATTGTATTTTTCCATTAGCTTGGCTAATAGGGAATATTACATTAAGGCAGCTATAGCTTCACGTTTTACGAACACGGAAATATCTCAAGGGAGAGCCTGTGTGTAGTAGTCAATGGTGATGGAATCATCTAGGGCCATGTTCGGAGGGAATTTATTCAATATAGTAGTGAAGTGTTGATTGAAGTCTTTGACCTTCTCCTTCTTCTGGAATTTCAAAGTACTAAGTTCTGTGAGGAGCATAGAAGGAGTTTTGTCCTCCGAAAAATTTTGGAGGAAGGTACGGCGAAATTTCTCCCAGGAAGAAATGGAAGCAACAGGGAGAGACTGGTACCATGTAGCATATTTATTTTCTAAAGTATAAGGAAAGAGTCGACATGGTACATTGTCATACTGTACCCTCATCATTTGTAAGGCTAGGTAAAATTTTCTTATGTGATCTTTGGCCAGCGTACCCTTTTTGGGGTCGAACTTAGGGAGGTGCTTCTTAGGGTGTCGGGGCATGTCATGGAGGGGACCATGGAGGGCTAGGGGGGATTGTGCCATCCAAGCTAGTGGCTGCACACACCTAGCCTGATAGTGGCACAGTATGTAGATATGCCCCATTTCACTTTCAGATTCACTTCCTATGCCCGATCCGAATGCTTCGTCTTCATGATGGGAGTGCATGTCTTGATTTCTCCCGCGGTTCCCTACATTCCTGATGTTTCGCCAGTTATAAAGGAAAGGGAACCTGTTTTGGTTTCGGTTGTGGTGAGGGTGGCCCATATTTCGACTTTGCTCATGGCTTCTATCTCCCCGACCCCTGTTTCCCCGGCCCCTCCCGGTTGCCCCTCCAGGCTGGTTATTTGCTTGAGTGTCATCATTCAAAGTTTGTTCAGGTTGGGTTTCCATGTTTTCAGGGCCGTCTCCTTCAATCCCACAAGGACTGTCAGGGGGTTTTGTCGAATTACACTCAACTTCATCTGCATAATCTTCTATCATTAGACCTACCAACTGAGGTAGGGAATTGACTAGGGCTCCCTGGCGAGTCTGGCTAAATGCAGAAGTTCGAGGGTTGACCAGGGAATCAGTGGCTGGGACATTTTGCAATACTCTAATGAGATCACGGGCGATCGGGTGCAGGGCCCTCAGCTGGTTTGAGATGATCTCATAGAAAGGGGGTTCTTCTCCTATAGAATTTTCAGGGGGTGGAGGACCAGTGTTTTCATACATGATCTCCCCCTGTGGGGTTTGCAACGGGATGTTACTTGTGTGTTGGGAGCCTGCCATTCAGGCCCTCCTTCTAGCGCAAAATATGTTGATGGGAATAAATGGCCATCCAAGAGTAAGAGATATCCCCGGTAAAAAGTCATGATTAGACTCTAAACCGTTTGTGATAGGGATCTCGTTCGGGGTGTAGGTCCGACTACCGCTGAATATTCCTTTTCTTGGACACAAACGAGCCCTGCAGACCTATGAACACACGATTATTCGGACGATACAAGACAAATGGTTGATGACTCTTAATGAACATAAAACACTACAAATAATAAGATGATTTAAAGCATGTAGCCAAAGGAAATGCTGTCAGCATCACATCATTAGGGTCATGCTTGTAAAAGTTGTTCAAACCACAGAAGAAATAGTTCTTTATGGTTAGAGCATGCTTCACTTCCTTAAGCAGTCTCAAAGATAATATAGATGTTAGTAAAAAAGTTGATAACATCTCCTAAGTAAACAATCTAACATCATTAACACATTTAGTGAGCTGAAATGTATAAATGATATACGCAGAAAACACAGATCAGTTAATCATAAAGATATCAGATACATAAGACAACAAATATTCATAGTGTTAACACATTAGTCCTCATCGGATCCAAGAGTGGAATCAAAACATGTGTTTGTATTCATTCTCAGAAAGGTGTATTCAATGCTATACAATTCTCTTTTCTCCTTTGTAGTCCCAAAAAAAAGATCCTTTAAAATTCCCCGAAGGGAGTATTTATAGAAAAAAATTGACCCTTGGGTGTCCCTGACTTTTCTCCTTCCTAACATTTGACATACTCTGCGACTCGAGGGAATTTGTGACTTGCAACCACAGCTTTGATTGTGACCTACGACTCCTTTTGTCTGTTGCGACCTGTGACTTGGTCATGGGAACAATTTGGGGATTGTGAGATTAGGGACGTCTACCTGCTACTGTTCTTTGAGGTATTTTTTATATGCTCGATAATCTATGGCAACTGGGGAGACCTAAGGAATATATTCCCTCAATCTGTGGAGGCACTCAAGAGCGTTCGGGATCAAAGTATCTCTCTTGATCGTGATCTGATTAGACAGGGAGGCCAGCTTGGTGTAGATCCGGACCGGTGTCATGATGAATTGAACAATGTTTTCTTGTGATGCCGGAAGGTCCTGAGAAGCATTTGCTTGCCTTATGGGTTGTAGAAATGCTTGAATGTCTTAGGCAACTTCATCCCATGTTTTTTCTCCATCTAGTGCACCCAGAGAAGGAATGCGGTGTACTTCGGCCATTGAATCGATGCCGCTCATCAAATGTTCATATGTGGACATCACTTTCTCTAGATATTTGACTAGTTTCTCTTTGGATTGTACCATTATCCAGATTTGAACTTTGTCGTTTTGGGTGCAAATCCAATCTTTCCTAGGCAAGGTGTCCGGAGCCTATGGATACATGTTTGACCATTCTAGTATTTTTTCCAAGGCAGTGGAAGCTTCCTTTAGTTGTGCGGTCCTCCTCTTGGTTTCTGCTTGTGCTTTTAATAGTGGCGTGATTGTCTGTTTTATTGTAAACATTTCTTCATATAATTACTTCATGGCGGCTTCCAAAGTGGCCAACTCTCTTTGAATGGTAAGGGCAACTTCATTAGTTTGTGTGATTGTGAATTATAGTCTTTGAACTTCTTCTTCCAATCCCTTCTTATCTTGTTCAGCCTGAGCTTCTCTCTACTCAGAAGTTTGTAACCTATTTTGTAAAGAGAGAATCTCTTTGCTCCTTCTGCTAACGTTATCCTATGTCGCTTCTGCAAAGGTGGTACCAGCTGATGCGATCATGATTGGATTGGTCTTGGTATCCAAGACTATGTATTTTTCGATTGCGGCTACAAGAGGAGTGGCAAGGTTCGGTGCCAGGAAACTTCTCTTCTCTTGCCTGATATTGTGTGTGAATTGGTCATAAGTTAGCCTTGTCAGATCCAAGACTTCATCTTCTTTTTCTTCGGAGGGGCCAAGTTCTGAGACAGTAAAGTGCACACTGGTCGTGGGGGTTGTCTGAGGCACCTCAATGTGTGGTAGCTCTGCCTATATCCTTGCCTCTGGAAGGGGTGTCTTGCTACCTTCTACTTCCTTGGAGGAATCTTCCTTTTATTTCTAGATTTCTTCCTCCTTCCTCTTTTTCTCATCTTCCGCTTCATCCTTCTTTTCTTTTAACTGGCGCTCAGCTTCTTTCTTGTCCTGTTCTTATTTTAGCTTGTGCTCAGCCTATTTCTGCTCTTCCTCTCCTTTATGCTCAGCTTCTTTCTTGACCTGCTCTTCCTTTAGCTTGTGCTCAACTTCTTTCTTTTCCTTCTCTTCCTTTAGCTTGTGATCAACCTCTTTCCGCTCTTCCTCTTCTTTCCTCTTATGTTCCTCTTCCTCTTTTTTCCTACGGGCTTCTTCTGCCTGTTTCTTCTTTTGTTCTTCCCTCAGTGGTTTCTTTCACTTATCCCCTTCCTTTTTTTGTGCTAGGGCATCTTGAGTTCTTTTAAGTTCCTCTTCCTTTGCCTTCTCCTCAGCTTCTTGTTGTGCCTTAGCCTCTTTGTATTTTTGTTCCTGTTTCTTTTTGGAAAGAGAACTGCCTGTATCAGTCCTTTGTTTCTTGGCTTTGGAAGATGAGGCTCCTCCTAGCATGTTCATTCTTTCCTCTAGAGTTTGATCATCTTGTTCATCTTGATTAGTTGATTTCTCTGGAGCAGCCTCCCTGTCCTTGTTGTACCAGTTCCTAATCCGATCCTTGGTTGGGCACTCTGTGTGCTGGCAACTCCATTTGAATTTGGCCCGTTTTCAATGCGCGGGGATGATTCTTTTAGGATCATATCTCTGGTGTGATATGGGTGGAATATTAAAACCTTTGGTTTCTTCAACTTCTGCTTCTACTTCCCTGAAATATTTGAATGTGTAGGCGTCAATACTAAGTGGGAGAGTCGGCCATGGTTTCTTCTTGCCTTTGGTGAGAACTTTGGAAAACCCGCTCGTCATCTGGTAACATCCTTCTTGCAGGAGAAATTTGTCAGTGACGAATTGGGGTAGTGCGTGGGGACCCTTATACGACCCGAAAACCCTCATAAAAGTACTATCTTTAATGAGAAACTAGCTGGCTACTTGGGTTATTATCTCCATGGCTCTGCTAGACATGCACAGGAAATCTTTGCTGAACAATTTTTCGTAGAGCGTGGGGATGAAGTTATGTGAGATTGACTCCATGTCTTGCTTGTACTTAGAGGTTTAGAATATCTACAACTCTTTGCGGATTGGCCCGCCACGCTCTTCATCCCAGTTATGAGGCCACCCGATAAACTTACATCTTGCGCATACTGCATCCAACAGATAGGAGGCCATATAGAATTCAGATGGACACCCTTCATCGGGTGCTTGTGCTGATGATATGTTTGACTTGAGGGATGCTACTATTAGGCTGGCCCAGTTGAAGCGGGTGCCATATGAGGTAACAGTGTACATGAGGGAAACCCAAGAACCGTTGAAGTTGGTGGCATCTGGTCGGCCATACATCCTACATAACATTGCTGCCACCAACTTATAGACTTTCTTGAGGCCCGCTATTTTATATTCCTGATACTTCATGAATTTGAAATTTTTCAGATCCTCCCACCATCCCCTTAAGGTCTTGGCTATGGGGACTGGGTGAGTAGTTGCCCATTCAGCATTGAAATTCTGTTCCCAGGTGGGGAGTGCATAGTAAAACTCTACATCTTGCCCTTTTATATTTGCAAATGCCTTTCCTGCATTATCTCAAATGACCCAAAATTTGGAGTCAACCTTTTGTAATATCCATTCAATCACCTCTGCACATGGAAAAATGGGTGGATGGGACCCAACGTAATGTAGTTTAGACCTCTTGACCTGAACATACACCTGACGGTCTGGGGAATTCTTCTGGAAAATTAGGCTTCGTGAACTCTTGGTATATATGGTACCAACTCATGCTATCTCCCTTCCCAAACATGCAAGTGGTGTCTCCATATATAGGGGGAGGGGAAGAAGCCATCCCTTCTTCTTAAATTTCTATTCCAGGACTCTTGCTTCTCTTTCACACTACCAGGGGACCCATATCGTTCGAGGCCGAAGAGATGCACACACACTCGAGCTCAGTTTCGATGTTCCCTGGCATATTCATGAAATAGTCCCAGGATAAGACAAATTTCATACTAATAAATACTTGGGTTTCTCCTATCTCTGCCCAAATATTCTTCAAGGAAATGGATGGACCTGCGACCTGGCGACCTTGTGACTGGGTTGCTAGGTCGCTAGGTCGCTAAGTCACGAAGTCACGCCAGTTTAGATTTTCACAAAAAAGCGACCTAGCAACTTAGCGACTTGCGACTAGGTCACGAGGTCGCTGAATCACAAATTCATGTTATTTTAGACTCTCATGGTTTTTCGACCTAGCGACCCTGTGACTTAGCGACCGAGTTGCTAGATCGCGAGGTCGCAGAGTCGTGGGGTTGCTCTAGGGCTTGGCAGACAGGTTATGTAGCGAAAAAGGCTTTCCGTTTTTAAAAAAAAGGGTAGGTAAGGCAATATATCAAGTGGAAAGCATACATCTCAGCCTTGAGGATTCTCATTGAAGGGGGCTAGGAAGGGCACTTGAAACAGATTAATGCAAGGGGAGATTTTCAGAGGTGGCAAACAGAGAAGTCAAGCTATGGGGAGGGGCAAGCTTAGCAATAGAATTCATGGGAGGTTTTTAAAAAAGAAGCTAGGGTGAGTTTTAAATAGGCCATAGCGAGGGTAATGGAGGAAACAATCAAAAAAAAGGAAACAACAGGAGGATTAGGCAACTTATCCGGAAAAAATGTGCTCCAGCTGGCTTGTCAGAGGTGTTTTCTTGCTCTGTCGCACAGGTCAAATGCGACCTACGTGATCCTTTTATTTATAAAGGGGTCGCATGTGCAATCAATTAATGAGGGTCACAGGGTCGCAAATTAGGTCAAGTCGATGAGATGTGCGACCTTGCGACCTTGCGACCTAGCGACCTGGGGGTCGCATGGTCACGATTCTTATGTTTTAGACTCTCATGCGACCTTGCGACTTTGCGACCCACAGGGGTCAAAAGGTCGCAAGGTCAAAAACATTTGGTTTAATCAGCTCTGTGACTTTTCGACTTGGCATCCTAAAAGAGTGGACCTGGATTAGACTTTATCTTTTACCAAAGGTTAGGGGCTCAAAAATTTGAAAGGGGGTAAAAATTTTGGAGGGTGTTGTAGTGGCTACAACAAATGGCAATTCACTGGTAGGGCCCAGGATCTCTACTGGTGCTTCACCTTGAGGGGGGTGGGGGGGGCTTAGCATGCTGTTTCTTTCACCCCGTGGGTCCCACTACTTTCATCCTTGGTCCTTGCGTGTTTGCTCCACCTGTCTGCATGTCCCAGGGTGCTGGTCTACCATGTTTTCTTTCCTGGAGACCGCACGGAAAAGGTTGGAGTAACCTCAGGGATTTCCAGGATCTGGTATAGTTACTTATTCCTCATTTTGTTGCTCCGCTGCCAACGAACCTGATGGTTCCGGCGGAGTCACTGCCTAGGAGTCACGGATGTTGCTCTGCTGCCAGCGAGCCTGGTCAGTACCCCGGTGGAGTCATCATATCGCCTCTCTCTGTAGGAAGCCTTTCTCAATCCTTTACCCTTTATTCATGTGCTAATTGAATTTATTTAAATGTGCTCAGGGAACTTATTTGACTATGCTCAAGACAATTATTTGATTGTGGAAATTATTTCCTGGGCGGGTGAGGGATCCCGACTTATTTTGCTTGCAAGAGAGGTTGCTCCTGGTCTATATGAGGAATTTTGGGTTTTCCTAGATATCATTTCGTCTCCAGATGTTTGCTCTGTCCCCTTTCCATCTAGTGACCGATTACACCACAACTTTCTTTTGTACAGTAGTCCCTTGGGCCAACATACTAGGTAAGCTACCTGCGCTAGGTTCCTGGGACTTGGTCATGTTTCCCCATTGGGTGCCTATCACAGGCAAGATCGTGCCACTTTTGCATTCCAAGGGTGATTCTTCACCAGCATAGATTCTGGCACAGCATGCCAATTGAGTAACTTCTACATCTCTCCTTCAACTTGAGGTGCCAAAGGGAAAGGGCCAATGAGAGCCTGCTTGAAACAAGCAATTTATTGAAAACATAAACAACGAAAAAAAAAAAAAACTATGGTACAAGGTCTAGTGACAGCCCCTTGGGGCTGTCAGGTGAAATAGTGCTTAAGGTCATGACCTTTTATCGGGAGGAGCTTAATCCTCCCTTCAAGGGTCTGTAGCCTGTAAGTGTGGAAGCTGGCCTTTTCTTTAATTTGGAAGGGACCTATCCACAGGGCCTGGAATTTGGAGGGTTTCCCTTTATCCTCGTGAGCTTTGTCCCATTTGAGGACAAGGTCGCCTACTTCAAAAGACTTGTTTCCGGTGGAATTCTTGTCGAACCATCATTTTATTCAACTTTGGTGGATGGTGAATTTTTCCCGGGGTTTTAGCCTTTCCTCCTCTAGCTTCAACAATGTGTCTATTCGGGCTTGTAAGGCAGGGCAAGGAGTGCCATGAGTTTCTTGAGATAATTGAAGGGCTGGGAGAGAAGGATAGCCTCTTTTTCATACACAAGAAAAAATGGGGAGGTTCCCAAAGATGATTTGGGTGTGACCTGATCAGCCCATAGAGCATTATGGAGTGCGTTATGCCAATTTTTTTGTCGGGACAATAGAGTATTTTTGATGATGCGGATGAGGTTCTTATTGGTTGACTTAACTAACCCATTTCCCTGGGGGTAATAGTTGGCAGAGTGTTTGAGCACTATACCATTTTCTAGAGCAAAATTATATAATTTAAATGATGAAAAATATGTTGCGTTATAAAAAACAAGGGAGTTTGGAATGACAAACCTGGTCATGATGTGTTGAGTGATGAAAGCTATTACCTCTCAATCATTGATTTGACGCAACGGTATTGCTTCAACCCACCTTGTGAAGTATTCCGTAGCTATGAGGATTTATCTATGTTGCTTGGAAGAGCGTGGCAAGATTTCCCCGATCACGTCAAGTCCCCACCACTGAAAAGGTTCTTCCACCGCGACGGACTGCAACAGGGAGGACGGTCGTATTTCCATGTTGGCAAACTTTTGGCATTGTGGGCATTTCCAATCATAAGCGTGTGCACCTTTGAACAGAGTAGGCCAATAGAAACCGTCGTGCATGATCTTGTGAGCAGTGGTGACACCCGCATAGTGCCCACCAGCTGGACCATCATGGAGTTATGTCAAAACTATCTATGCCTCATCATACTCCAAATAGCGTAGCAGAACTCTATTGTGGTGTTTGCGGAACAAATTACCTAGCACTAGTTGGTAGGGTGAAGCTTTCAATATTATCACACGTTTCAACTGAGCGGTTAAAGTGGGGTTCATGATCCTGTGGCTCATATATTGCTGAAGATCAATGTACCATGAGGAGGTATTTTGTCGGGATATACTATCAGTTTGATACATGTCGATTCTGTGTTCCCAACTCTCTTCTTCATTTCCTTGCGAGTCTGTGGCTTCCGCAGCCATCCGAAATAACCCTTGGCCCTTTATAGTGTGTTCCGGCTTGAATTCCAGGTCATACTCTTGAAGGCAAGTCATCCATTTGCCTCATCTCTCGCCTAGCACTTGCTGTACGAAAAGTGAGCGAACAACTAGGTGAGGTACGAACACTGTGACGTGACTCTTCAAAATATATGGCCTGAAGTGTTTGACTGCCTTGTACACTACGTAAGCTTGCTTGTTAATATCTGGATAATTCAGCTCGGCACCTTGCAACCCAACGCTCATGAATGATATAGGCCACTCATCGTTGTTGCCATCTTTCTGAGTGAGGACAACTGCGAGAGATGAATATGAGGCAAAGGTGTATAAGATAAAGCCTTTGCTGAAATCCAGACTAAGAAGGGCAAGTGCCTCTACGATGGCTCGCTTGATGTTATTGAACGCTTCTTTCTCGAGAGAATTCCATTTGAAGTTTGCATTCTTCTTGATCATACCTTGCAAAGGTTTCACCATTTGGGCCAAATCTGATATGAATTTTTGCATGAAGTTGATTTTCCCAAGGAAATATTGAATGGCATTTTTGCCACTTCTGGGAGGAATATGGGCGATGACTTTTGCACGTTCTGGATCAACTACTATGCCGTCCCGGGTTATGATGTGCCCCAACAGATTTCCTTCAGAGACGACGAAAATGCTTTTCTTCGGGTTTGGTGGGATCCCGTATGTTCGGCACCTTTCAAAAATTTGCTTGAGGTGATGTAAATGGTCACACCTACGCTTTGAAAATACGGTGACATCGTCAAGGTATACTACCACGCTTTTCCCTATGAGGCCTCAGAAGGCGATGTCCATGGCTCTCTGGAAGGTTGCGCCAGCATTGATCAGGCCAAAGGGCATGCGTCTGAATGCGAAAGTCCGCCATTTAGTTTTGAATGTAGTTATTATTCGGTCCAGTTCAGCCACTAGTACTTGGTTATAACCTGAAAAAACATCCAATAAAGAGAAAATTTTTGATCCCGATACAGCTTGAAGGATTTTCAAAAGTCTACGCATAAATGGATTTTGCCAGATTTTTTACGAATTGGGACCAAATTTGACACCCAGGTTGAATGCCGGACTTTCAAAATTATACGTGCATCCAAGATTTTATTCAGTTCCTTTTGGATCATCGGCTCTAACGTGGGGTGTACTTTTCTCAGTTTCTTCTGGAACGGTTTCACCCCTTCTTTCATGGGTATCACATGCTGGATGATCCACATGTCATAGGTTCGTAGCTCATCATATGTCTAGGAAAATACATCTCGGTATTTCTTAAATAACTCAGTGAAATATTGCCTCTCTTGAGGGGTGCATTCATTACCGAGATTGAAGAATTTCGGTTCCTTCTCTGTCACAAGGTTTATTTGTTGGTGCGCTAACGTGGAACTTTTCACCTTCGTGTTGGGGGGTCCTAAAAAACGGTTCTGTAAGTCAAACAAATTTTCGAGCAACACAATACCTTTGGGTATGGGATTTTCCTTACGATCCCCTTGTTCCTTTTGCAAGGCCTGATCATGATCCTCTTCTTCTATAACTGTGTCCTTGAACACGTACATATTGAGCATGAAATACAGTACCTACTGATCATCATTAAAAACGCGCAGATTAGTGACATTGTCTGGTACGAATGGATTGTAAATAATTTCAATAGAAAATCCATCTCTAAGTGGGGTGAACCTAGCAGTAGAATTGGCAAGTGTATCAGCTGATGCATTGTGCATTCTAAGTACATATTTAATACTGAAAGCGTCAAAAGCAAAAATTAAACGTCGTACCTCTTGCTGGTAACTTTTCAAATGCAGAGACGAGAAATGGATGGTTTTACGTACCTGACGGGTGATAATCTCGGAGTGTCCAATTACCTTTAAACAACGGACTTTGAGATCTATGGCTTTCTTGAGCCCAAGCATCAATTCTTCATACTCGGCTGTATTATTTGTGCACTGGAATTCTAGCCAGCAGGAGATTAGAAACTTGTTCTTGTGAGTGTCTAGTAGAATACAGCCCGCACCAGCCCCATCATGGGTTTTGGAACCGTCATAGTACAAGGTCCACATTTAATCTTCTGATTTCACAAGGCTATCCAAGCACATAGGAGATGCACTCGGGGCAGCGGTTTCTAACGGGTATTTTTTTGAGGTGGAGTGGTTTTCAGTGACCAACAATAGTTCTAACTGGACGTCTTAAGTGATCGGAGATTGGGAGGTTTGGTAGCACCAAAAAATGGATTCTAAGAAGCAGATACCGAGTTCCTCTTCTGCGAAACTGACTAGTTAGTTAGTTGCGTCCATGTCGGTCACCGTTTGTTTCATGTAAGGCTCGCTTTCGACCCAGATTTTATTGTTCTTACCCTTGTAAGGGAGCCATAGGTGGGACCAATCAGTGGCAAAGTATCCTTGCAGCTTGCTAGACCAATCTCTGCTTAAGAGAAGACCATAGGCTTTGGGGATGTCGACGATCACTATGTCT
Organism: Pinus albicaulis; assembly: GCA_034641835.2. Lineage (NCBI taxonomy): Eukaryota > Viridiplantae > Streptophyta > Pinopsida > Pinales > Pinaceae > Pinus > Pinus albicaulis. The sequence continues at coordinate 393,317 of JAXQQM020091464.1, forward strand.
ATGCACTGATGCACCCTAGAGTCATAAGATAAGCGGATGATGATGTTGTTCAACCCACCTACTACGGGAACCTGAGATCTATCGAGTTGAATGATCTTGGCGTCATTGTTTAATACATTCCTGATCTCTTAAAACTTTTCATTAAACTTATTTACACCTTCATTTCAAACTCTATTTGATGTGAGAGTAATGTTAGAATGTAATCAGAAAGTATTAGTTTAATAGAGTAGTAGACTTAATATGAGAGCAGCAGGTATTAAGAAAATGATACATATCAGATCAATACATAGATATCATGCACAGAGACACCAGATATAAGTGGAAACCCATAAAGGGAGAAAACCACATCTTATTATTGTTGTGATGCAAAGGCAAGCTCCAACTCCCTCTCACCACTGTTTTTCTGCAGGCACCAACCTACAGGACGCTCATACCTCAATTCTGCAAGCTACAACTCGTAAGGAAGCACCAACTCCCTTCAATTTTCTGCAAGCACCAACCTACAAGAGGGTCCAACCTCGCCGCCATAACCGACAAACTTATCAAGCTACAACTTGATAGGAAGCCCCTTAATAAGCCCACTTCCTTACTCTTCCAAAAACACTCGATGATTTACTCGATATCACCGTTCACACCTTCTTCTCTCGTTGTTCATTAACTCTTATATCGACTCGCATCATCTCTCGTCAAATTTCTTCTTCTTTCGTCACTTCCTCCTTATTCACATTCTTCTTGGCAAATTAGTTGATTATTCTCTTCAACCTAATTCTCGTCGCATACATTCTTCTTCTCACTCATTTTTCATCAAATCACTCACCTTGGATATTACCCTGTTTTATACAAAAATAGCTTCATGGTTGTTTGTATTCTACTGGGTTGTATTCCACTGAATTAAATGGACAGCCATGTTCTCTGTTTTCCTCGCTTTCTACCTTTTTACCACTTATTTTTAGAAATTATAATTGTGGTGTCAATTTTAACTTTACAGCTGGGAGTTTCTCTTCCTGAGACTTGCCAATGCATCACAAACAATAAAAATAATTAACACATTTACATTCGAATTACAATCTGAACTCCACCACTCATTTTGTCTCTTGCTTCTGTCGCGCATTTGTCTTTTCTCTAACTGTCTCTTTGTCCCTTTCTCTTCTCTGTATGCCTTTCTGTTTATGGCTGTTGCGTAACTCCTGAATTTATGAACTGCATTTTTATTTTATTTTTATACCAGCGCTTTATATATTAATGAATCTGCTGACTGTAATTCAATCCTTTACACACAGCAAGTGTCTTGTTGATGTGGCGAGTTCCGCAGGCCGGAACATACATATATTACAATTGCATTACATTAATAATCGCCCTCCCGTTAAGCTGAGGCCCGTGGGTCTACAGACCACGCGGAATGTTTTAATACAACCGCAACCATGTTTTATATATCTCACAGCAATTAATTTATATAAACAATCGCCCTCCACCTTAAGCCGGGGCCCATGGGTCCACAAACCACGCGGCACTTTTCAATACAATCGCAACAATTGTTTTTATATATATGTATTTATATATAACAGCACCTTCACAAATTTCCGTTTGCGATTAGAACTGGAACTCAAACACTTGTTAATCATAGTTAATAAGCTCATCGGGTCCGGGCTTCAATCGCAACGTTTTACAAAGTCGTGCGATCAATCGGAGAGTTCCGATTGTGATTGAGATTCCGGATGCGATTTGCATATATCAACTCCCGCTTATAACACGATCGGGTCCGCCATTTCAATCGCAGCGTTTTACAAAGTCGTGCGATTGGAACTTGGATGCGATTGAACCTATTAAATCCATCGTATAATGCCATCGGGTCCGCCATTTCAATCGCAGCATTTTACAAAGTCGTGCGATTGGAGCGTAATTCAAATATGTATTATCCCCCATTTATACACCCATTGGGTCCGGGCTTCAATCGCAATTGCAACTCTCATTTGGTTGCATGTTCCGCTGCCCTTACGATCTCCGATTGCGATTGGATGAGGGTCCCACTTTATATTACTTCCTTTCCATTGATCATAATACGCTCCTCTTTAATATATATCAATGTATATGCCTTGGACCATTGGAACATATGTAATGCGCTCTATGTATACTCCTGCATGGGTAGTTATCTCCATTGTTTATATGTTATATGTAACGCCCATCGGTAATGATTCTCACCATACATACGATCGTATCTTGGCTAATGTGCATTTCTTGATTTATAACGGCTCTCGTCACTCGCTTCCCTGCCGTCGCTCTCGCTCTCGCTTTCTTTTCGCCCATTGTAGTCGTCAGTTTTTGTCTGTCCGCTGCTCCGCGTCTCGCCTCTCGTATTCACCACAGCACTCGATACGCCCGCTCGCTCTATGGCTTTCACCGTGCTTCTTCTTTTTCTTCCTCTCGTTTCGCACTACCTCCTTTGCTCGAGTGCCGCCCTTTTCCATCAATGACAATATTTCCAACAACTTCCCCTTTGGCATCGATGGCAACCACGTTCTCTCTGCTTGCTTTCTCTATCTCTGTCGTTTGCTCTTCCCGTTTGGCACCGTCTTCCTCATGTTATTTGTTCTTCCTCCCCCTTTAACATCAATGGCAAAGGATGACACCTCATCCCTCCATATGGGTTCTGTCGTTGTATTTCCTTTCTCTGAGTTACGTTTAGGTCCTCTTCTACTGAAATTGGACTATGTCGTGTTTCATTTGTAGTGCCTGTAATATGTGCTAGATTGCAGACAGAGATGATGCATTTTACGATTGAAAGGTTCTTTGCTACTTCACTCGATAATATCAGATTATGTCATACATTGATACGTCGATAGTTCGATAATGTCGATCCTGTGGACTTGTTTTTATGCTTTCCTTGCTGGTTGTTCTCCTCCTGGAATGATATTTTCATTTTGTTCTTCCCCTGAAATTGTGCTTTCTCTTTATATTAGAGAGTAGCATCTACAGATACTACCCCTAGTTTATCTCTCAATTATTGAAATGGTTCTCTAGCAAGAGGTTTGGTAAATATATCAGCTGTCTGTTCTTTCGTTGGTACATATTCAAGTTTTACTATCTTCTGAGCCACTTGTTCTCGGAGGAAATGATACTTGATTGGAATATGTTTAGTTTTTGAGTGAAGCACATGATTTTTTGATATGCTTATAACACTAGTATTGTCACATTTGATAGAGATAGGTTCATAAATTCTTACCTTCATGTCTTGGAGTGTTTGCTTCATCCACATGACTTGTGTGCAGCATGCTGCTACTGCTATGTATTCTGCTTCTGCTGTAGATAGAGAAATAGATGTTTGTTTCTTGCTTAGCCATGCCACCAAACTTTCTCCTAGATAGAATGCACCTCCACTTGTACTCTTCCGATCTATCCACACAGCTGGCCCAATCTACATCTGTGTATGCCGTCAAGGTGAAGCTTTTTCCTTTAGGATACCAAAGTCCATATTGTGTTGTTCCTTGTAGATATTTGAATATTATTTTGACTGCAAGAAGGTGATTTTGTTTAGGTGCTGCTTGATATCTAGCCACTAGTCCTACTGTTAGCATGATTTCTGGTCTTGATGCTGTCAGATACAACAAACTTCCTATCATGGATCTGTAGTGTTTTTTATCTATATTTGCAGACCCATCATCAGCACATAGCTTGCATCCCGTGATCATGGGAGTTGACACAGATTTGCAGTCCTCCATTTTGAATTTTTTCAACATTTCTTTTAAGTATTTTTCCTATGAGGTGAATGTGCATGTGTTATTTTGCTGAATTTGAAGTCCTAAGTAGAAACTGAGCTCTCCAATCATAGACATCTCAAACTGTTTGATGATTCCTACCAACCCCTTTGCTAGTTCATCTCTGTTGCTTCCAAACATAATGTCATCAACATATGCTACAACAATCAGGAGTTCACTTTCATGGGTTTTTATGTATAGATTGCTATCTACTCCACCTCTCTTAAAGCCTTGTTTTTGAAAATACTTATCCAGTCTTGAGTACCAAGCATGAGGAGCATGTTTCAGTCCATATAGAGCCTTCTTCAGTCTGCACACATAGTCTTCTTTTTCTATTAAAGAGAAACCTTCTGGTTGTTCCATGTAGACTTCTTCTTCTAGGTCGCCATTAAGAAAAGCAGACTTTACATCCATTTGATATACCTTGAAGTCTTGGTAGCATGAAAATGCCAGGAACATTCTGATAGCTTCCATTCTGGCTACAGGGGAAAATGTTTCATCATAGTCAAGTCCTTCAATTTGTGAGTATCCTTTATGCACTGTTGAGGTTAGCATTCCCCGATTACTTGTCCTACACCTATCATTTTGTTTTTTACTACCCATTTTGAAAACCAATGATATTTTTCTGATTGTGGTCAAGAACTAGTTCCATTGTTCTACTCAATTTGATCCAATTCTTCATTCATTGCTTTTACCCAATACTTGTCCTTGGCTGCTTTTCCAAATTTCTTTGGCTCTATTTGTGATAACATGGCTATGTATACTTTCCGTTTGTTCCGCTAGCCGCCTTCGTCCTGGACTCCTGCTTTCTTGTCTCCTATGATCTGATCTTTAGGATGATTCTTCTGAGTGTATCTTGAGGGGGTTTTCGAGCTCAGCTCTGCATCATCTATTGTCTTGCTTGTTTCATCATCATTCTTGTCTTCCTCTTCATGGTTGTCTGATGGACTGTAGCAGTCTGTATTTCTTGTATTGTTTGGAAGTTCTTCATCAAATCTCACATCAATACATTCAACAATTTTCCGAAGAGTCTTGTTGTAGCACCTGTACCATTTACTTTTGGATGCATATCCTAAGAATATTCCTTCATCTGCTCTTGCATCAAATTTCCCAAGGTTTTCATCATTATTCTTTATGTAACACTTGCTACCAAAGACTCTGAAATGTTTTATTGAAGCTGGCTTTCCATGCCATAGTTCATATGGAGTTTTGTCACTACTTGGCCTTAAGTGAGCTTTATTAAGGATATGTACTGATGTGTGTACTGCTTCTGCCCAGAAGGTTTGAGCAATATTATTCTCTTGCATCATAGCTCTGGCTATTTGTTGTACAGACTTGTTTTGTCTCTCTGCTACTCCATTCTGCTGAGGTGTCCCTGCAATAGTAAATTGTTGCTTTATTCCATGTTCATTACATAGGTCTGCAAAGTCATAATCTGTGAATTCTCCTCCTCTGTCTGATCTGATACATTTCAGCTTGCATCCAGTTTGATTTTCTGCTAATGCTCTGAATATCTTAAATTTGTCCAATGCTTCTGATTTATTCTTGAGAAACGCAACCCATGTCATTCTGGAGAAATCATCTATTATTAGCATAAAGTAGGACTCTCCACTTGGTGTTTTAGTTCTTGCAGGTCCACACAGATCCATGTGCACAAGTTGCAGTGGTCTTCTTGTTGATAACTCTTCTTTAGATTTAAAGGATGTGCGAGTTTGTTTCCCCAACTGACAAGATTTGCATATTGCGTTTGAGGGCCTTTTTATTTCTAGCATATCTCTGACAGCTTTCTTCTTGCTCAGTCTAATGATATGGTCAAAGCTGAGATGTCCCAATCTCTTATGCCATAACCATGACTCCTCGAGTTTGCTAAGATGGCAGGCTTCATCCTCCTCTCTCACTATGTACACATTACTCTCTGTTCAAACACCTTTGAGTAGAGTTTTACCTGTTGTGCTTGCTCTGACCACACAATCTTGTGCTCTAAAGAGAACTTCACAGCCTTTATCACACATCTGACTGACACTCAGTAAATTTGCTTTCAGCCCATCTACATATAATACATCTTGGGCCTTTCCTCTGCCATTGTCTATGCTGACTGATCCTTTTCCCTTGATCTTTCCTGATTTGTCATTTCCAAAGGTGACATTGCCTGATTTCTTTTCGTCAAGAGTTAAAAACTTGGTTTTATCTCCTGTCATGTGTTTAGAGCAGCCACTGTCCAAATACCATTGACTCTTCAAATCTTGAGCAGTTAAAGCCAAGTCACATTTATTCGCCTTCTTTATCCACTGGAGGCCCCCTTTTGTTTGGTATATTTTGTGAGGTGATGAATTATATCCCTTTAGAGAACACTGGGAAGATATATGCCCAATTTGATTGCATATACAACATTTGATTATAGTTTTTGCGGAATTGTGAGCATGAACAAAATTGCTTTGACTCATAAACCTCCTTGAGGTATTGAACATCAGTCTTTGTCCATACTTTCTACATTCAATAATTCTATGGCCAAAATCCTTACAATAAAAAAAATAACCATAGAAATTACTTGCATACCTGATGTAAGGTTGTCTCTTCCATGCTTGCCTCTTTTGCTGGTTTGAATCATTCTTCCTTGCATGACAATATGCAGCAATGTGTCCCTGCTTGTGGCAGACATAACATGTGGCATTCTTCATAGGAGGGAAGAATCTCCTTTGATGGCTTCCAAATTTGACATACTCAGGAGCATATGATCCTTTTTCTGTTATCTTAGTAGTTATTGCATTCTCTGTTACTAGAGGTTTCTTCTGCTCTCTGTCTCTCTTATTGCAGATTTCTTCTTTTGTAGGAATTATTTGAGCTACTTCCTCATCCTTCTTTGCTTTTACAAAAATAATCTCTCTGTCAACCTTTTCTTTTCCTTTACTTGATTCTCCTTCGTAGCCTATTCCAGTCTTTATCATAGGGGATCTTTGAGCAACCAAAATTCCATTCAACTTAATAGAGCTTGTTGTTTGAGAAGGGTATATAGAAACTTTCTGTTGAGCATTTTCTAATTTCTTTCTCAGACACAGAATTTCTTCTTCCAGCTTCTCTTGTTCTCGAGATTTATCTTTGATTTGCTGAAGTAACATATCTTCTATATTCTTGGCTTCTTCAAGCTTTACCTTCAGCTGCATGAGGACTTCTGAATTTTGTTCTTCTTTCACACATTTTAGGAGAATCTCTTTTTTTTTCTTTTCTGCATTTTAGTTTGAGTCTGTCAATCTCCTCCAGAGCACTTCTTAGCTCCCCCTCAAGGTCTACTTCCCCTTCTTCTTCTTCATCTTCTAGTAGGAGTCCCTCAAGATCTTCTATGGCCATCAATATAAATTCTAAGGTTCCTTCTTCACTTGAGGGTTCATCTGAGTCTTCAGATGCACTGCTGTCTTGGTGAGCATAAAAGGATTTTCTGCTGAATTTCTTTCCTTTCTGCTAGTTCTTTGATGTGTCTTTCTCTGATTCTTGAGCTTGATTTCTTACTTTCTTGTGAGGACATTTAGCAACATAATTTCCAACTCTTCCACAGTTAAAGCATTTGAAGGGAAGTTTACCTTTGTATCTACCTGAGCCTCTATCCAATTTCTTGACAAATTTAGCCTCTTCTTCATCAGAGCAAGAGCATATGTCTTCCTTTTCTTCTTTCTTCTTTTCTGTTTTGAATGCTGCCTCCCTTGTGCTTGACTTCTTCTGTGGGAGCCTCATCTCATATGCTGTAAGATTTCCTAGTAGCTGATTCATGGTCAATGTCTCCCAATTCGCTGTCTCTTCTATTGCAGATACCTTGGGATTAAATCTGGATGGGAGTGATCTTAGAATCTTTTGCACAACTATACTTTCTCGTATGGTTTCTCCAAGAGCTTTCACATTGTTAACAATTTCTGCAACTTTTAAGAAGAAGCTGCCAACATCTTCATCATCATTCATTTTTAAGTTTTCAAACTGGGCTCTATATACTTGAAGTTTGGCAGTCTTTACTTTCGGGTCTCCCTCATGTATGCCTTCAAGAGTATCCCAAATTTTCTTGGCAGTGTCTTTGTGCATTACTTTAATAAACTCTACTTCACATAATCCATTCAGGATGGCATTCATGGCTTTTGCATTAGCTACAAAGCTTTCTTTAGCTTCTTTTTCTGTATCAGTTGATTTCGGGGCATATCCTAATTCCACAGCAGCCCAGACTTCTATTCCTAGAGACATTATGTATGTCTTCATTCTGATTTTCCAAAAAGCATAATTTTCACCAGTGAAGAAAGGGGATTTATTGGTTGAGCATCCTTCTTTACTAGCCATCTTGGGAACCTAGGATCTCCTTTCAGTTGTTAGACTTGTACAAAGGAACCTGCTCTGATACCAATTGTTGAACCTCTAATTAAACTGAGAGGGGGGGGGTGAATCAGTTTAATACATTCCTGATCTCTTAAAACTTTTCATTAAACTTATTTACACCTTCATTTCAAACTCTATTTGATGTGAGAGTAATGTTAGAATGTTATCAGAAAGTATTAGTTTAATAGAGCAGTGGACTTAATATGAGAGCAGCAGGTATTAAGCAAATGATACATATCAGATCAATACATAGATATCATGCACAGAGACACCAGATATAAGTGGAAACCCATAAAGGGAGAAAACCACATCTTATTATTGTTGTGATGCAAAGGCAAGCTCCAACTCCCTTTCACCACTGTTTTTCTGCAGGCACCAACCTACAGGAGGCTCCTACCTCAATTCTGCAAGCTACAACTTGCAAGGAAGCACCAACTCCCTTCAGTTTTCTGCAGGCACCAACCTACAGGAGGCTCCAACCTCAGTCAGCTACAACTGACAGCTATCAAGCTACAACTTGATAGGGAAGCTCCAACTTCCTTACTCTTCCAAAAGAAAAACACTTGATGATTTACCTTGGATATCAGCTCTGTTCTGTACCTTCTTCTCTGTTGTTCATTAACTCTTATATCAGACCTGCATCATCTCTGCTCATCCCCTTCTTCTTCTTTGCTCAGCTCCTCCTTATTCACATTCTTCTTGCAGCTTGCTTATTCTCTTCAACTCTCTTTAATTCTGCTGCATACATTCTTCTTCTCTCACTCATTTTTCATCAAATCACTCACCTTGGATATTACCCTGTTTTATACAAAAATAGCTTCATGGCTGTTTGTATTCCACTGGGAATTCGAAATGGACAGCCATGTCTCTTTGCCTTCTGCCTTCTCACTCCTTTTATCAGCTTACTCAGAAATTATAATTGTAGGTGTCAATTTTAACTTTACAATGGGAGTTTGTTTTCTCTCGGAGACTTGCCAATGCATCACAAACAATAAAAACAATTAACACATTTACATTCGAATTACAATTTGAACTCCAGCTCACTCATTTTGTCTCTTGGCTTGCTGCGCATTTGTCTTTTCTCTAACTGTCTCTTTGTCCCTTTCTCTTCTCTGTATGCCTTTCTGTTTATGGCTGCTGCGTAACTCCCGAATTTATGAACTGTGTTGATTTACCTTGGATATAAATGCATTGCAGCCTTCTATTGTTTCGTGCTCTTATATCAGACCTGCATCATCTCTGCTCAGCCCCTTCTTCTTCTTTGCTCAGCTCCTCCTTATTCACATTCTTCTTGCAGCTTGCTTATTCTCTTCAACTCTCTTTAATTCTGTTGCACACTCTCTTCCTCTCTCACTCATTTTCATCAAAAACTCACCTTGAATCAATACCATTTATGCAAAAAATAACAATGGTACATTTGTATTCCTTAAGGAGTCGAAATGGACGACCATGTCTCTTTGCCTTTGCCTTCTCACTCCTTTTATCGACACTCGAAATTATAATTGTAGGATTAATTTCAATACTACGGTGGGAGTTTTGTTTCTCTCGGAGACTTGCCAATGCATCACAAACAATAAAAACAATTAAAACATTTACATTCGAATTACAATGTGAATTCCAGCTCACTCATTTTGTCTCTTGTCTTGCCGTGCATTTGTCTTTTCTCTAATTGTCTCTTTGTCCCTTTCTCTTCTTTGTATGCCTTTCTGTTTATGGCTGCAGCATAACTCCTGAATTTATGAACTGCATTTTTATTTTATTTTTATACCAGCGCTTTATATATAAATGAATCTGCTGAATGTAATTCAATCCTTTACACGCAACAAGTGTCTTGTTGATGTGGCGAGTTCCGCAGGACGGAACATACATATATTACAATTGCATTACATTAATAATCACCCTCCCGTTAAGCCGAGGCCCATGGGTCTACAGACGACGCATCATGTTTTAATACAACCGCAACCATGTTTTATATGTCTCACAGCAATTATTTTATATAAACAATCGCCCTCCACCTTAAGCCGAGGCCCGTGGGTCCACAAACCACGCGGCACTTTTCAATACAATCGCAACAAATTTTTATATATATATATTTATATATAACAGTGCCTTCACAAATTTCCGTTTGCGATTAGAACTGGAACTCAAACACTTGTTAATCATAATTAATAATCCCATCGGGTCCGGGCTTCAATCAAATGCAATCGGGGCGCATAATAGAAAAGTTCCGATTGCGATCAGAACACGGATGCGATTTGCATATATCAACTCTCGCTTATAACTGGATCGGGTCGGCCACTTCAATCGCAGCGTTTTAAAAAGTCGTGTGATCAATCGGAGAGTTCCGATTGCGATTGAGATTCCGGATGCGATTGAACCTATTAAATCCATCGTATAATGCCATCGGGTCCGCCACTTCAATCGTAGCGTTTTACAAAGTCGTGCGATTAGATAATAACTAAAATATGTATTATCCCACAGTTTATACACCCATCGAGTCCGGAAGCGCTAATCCACCGCAACTCTCATTTGATTTGCATGTTCCAGCCCGCCTTTGCGATCTCCGATTGCGATTGGATGAGGGTCCCACTTTATATTACTTCCTTTCCATTGATCATAACACGCTCCACTTTAATATATATCAATGTATATGCCTTGGACCATTGGAACATATGTAATGCGCTCTATGTATACTCCTGCGTGGGTAGCGATTCCCGGAATATGGTTTATATGTTATATGTAACGCCCATCGGGTAATGATTCTCGGAATTATACATACGACTGTATCTGCCGGCTTGGGTGATTCTCAGAATTTTATAACGGCTCTGCCTCTACCTCTGCTGCTCCTATCGCTCTGCCTCTGCCTCTGCTTCTTTTCTGCCTCCATTGTAGTCGCTGCTTCCTTTGTCTATCCTGCTGCTCCTGTCGCTCTGCCTCTGTATTCGACTATTACACTCTGACATTCTTCTTG
>JAXQQM020093314.1:0-2500 GCA_034641835.2 Pinus albicaulis
AAATGATAAATCAAGTGACTGGCTTTGTCATGAGTTGTGAGTATTACCAACAAGAGGGAAACCAACCTTTACCTTTTTAAAAATTCCCAATTCAATGAGCATGTTTAGATACCCAAAAGACCTTGATTTTTGTTTTCATGGCTTGTGTTGTCTAATTGTAGATACATAAATTCATGAGGAATACCAAACCAATGAGAAATCACATCATGGATTATAGTTATGGTCATATTTGCACAATTATGAATATTTGTAGTTGTGAAGTAAACCCTTGGCAACATATTTGCATTAAAGACCATACAACCAACCAAGTGAAACTGAATAAAATTTTCCTCCTGTAATTGTTTTGATGTGCAGAAAAAATGTGGCAGAAGTATTTTCTTTTGGTCCATACCATACATTAACAAACAAAATATTTATTGGGATTATCGTAAAACTTATTTTGATGTTTATACAATTTTTGTCTTTCACTTGTTTTCATATTGTGGGTGTCTTGAAGTGCATTGACAACAAAAAATGTACATAAAATAAAATAAACTTATTAATGAATACATTTCCATAGTTGATAACTATCCAATTTTTAAAAATAATGTTATGAACGCATACCCCCTTGAAATTTATCCCTTTTTTCTTTAAGAGAAGCACATGTAGTGCAAACCCCCATCTTTGTCTTCTTAGGAATACGAACATTGTTGAATTCATTCTTCCATATCCTTGTAAAATATGAATATGTAATAAAATTACCAACTCGTTCAACACCTTTTGCATATTCTTTGTATAAGATGCATATTTTTTTTCTCGAGAAATTATATGGAATATGTATTGTGTCTTTATTTGGAATACACTCTCCATGCTTTGAAAAGAAGTATTTCATCCATGACATTGCAGTATTTTCTAATGGCCCAACCTCCCATCTATAACGTACTTCTGAATAATATTTGGGATCCTTTTCTAGTCTTTCTTAGATTCTTGACAAATGAATGTAACCAATTGAATGCAACATTTTGAAAGCTTTTCTACGGAGTTTCCCAATATGATAATCATAATTTTCTAGTGTAGATTGTATGCAATCCACTAAATATGTTTTTTTCATTATTTTATTCATTGAAAAATATATTTCCTTTTCTCCAAAGAAAACCTGAAATCCATATGTTTCAAGCAATCCTTTTGACAACATTCACTTGAAATCACATCATCTATAGAACTTCTACTTGTGAGATATCTTGTCCTAAGCCTTGTATAACTGGACTATTTTGGATTGATATGAAAAGGTATACTCCTACTCCTAGATACAATATTTTATTGCAACGACTTCATCATTCCATTATCCTCTTGAGAAGCATTTTCATCACCATTAGGAGGAATATTATCCCCACTATGATAATTCTAAACATAGTTAAAAAATTAAATATGATATTTTCTCAGAAAAAATTCATTACCATACTCACTTGAAAATTCTTCACTACCATCATCTGCGCTTTTGAAATCCTTACTCAGATGAAATTCTTCACCATATCCATATATGTTTTTGAAATATTCTCTTGGAGGATTCAATTCTTCATCACCATGAGAGCCTTTGAAATGCTCACTTAGAGAAAAGGCATTATTCAGATTTGTGCCTTTAAAATTATCATTTTCAAGAAACTCTTCATCCTCCCATTCATAACTGGTGCTCTTATAATACTTAGGATTAGGACTTATTGGAAAATATGACTCTCTATTTATAGTTAAATTATCATTTGCAGGAAATTCTTCATCCTTAACTTCATCAGTGGTGGTCTCATAATCCTTAGGATTAGGACTACATGGAGACGTTGAATCTCTATTTAATGGAAATTCTTCATCCCCCCCTTCCTAATGGATTATTCCTAAGTGGAAGCTTTAAATCCCTATTCACTGGAAATTAGTCATCCTCCCCCTCCCCTTCCTCATTGGTGCTCTCATAATCCTCAGGATTAGGAATAAGTGGATGCTTTGAATCTCTATTTATTGGAAATTATTCACCCCCCCTTCATTAGTGGTGCTCTCATAATCCTTATGATTAAGACGAAGTATAAAATTTTAATTCTAGAAATTATTCATCTCCCCCTTCATGAGTAGTACTCTCATACTCCTTAGGATTAGGGTGAAGTGGAAATTTTGACTCTGGAAATTCTTCATCATTCCCTTCATCACTTATGCTTTCATAATCCTTAGGATTAGGAATAAGTGGAATAACTGACTCTTGATTTATATAATTTTTCTTTTGCTGCCCTTCATCAATGATGCTCTCATCATCCTTAGGATTATGACCAAGTGGAAAATTTGACTATCTATTCAGAGTGAATGAACTCCTTTTATATTGATCAATCTGAATAGAGTTGTTGCGTGACGAAGATGTTGATGCTAAAAAAGGAAAAAATTCACTATTAGAAGAATCCATGACTTTCAACAATAATATGTTGAACGATACAAATGCAATATCTTCCAATGACAATATATAGCTTAAAGACTGAAAATTTCC
>JAXQQM020093314.1:7500-10114 GCA_034641835.2 Pinus albicaulis
CGATCTTTGTACCATAAGGAATCATTTTTCCAACTAAATGTATTAGATGTACTAGAATATTGCTGAAACTTTTGAATGGGAGTCCACACTTATTTGTCCTTCTTCCATTCATACCTTACTTCGGTTATCCAATCTGGTTGGATAATTGAAATGGCACAAAGAAATTCTTCCACCTCTTCATCATTTCTTGAGAGTGCATCTGCAACAACATTTAGATTCCCTTTTTTGTAGACGATTTCAAAGTCATAACCCAACATCTTTGTGACCCATTTTTGCTGCTCTTCTGAAGATAGTTTTTGTTCCAAAAAGTGTTTAATATTATCATGATCAGTGTTTAACTTGAAGTGTCTTCCCATTAGGTAAGGTCTCCATTTATTTAGTGAATGTAGTATTGCCAACATTTCCTTATCATAAATAGCCTTTTGTAAATACTTTCATTTGATTGAACAACTTTCAAAAGCAATGGGTTTTCCTTCTTGCATTAAAACAACACCAATTCAATTTCCCGAGGCATCACATTCCATAATAAAGGTTTTTGTGAAGTTTGGCGTAGCTAAGACTGGTGCTAGGCACATTGCCTCTTTAAGATGTTGAAAGGCCTTAATTGCTTTAGGAGTCCATGAAAATGCATATTTCTTCAATAATGTTGTTAGAGGTGTTGCTATTCTCCCATAATTCTTAAAAAACTTGTGATAATACCCTGTTAACCCGGGAAATTCGCACAACTGCTTTATGGTTGTGGGGACTTTCCATTCCTTAATGGCTTTAATTTTGTTAGGGTCTACCTTAACACCCTCGTGAGATACAATATGACCTAGATATTCCACCTATTGTACACCAAAGAAACATTTGGATGTTTTTTCATATAATTGTTTCTCCTCCAATAGTTTGAGCACCCTGTCAACATGTATAACATGATCCTTCCAAGACCTGCTGTAGATTAGTATATCATCAAAAAATACTAGCACAAATTTCCTAAGGAAGGGTTTGAAAATGGAATTCATCAATCCTTGAAATGTAGAAGGTGCATTGGTAAGGCCAAAAGGCATGAAAAAAAATTCATAATTACCCTCATGAGTTCGAAATACTGTTTTCGGAATATCTTCAGTCTTCATTCTAATTTGATGATATCCTGAACGAAGATCCAACTTGGTAAAATAAATTGCTCCATGTAATTCATCCAATAATTCATCAATCACAGGAATGGGAAATTGATCTTTAATGGTGAGCTTATTGAGCTCCCTATAATCCGGACACATTCGCCATGATCCATCCTTCTTGTGTACCAATACTACAGGAGCAGAGAAAGAACTTTGACTAGGTTGAATTATACCCGCCTCTAACATTTCTACAATCATATGTTCAATTTCGCTCTTTTGGACATAAGGATATCTATAAGGCCTGATGTTTGGAGGAACACTTCCTGGAATCAAATGAATAGCATGATCATGATCACGAATAGGTGGGAGTCCTTTGGAGTTTCAAAAACCTTGGAATGATTGTCCAAGACTTTTTGGAGATCTGCAGAAATAGATGATTTTGATGTTGGAACTTCTAGTGAGCATAATTGTGCAATTACGCCTCGTTGTTATTTCTTTAGAAGATTTTTCATGACATTAGAGCTTATTATCCTTCCTGGCTTCCCTTCAATACCCCGTAATTCGACTTCCTTTCCTTCTGAAAAAAATTTCAAGAAAAGTTCTTGAAAATTAAAAGCTACCGTCCCCAAAGATTGTAACCATTGTACTCCTAGTACAACATTAGCACCTCCCATAGGAATGGAAATAATTGGACTATTCAATACATATTCCCCCATGGTTAGCTTGATATTATGGCATTTTCCAGAGAAATTTATAGTTCCTCCATTTGCAACCATCACTTGACATTCTGGTGTTGGGTATAGGAAACAATTCAATTCCTTGGCTACCTTACAATGGATAAAATTATGGGTACTACCTGAATCAATCAACACTATTACCTTTTTCTTCTTGATATGTCCTTCTATCTTGAGAGTTTGAGGAGTGGTAATTCCTGCCAATGCATTACATGATATGGTTGGACTCATTTCTTCGTCTTCTAGGGTTTCTTCCTGGTGCATATCCTCTACTTTTGAAGTTTCTTCTTCATTTTCTTCTTCCTCTTCACAATCTATGTAAAATAATTTCTTCTTAGTGCACTTATGACCTTTAGTGTATTTTCTATCACAACTGTAGCAAAGCCCTTTTGCTCTTTTTTCTTCCAATTGTTGTGGTGTCAACCTTTTAGGTTGTGGAAATCTAGGCGTAGAAACACTTCCTTCTTTATAGAATTGAGTGGTAGGCTTCCTTGTCGCCATAATTTTACATTCAACTTTTCTTGCCAACCTGAATGCCTTCTCCAATGAATCAGGTTCCAAAACACGAACTTCATGTTGGATGTTATCCTTTAGAGTACCTATGAAGAGATCAATCCTGTGTTCCTCTGGAATATCAGTTACCCTTATATTCAATTTTTGGAAGTCCTCAATGTGCTGCCCCACTAAACCCTTTTGTTTGAGATTTATCAATTGGCTAAAGAAGGTGTTGCTCTTTGTATCCTCTTAATGTGCTATCATTTCCTCCGTAAAAATTGACCA
>JAXQQM020062126.1:0-50509 GCA_034641835.2 Pinus albicaulis
ACTTCTAGAAGACCTGAAATCAGATATCCCATTAGAGAAACCTTCCACTTCATCCACTGAAATTGCCATAGAAAAAGATTTAAAGACTCCTGGTAGGGACATAAATCTTTCCACTTCCACAGGAGAGTCAACCATGGCAGAAGAAGGAGGAGGAGGAGTTTTTAATGGAGAACACACACTATTTGGAGGTAGAGGAGAAGGAGGTAGAGGTGCAGATTGAGGAAGAGGTAGAATAGGAAGCTCTTTTGGGTTCCCTATAATTGATGAAGAAACCAATACAACCATGAAAAATATTTCACCCTCTGTCCTTCCAAACTTCTATGGACTTAAAACTGAAGATCCTGAAACCTTCTTATTCGAATTTGAAGTGTTGTGTAGAACTTATGACTACTTACAAGATGCTCAAAAACTGAAATTATTTCCTTCAACTTTGAAGGGAGCAACATTGAAGTGGTTTATGAGTCTAATCAGTAGTTCTATTAGAACATGGGAAGACATGAAACAAGCATTTATAGAGAGATATTTGGATTATTGTATGCCGGTTAATCATAAGGAAGAAGTGTTCAAGATGTTACAAAAAGAAGATGAAAATTTGGAAGATTTGTTGGAGAGATTTAATTACAATATCAAAAGAGAAAAAATGGAAAACCTAGATCAAGACACCTTAAAAGCTATTTTGTTGAAAACAATTAGGGATGAATGGTTGGATATCCTTAACATGATGGGAAAAGGGGATATATCACAACTCACATTACCTGAAATATTTGAGTTATGTATCAACCTTTCAAGAGGGAAATCTAAAATTGTCAAAGGTCCAAGAGATCCTGCTCTTGCAAGGGCAAGTAAGTCTGCTTCTCGGACAGTAAGTAGATCAGAAATAGGTCACATGCTTGATGATTTTAAATCTGACATCTTAGGGAGTCTTAGTGAACAAATAGACACCCTCCAGATAGAAAACAAGCAAAAGGCTGAATCTGATGCCTTGGCAATCTTTTGTCCCAAATGTGAAAGAAACATGCCTTGAGAGAGTGTCCTTTGGATGTAAAGTTGTAGAAACTGTGTCATTTGTTCGAAAAACATGAGACCAAGAATTGTCCTTCTCTTCGGTCTCAAAGCTGTCTTTCAAGAAGAAACTCCTACAGACTCCACAGAATCTCTTAACTTTGTATCTAGAAGACCTTGGCAGGGACCTCAGACACAAGGATTCCATGATCAAATGTATAATCAACCTCCACCTTGGAATTCTTGGCGGCAACCTTGGCCCCAATTTGAAAATCAATCTCAATCTTGGGCACAAGGAACACAAAGTCCCTATGGAAGATACTCTCCATACTATCAGTATCCACCATCCTATCCACCATATCCACATTTTTATCCTCAAAATCCTCAACAAAATTTTCCTCAAAATCTTCAACAAAATTTTCAACAAAATCCTCAACAACATCATCAAAACCAACCACATCAAAATCAACCACTTTCATTACCATTCCCTCAAAAATCAAATCAATTTCCTGCTCAACCCATACCAAACCCCAATAATAAGAACCCTCAGAATACATACATGATAGAAGGCCAACAATTTCCAACTTATTTAATTACTCCTTTAGACCTTAGCGATGTTCAACTGAGGTCTGGAAGAATACTTGAAAAGAGGAAACCTTCTATGATCATACAAGAACAAGATAATTCTGAGGAAGACTCCCTACGGGTGAATAAAAGTCTTGAGGAAGACACATCCTTTCAAGACCCAAACACTGAAAAACTAAAACAAAAAGATCCAATAAATCCAACTCCTGTATTAGAGCAACCATCTACATCTACTTCTATACCTCCCTTTCCGGAAAGATTAAAAATTGATAGAGGTGTAGAAAAACAAATCATGGTGCCTAATTATGATTTCTTAGATGAGCTGAGAAATGTTTGCATTAAAATTCCATTATTGCAAGCCATCAAAGAAATCCCAATTTTAGCCAAAACAATAAAGGAGTTGAGTATGAAGACAACAAGAAAAAGAATAAGAGAAACCAAGAAAATTCAACTGGTAGGACAAATAGCAGACATTATGATGGGTAAGATTACTATTCCAAAGTACCTTGACCCCGGAAATCCAGTTGTCAAAATTCACATCAATGGAATTGAAATTCAAAACACACTCATTGACTTAGGAGCAGCAATAAATATCATGAGTAGACAAATCATGGACAAGCTGAAACTTCCTAATCTTCTCTTTACACCCACACTATTACAATTAGCAGATAGATCTGTGATCAGACCAGATGGGGTAATAGAAGACATTCCAGTGTCCCTAGATTCTTGGGAATACCCTGTGGATTTCATGATCCTAACTCCTAAGAATAATCTAGGAGGCCATCTTGTTATATTAGGAAGACCTTGGTTGGCTACAGCTGATGCTTTTATTAGTTGTAGGTCCGGTGATATGTATATTTCTGATGGTAGTTCAACTAAGAAATTCAATTTATATCCTCCAGCTAGGACAATTACAGATCTAGATGACACTCGATGGATAGAGGATGAAGAAGATTTACAACCACTCTTCACAATTTCAGAAATTAGTGAAGATAATCAAATTCTGAATACTCTAGAAAAATTTGAATCCTCTCCAGAACACAAACATGAATCATTTCAAGAGGGATCCAATATTGAGTTTTTGTCATCTAGGCATATGTCTCTTCATTCTATGGACAAATTTGGCAGCTCTACAAGTGAAATTTTTCCAGGCAAAACTTTGAACATAAACAAGAACCTAGAAAAATCTCAACAAGAAGAGTTAATCAAAGTATTACAGAGACATTCATCTGCATATGCATGGGAATACACTGACATGAAAGGGATAAGCCCCAAGACTTGTACTCATCACATCTATATAGAGGCAAATTGCAAACCAATCAGACAGCCTCAAAGACGGATGAATCCAAATCTTAAGGAAATTGTTAAAGAAGAATTGCAAAAATTGTTAAATGTTAATTTTATCTATCCTATTTCAGATAGTTAGTGGGTTTCTCCTTTGGTAATTGTGCCAAAGAAAAATGGAAAATGGAGGGTGTGTGTTGACTACCGAGAACTAAATAAAGCTACTCTTAAAGACCATTTTTCCTTACCTTTCATAGATCAAGTATTAGATACATTAGCTGGCAAAAAGTACTTCTCATTCCTAGATGGGTTTAGTGGTTACAATCAAATCCAAGTAGCACTTGAAGACCAAGACAAAACCACATTCACCTGTCCCTGGGATACCTATGCTTACCGAGTATTTCCATTTGGAATATGCAATGCACCTGCAACATTCCAAAGGGCGGTATTAGGAATTTTTTCGGATCTAATACATGACTGTGTAGAGGTGTACATGGATGATTTCACAGTTTATGGGAATACATTTGAAGAGGCTTTAGAAAACTTGGAAAAAGTCTTAAAAAGATGTCAAGAAGCAAACCTTTCACTTAGTCATGAAAAATGTTTTATGATGTTCACTGAAGGTATTGTTTTAGGGCACCATATTTCAGGGGATGGGATTAGAGTTGATGAGGCAAAATTTGAAGTCATTTCTAACCTATCCATTCCAAGTTGTCAAAGAGATGTTAGAAGTTTTCTAGGATTTACGGGGTATTATCGGAGATTTATAGAAAACTTCACCAAAATAGCATCTCCACTCTTCAAATTACTCACCAAAGATTGTGAATTTAAGTGGACTTCTGATTGCCGGTTAGCTTTTGAAACCCTGAAAACCAAAATTTCTGAAGCACCTATATTAAGGGGACCTAACTGGAAGTTACCTTTTCATATCTCGACAGATGCTTCCGATACAGCTCTAGGAGCAGTATTGGGACAAAAAGATTTAATTCCCTATGCCGTCTATTATATCAGTAAAAATTTGACTCCTGCAGAGTTAAACTATACTGTAACTGAAAAAGAGTTTTTAGCTGTTGTTCATGCCATAAAAAAATTTAGACACTATATAACAGGCTATGAAACTTTTATTCACACTGATCATTCTGCAATTAAATACCTAATGAAAAAATCAATCACTAATGGCAGAGTTATAAGATGGTTATTTCTCTTACAAGAATTCAACATTACTATTCTAGATAGGCCTGAAAAACAAAACACAGTAGCTGATTTCCTATCTAGACTCCAAAATATCAAAGATGACACTCCAGTTGAAGATCAATTTCCTGATGAATATCTTTTTGCAATCTCTACTCAAACTCCATGGTTTGCTGATATTGCTAATTATTTAGTTTCAGGAAAATTTCCTTCGATTATGAATGCAAGGGATAAAAGAAAAATCATTTGTGATAGTGAAAAATATTCATGGGTTGCTAATGAGTTGTACAAGACAGGTCCAGATTTGATCATTATAAGGTGTGTTCGTGAAGATGAGATGCTTGAGATTCTTAAGGCATGTCATGATGAACCTTGTGGCGGACACTTTGCAGATAAGAGGACAGCCTATAAGATCCTTAATTTAGGATATTATTGGCCATCCTTGTTTAAAGATGCTAGAGAGTATGTCAAAAGGTGTGACAGTTGCCAAAGGGTAGGGAAACCTTCTCCTTCAGGTGAGATGCCATTACAACCTCAGGTACATATTCAACCTTTTGAAAAATGGGCTTTGGATTTTGTAGGACCTATTAGTCCTCCATCAAGACAAAATAAATATATATTAGTTTGCACTGATTATGTTACTAAATGGGTAGAAGCTAAACCATTACTTGTTGCTAATGAAGCATCTGTAGTTACTTTTATTTTTGAGGATATTTTTACTCGTTTTGGTGTCCCAAGGGAAATTGTTACAGATCAAGGAGCTCAATTTACATCAATGCTAGTGGAGCAAATGATGGAGAGGTACAAAATCAGGCATAGAAAATCTACTCCTTATCATCCACAAGCAAATGGTCAAGTGGAATCTACTAATAAGGTCATTGAAGGAATCCTAACAAAGACTATTCATTTACATAGAAGATATTGGGTAGATAGGCTTCCTGAAGCCTTGTGGGCCTATAGAACTACATGGAGAAACACAACAGGCCATACTCCTTATGAACTTGTTTATGGAAAGCAAGTTTTGTTTCCCATAGAGTTCCAGATTCAAACTTTCAAAATGGCAGTTCAGCTAGGACTTGATTTAACGGAGGCACAAAAGCATAGACTGGAGCAAATCAATGAATTGGATGAGATCAGACAAGATACAGTTCAGAAAACAAGTCTAGTCCAACATCAAAGGGATAGATGGCATGACAAGTACATCAAAGAGAAGAAATTCAAAGAAGGTGACTGGGCTCTCTTGTTTGATTCAAAATTCAAGGATTTTCAAGGAAAATTTCAGACACATTGGCTTGGGCCATATAAAATTGTTGAAATTTTTGATAATGGGGCAGTAAAAATCAGAACTATAGATGAAGAAGAGGTCACTTTTCTTGTGAATGGTCATAGATTGAAGCTGTATCACAAACCACTCTCAAGAGAATAATTTGTCAAGAAGTTCCAAGAAAGCAGTGATGTGAAGTTAATGAAGAAGAATTTTTCTTTTTCATCAACTTGATTAAATTTTCTGAAGTATTTCTCTTTTGAAAATAAATAAATAAATAAATAAATAAATAAATAAATATATATATATATATATAAAGGTATAAACATGAAAACCAATCATAGATTGGCATGTTTATATAGAAAAGATAGGGTGAAAATCAGAGTCTCTCTGACACTCTAACTTTTCCCATTTTGTTTTTGCAAGCAACTGTTACAAAATCATAAGTTCAGATCCATAGTGCTTATGATCCATCTCATTTCATTTCACTTCATTCACTTATCCATCCATATTCCATTTCATTCATTCACTCATACTCTAATTCATTCCATATTTCATTCATCTCATTCCATACTCCATCCATCTCATTTTCATGTCAAAATTTAAAGTTTGATGTCTTGCTGTAAATGAATAAAACATGTCATGGATTGCAGGGCAGCTCTTATGTTCTTCCACTCCATTTCATAAACTGAATCCATTTCATCTCATCATCCACTTCATACATATCATAACACATCATCCATCTTCATTCATATCATATAACATTTCACCTATATTCCAAAAACACTCCATTCCATGATTAAAATACTCTACAGGTACATTCTGCAGCTCAACAGACATTCTGCAGCTGATCAGCCTTTCTGCAGCCAGACAGTCATTCTGCAGCTACAAATCTTGAAGGCACCAACCAACAGACATTAGAATTGCAACAAAATGATCCAGAATATCCATGAATAAGAAACATCAAGAAGAATTATGAAGACTCTTCCAAAGGTGAACAAAGAAGACAAAGACTACAAAAATCAAATGAAAAGCAGAGGTAACAAGTTTAGATTATAATGGCATTTCATAAAGTTTAGCATAGTTTTAGTTATGAATTGTTCGAAAAGGTTGTTTTAATTATTTTTATTGATCATGACCAATAAAGCCTCCACAAACTTTGGATTAAATCTCTCATTTCAAATTCCATACCCGACATCATTTAAGCAGTTCAAATGGTCGAAGTGTTTGAATTCTTCACGTCACCCAACAAAATCATTCAATGATGATTTTCTTTTCCGTTGTAAAAATCTCCGCCGTCTTTTCAATCATTAATTTGCTTCCTCCACCTCACTCCATTACCTCATTTCGTAACTACCTCCATCACTCCATTCTGTAGCCGACACTTCATTCCGCAAACAGAGATATCCTTACCACCGAGAGCAGAGCAAAAGGGTAAACGCAGAGGTATAGCAGCGTAAGAGTTTGAAGCCATTTGTTACCAAGAGACAGAGGTATAGCAGCGTGAGAATTTGAAGTCATTTACCACCGAGAGACAGAGGTATAGCAGTGTGGGAATTTGAAGCCATTTTTCATTGTCAACCAGAGGCATATCAACTCGAAGTTTGAAGCTGTTTTCATTTTCAATTAGAGGCATATCAGTCCGAAGTTTGAAGCTGTTGTCACTACCAATCAGAGGTATATCATTCCGAAGTTTTAAGCCATTGTCATTAAGAACTTGAAGCCATTTCAATTCAAAGGTGAAAGTTATTGTTTCAGAGGGTAGAAAAAGTATTAATCTGAACATTGAAGAAGCAATTATGGGTTTCATTGTAAGAACTGAACCAGTGGGTACAAAATACCTAGAAGGCTACCCTCAATGTAAAGAAATGTTGCAACAGATAGGATGGCTACAATTTTTGGAGAAATTTAATGGCTTCCACGAAGAATTCACTAAAACATTTGCAAGATCATTTCAACCTAGTTGCAGATTATCATTCAAAATATAAAGGATAAGCATAGAAATTCCACACACCGAAGATATAAACTTGATATGGATTGGTGAAATACCTAAACCAATAGCTTTTGAGACCTTCATAATCCACATTTTTTTGCAAGAATCAACAAACATTCTGCAACCAATAATCCATGTCATCAATTTTCGGATTTTACATGGAGACTGTCACGTAATATATGAAGTTAAATTTGTATATAGGGTTTGAGGGAACTTACTCCCATGGGACATCACCAAGAAGCATCCAATCTCCGTCTTTATCTTCATATGTAGGTACATATTATGAACCATTCAGCAGATCCATCACCTTGTTCTCGTTCAGACCGTGGGATCCACACTTCCTTGAAATCATTCCAACATTTTCCGATTCAATGGAATAGAATATAACATAAAGAATAAAGGCCCAAGGGAACCATTAGTACATGTTCGTACCCTTGTGAAGCAGTCGAACATATTGTGGAGTGCAGAGGTGAGATCATGGTAGGTGATGTACATTTTGAGGTCCACCTTTCTGAGATAGGGAGCTCTATCCATGCTCACTTTCACATACAGAGCCCTACCAGAAGACCCATTTTCGGTAGGCATTGAATTAACAACCAAGGAGTTTTTTCTGAAAGATCTAACAGGTGACCAGCCCACTACTTGTGCCCTGAATGTTAACAATAAACCAATATCTTAAAGATCAATCATCACATTCTCAGAAGCCCATGAATACATTTCCCCCACAAAGTAGATTTAAGCAGTACTTACTTGGGAACAGTAGCCATGGTGGTATCTAGTGTTGTTTGGGTTTATGTGGGTTTGGAATACTGATCAGAACTGCGAGAAGAGCCTTCTTCTATAGTATTTGAATTAAAATCTAAACTGTTTTTCCTAAATTATCTAACAGGTGGCCAGCCAATTACCTGCGCCCTGTGAACAAATAATACCTATAAATTAATATAATACTTTGTTTTTTCTTGCAAAGGTTACATCCATCTAATGCAAATATATACTGAATCAATGATTGTGCTATATAATTACTTGGGAGGAGGCATTTCTGAGCCATTAGCAGAGTTTCCTAATTGTTTTTCCTTGGTAGGCACAACAACCTGGGAGGGATTGGTTTTGTCAAACCAGGAGGTAACTCCTCAAAACTAGAATGTGTATTAGCTGAAGAATGTACATGCTTATATAGATGGGAGGTGAGGCTATTGGGATTCATCTCCCAATGACTCTTGGCCTTCCTTATTTCCTAATATTAAATAATATACAAAAATACAAATGCACACCCATCCATAGGATTAGGTGTCAACATTCCCCCCTTTAATTCGAAGGGATGTTGGTGAGTCCAAGCATCGATCTGAACTTTTCAAACTTTTCTCTTCCAAGTGCTTTGGTGAAGATGTCAGCAGTTTGCTCATTTGTGGAACAATGATGTAGATGGATGGTTTTGGCATGAACATGATGTCGAATTAGATGGTACTTTGTATTGATGTGCTTTGTTCGATCATGGAACTTTGGGTTCTTGGCCAACTTTATTGCAGAAGTGTTGTCGATCATGAGTGGAGTGGAATACATCTGTTTCATCTGCAAATCTTCCAGGATTTTCCGGAGCCACACAATTTCCTTTGTTGCTTCAACTGCTACCACATATTCTGCCTCGGTCGTGGAATCTGTTGGAACTGACTGTTTGCGTGATCTCCATGAGACAGCTCCTGATCCAAGACTCATGGTGTAACTTGTAGTAGACACCCCTGTTTCTTTGTCGCCATCAAAGTCTGAATCAGAGTATCCGATCAAGCTGAAGTCGCCTACCTGTGTATATTTGAGTCCAAAGTCTTGAGTCCCCTTCAAGTACCTTAGTACTCTTTTTGTAGCAGACCAATGTCCTTCACAAGGTTTTTGCATGAACCTTGAGAGGATTCCAACAGCAAATGAAATGTCAGGTCTGGTGGTGGTCAGATAGATAAGACTTCCTACAAGCTGTCTATACTTAGTTGCATCCTCAAATTCCTTCCCTTCAATAGATGTGAGCTTCAAGTTTTGTTCCATTGGGGTGCTTAAGGGTTTACAGTCATCCATGCCAAATTTGTTCAAGAGATCTCCAATGTACTTCTTTTGAGAAAGAAATATGAATTTAGGATGTTGAATTACTTCAATACCCAAATAGTAATGAACATGACCCAAATCAGTCATTTCAAAACCTTTCTTCAACTCTTTCTTCATGGATGCAATATAGCTCTCATTGTTTTCTGTTATCAAAAGATCATCTACATATACCACAAGATATACAACTGTTTTTCCAACTTTCTTAACAAACAAAGTTGCATCATCAAGATCAAAATGTTTGAAGTCAAGTTTGAGAAGATGCTCGGTCAATTTCTCATACCAGGCTCGTGGTGCTTGCTTGAGGCCATACAAGGATTTTACAAGTTTGCAAACTTTGTGTTCTTGACCCTTTATCACAAATCCTTCTGGCTGGGACATATAAAATTTCTCCTTTAGATCTCCATTCAAGAAGGCTGTTTTTACATCCATCTGATGAACTTTCCATCCAATCTGAGCTGCTAAGGCAAAGAGAGTCCGGATGGTGGTCCATTTTGCTGTGGGAGCAAACGTTTCTTCATAATCAATTCCTTCCTTCTGTGCGAATCCTTTTGCCACAAGCCTGGCCTTGTGCTTGTCAAGTGAGCCGTCTGCTTTGTACTTGTTCTTGTAGACCCACTTACAGCCAATTGGTTTCGTTCCCAAAGGCGGATCAACCAGCTTCCAAGTGCCATTCTTTATCAAGGCATCATACTCCTTCCGCATCGCTTCTTTCCATTCATCATGAGAAGCGGCTTCTTTGAAGGAAGTTGGTTCATGATCTGTAGACAAACTCAATTCACAGTTATAAGCAATATCCATATCAACAGGGGAATCAGAATTATCTACATCACCCTCGATTTCTTGAGTGGAACTTCTTGTTCCTGTTTTTCCAACCTCATCAGGATGAACATCCTCCAGTGTCTTTGTCAGCCATTTGGGGGGACCTTTCTGAGATGGCCCTGGCTGGTCACTTGACTGAGTTGGGATTGATTCCAGATTCAATCTCCCAATTCTGTCAATCACATCATCCAATGTGTCATCCGTGGTGGTTTCTTCATGTGGGGGAGAGTGTGGTTCAGGAAATGATTCCACAGTTTGATTCAATATCGGAATCCCCCCTTCAAGGTGTGGAATCACATTATCAAATTCTTGGAAAGACTTTGCATGTGTGAATCTATCCAGGCGATCAAGTTGCCGCTCAACAACCTTGTCACTCGTGGAAGATTCAAGAAATATGACATCTCTTGCTATCACAAACTTCTTATTTGCTTCATCATAGAGACGATATCCTTTGGAGGTATTGGAGTACCCCAAGAAGATACATTTTCTGCTTCTAGCACCAAGTTTGTTCCTTTGACCCTTGGGTATCAAGGCATAACAGGTGGACCCAAAGACCCTGAAATGCTTTACCGGAGGAATGTGGCCATGCCACATTTCAAAAGGAGTTTTGTTTCTAATTGAACTTGAAGGACACCTATTCTTTATGTAAACAGCACATAGAACTGCATCAGCCCAAAACATCAATTTTACGTTCTTGAAAAATAACATGGAGCGGACCATATTTAAAATAGTTCTGTTCATTCTTTCAGCTACACCGTTCTGTTGTGGATTATATGGCACAGTTGTTTGATGTTTGATTCCATGTTGACGAAGATAATTTTCAAATTCGTTTGAAGTGTATTCTTTTCCATTATTAGTGCGTAGAGAGCCAATATGTGTTTGTGCATCATTTTCAATCCATGCATGAAAATTCTTGAAAGTTTGAAAAGCATCAGACTTATTCTTCAGTAAGTAAATCCAACACATTCTGGTGTAGTCATCAATAAATGTCATCATGTATTTGTTTCCATTCGTAGAAGCAATAGACATAGGGCCACATAAATCTGAATGAACAAGTTCAAGTTTCCTATGTGCTCTTGAGTGTGAATCATGAAATGGCTGTTTGCTATGCTTTCCTAGAATACAAGCATCACATTCCTTAGGTTTCCTAGGAATTGTAGGCAGTCCATCAACACCATTTTTCTTCAACAAACGAAGGCTGTCATAATTTAAGTGTCCAAATCTAGCATGCCATAAAAGACTTGATGGAAATGTACCTTCATCATGATGTGAACTGAATGCAAAGTTTTGAGCATGAGCAGATGAACCTTTCAGCTTCAAGAGTCTCCCTTCTTCTATTCCCTCCATGACAAGTGAGTGATCTGATGCTGATTTGACCTCTGCCTTGCCATCAAACAAGTGAACTGAGTGTCCTTGCTGCCGGATTTCGATCAGGGACAACAAGTTTCTCTTCAACTCCGGGAGTTATAGAACCTCATGTAGGATATGATCAGGAAGACCAGGCAGTTTAAGCCTGACTGTGCCAAGCCCTGATGGCTTGAGTTTGGATTTATCTGCGAAATATACTGCTCCATCAACTTTGTCGGTGAATTCTTCAAAAAAATATTTTCTAAATGTCATGTGACATGTTGCTCCTGAATCTAGCAACCAATCATCTCTCCATGAAGTAAATGAAACATCAAATAGGTTTTCAGTTACTCCATTGTTACAATGCGCTAGAACAGAATGAGCTGATTCAACTGGTTTACCTTTGTCTTTGTCATCAATTTTACCTCTGTCTTGATTTGTTTGTTGCTGAGCTTTAGATTGTCTGCCCCCCTTTTCTCTGAAGTTTCTTCTTCGTCTTCTGCCTTCTCTTCCTCTGGATGGACCTGAAGCGTGTCTCTTTTCTCTCTATGCCAAGTAGGCAGCCTCTTTAGAAGATGAAGGGACTGTCATCTTCTTTTGAAGGAGGAGAGAAAAAAAACTCTGCTGGAAAATTTCTCTTGAAGGAGAGAAAACAAAAAAATCTTGCTGGAAAATGTACTGAAAAAACTCTTTGCTGCAAATATGCTGAATTTTAAAAGGACAGAAACACTTTGCTAAAAAAGCTGATTCAAAAAACTCAAGCTCTTTGCTAAAAATCTGAATTCTGCACAAAAAAAATGTATTTTTTTTTGTTTGGGGAAAAAAATTGTATGTGAAAAGATGATATGGAATGGAAGGGCGATATTGTGAAATGGTGATGGGGGGGGGGGGGCGATATATAAAAGGAATGGGAATTATATGACTATGGGAGGGGGCGCAATTATGAAAGGAGGAGTGGAATGTGAAGGGAAGGGGCGGAAATACCATGTATGAGAGCGGTGAGATAAACAATGTAAAACATAACACACCGCTTATTACATATCAATGGACTGTTTGTAATAAATACACAGCGTTTAAATACAACACAACGTTTATATACAATGTAAATGTAATACCATGCGTGGGCGGTATGGAATGTGGTATACAATCGACTGTGGAGGGAGCGCTGTATATGAATAACGTTTTATATATCTTTCGACAGAGTTTTAATATGTTTCGTGGAGGAGGGCCGACAGGGCATGGAAGGCAGTATGGTATAATGAATATGGGAGGGCGGTATTGTGAATACGGTGACAGCGCTGTATTAAAGGTGGTAATAGAAACGTGTGGTGGTAATAATAGTTAAAAGGGCGGAAATGAACATACAATAATGAGCGGTATTGATATACGACAGCGTATGACAGAAGAGCTCCTTTATAACTGTTACAAAGCGCTGATAGGGATGAAGCGGAGTGGTATATGACTATTAAAAAAATGGAATAGCATATGACAGCGGTATATATGAGTGGTATTATAGACAGGCTTGAGCGTACTACAACAGTGAAATATCAGCCACGAGCATATTACAACAGTGAGTGTAGAGGTCGATTGATATATAAGTGACAGAGGTGGTGTTAATAAACGCAGATGAAGGAGTGTAGGCCGAGGGTAGGGCGCTGGTGTATTGAATGGAGCGTATACACCAGGGCGTTGTGAGCAGGGAGTGGGAGGTGAGTCGATGTGAGGGAGAGGGCGTAGCGTGCAGAGATGGAGGTGTGTGCAGGGAGAAGAATGTGGAATGTAGGGAGTCGATGGAGAATGGAGGAGGCCCAAAAGGGCGTTACAAAAAAAAATTTGAAATTGAATCTGCAGAATGACAGAGTTGCAGAACTGCTGGAATGGCAGAATGGCAGAGCTGCAATTTGCAGATTGACAGAGCCTGCAGTCTTTAGGAGCTGCAGGAGCTGGAGCTGCGAATGCCAGGGATATTAGAGTAAAAAAATGCAGAATAACAGTCTAGCAATTAAGAGCAGCAAAAACTATTAAAAAAATATTGACTGAGCAAAGGATAGGGAGTTACACCACAGGGCAGAAATGCCAAATGTGGGGCTGGCTCTGATACCATGTCAAACCAGGAGGTAACTCCTCAAAACTAGAATGTATATTAGCTGAAGAATGTACATGCTTATATAGATGGGAGGTGAGGCTATTGGGATTCATCTCCCAATGAATCTTGGCCTTCCTTATTTCCTAATAATAAATAATATACAAAAATACATATGCACACCCATCCATAGGATTAGGTGTCAACATGATCCAACTGAAAATCTCACCAAATTATCTCAGATCATAGGAGCATCTGCCTATGCAGCCATTGATAAAGAATCTGAGGTACGAAAATTACTGAATGAGAAATAAGATCAAGTACAGGTCTTGCAACAACAGCTGCAACAAGCCAACGCTAATAATGAAGCACAGAAACAACTTGAAAATTTACAGGAGGACTTCCAACAAATGCAGATAGGATATCAGAACAGTTTCACTAAAAAAAAAAAACAGCTACAGGTTATGCAAGAGATGCACAAGGATGATCCCAAGCTTACATAATTTATCACAGAGTCTATTTCCTTAAATGATCAACTACTGCAACAACAGGAAATATTATGCCAAAGAATATCACAGTGGAGCTCTTATTGTGAAGAAGGTGATAAAATAACTAATCATGTCATAGACTTACGACATGATTATGATTTAACTGATAAAAGAGTTACTGACTATTTGGCTTGGCAAGAAATAGAGGAGGGGAAAAGAGCAGGTGCACCAATAATCAATGATAATCATAAAGAAATTATCTTTTATAATTGGGATGCACAAATCAGGAAAGCAGAGCAAGCAGCAGAAGAAGCATCCACAGCAGCAAGCAATATTATTGATTATATAAATAAAAATTTGCACAAGGAAAATCTGATCTTAGAAACTACTCCAGGGTACCTACCAAAAGCACAGCAATTGCAAACATACTGGAGACAGAAGGCTCAAGAAAAGGCAGAATCAATTAAAAGATTAACAAAGTTAAATTGGGATTCTTACTAGGCGTATCTGGTAAAACCACACAGCCAATGCATGACTCTCAAATATATCATCAATTTTTCCGAGAAGATGGTGCCAGCTCTTGTCGATTCCGTTTTCACAGGATAGTTAAAGTCTGAAGTTGGCCAGCCTACTCTTCTCAAATCAATGTTGAACACTTGCAATTTCAAAGAACGGATTCACAAGTAGTTAGTTGTTAAGTTTTAATTTTATATTTAGTATTAGTTTTGCTTTATTTTTGCCGAAAAAGAGGACGGTCATTTAAACTGTATCCTACATTTTTTTAATAAATTATTTTTAGATTTAGTTAGTATTATTTAAACCCTTCTCATGTATTTAGAGAAGGGTCCCGAAATTTGTCAAAAACTTGTCCTCAGAACATGCACTTTTGCACCCTCATAGGAGTTTTTGATGAATGAATGGAACATGATTTATTGATATCTGTGTCTAATATCTACTACTGATGTTGCACTTTTGTACTCTTAGTGGATGTTGGATTAAGAAGAGATAAGTCATTATTGCTTGAAGCTCATGAGTAGAACTAGTTATAAATGGTACTTTTATCTCTTAACCATTTCTGCCTTTGTGTTAAAGTGATATTTATGTTTATTTGTTTATATATTGATGCTTGAATGCTTGAGTTATCATTTGGCACTTTTGTATGGTGATATTTATTTATTTATGCTTAATATATGAGTAGCTTATTATGTGATATGTTTTTCACAACTGTTTCATCTAACTTTTTATACGAAGTGGTTTATCTTTATTGAATTCTTTGCTTATAACAGTTGAATGATCTTTATTACCAGTTTTTATTTTAAATCATTTTAGATCACATAATAGAAAGATTACATCCCGGGTTAGTTCTAGAATTAGATATTTCTATTCAAATTAGAATACAATTTGCATGTTATTAGATTAGAAATAGAATAAAATCATTTCACTTAGGAACTTTTTAGAAAGGAAATATCAATTCTCAACACACACACACACACATATTGGGAAACTAGTCCCATTATCCCTAGTCGGACCCACTACACCAAACGGAAAAGGAACTGCCATCCAAGGTCCGGACCGGGTGGGTGTCCCCCTTGTTGTTGACCCGATTTTCAGGGCTTCAACATATTTGGCACGGCCCCGAACTATGAATGGAAAGTAAGTCAAAATGTAAATACCATTCTGAGAGTAAATCGTCCTCACCATCTCCCCCGAATTCTCCATCGCACTTACAATTTTTAAATCTAAAGCCAGAAGTCGAAAGAACAATAGACACTGCCACAAACCTTGACTTTTCAAAAGAATCTGCTATTGAACCTCCTGAAGTTGAATCTTTGATTCATAAACTTCAGCGATTTTCAATATCACCTCAAAGATATGATAAATCTCAAAGCGGTGTGACTTCGCAATATAATCCTGCTCATCCCCTTACTAGATTACAGAGCGAAAAGTTCGGTGTTCAGCCAACTGAGTTACCTCT
Source organism: Pinus albicaulis (assembly GCA_034641835.2). Taxonomy (NCBI): domain Eukaryota; kingdom Viridiplantae; phylum Streptophyta; class Pinopsida; order Pinales; family Pinaceae; genus Pinus; species Pinus albicaulis. Next base: position 16,123 of record JAXQQM020062126.1, read on the forward strand.
ACCTACAAGAAAGAGAGAAAGGAAATCACCTAAAGAGTATAATAGTGAGACTCTTTCATCATCATCATCATCATCATCCATCTCAACCTCTTCACTGCGAAGTCAACCATCCACCCCTGCACTTCAAACTATTATCTGTCAGTCCACTGGAACTTCTACGTCTCCTTCTCAAACATCTGGAATCGTAATATCCTCGTATTACCAACCACAGGGATCGTCTTCTGTACTTTCCTCTATTAGTAGTTTAGCGATGGCTCAATCTCCATGGAATAATCCAGGGGCAGTCTTAATGCCTACGCCCTTGAGTCAATTACCAGCCCATCCTGAAAAATGGCTTCCTAAGTTTAATCCTAAAGCAGGCATGCTAGCGGAAGAGCATATAAATAAATTTATGTTGTGCATAAATCTCAATGGAGTTATTAATGAAGATGTTGTCATCTGACTTTTTCCCTATACTCTACAAGGAGCAGCCAGATCATGGTATTTTTCATTACCATCTGGGTCTATCACTAGTTGGGATATCTTCCAAGATCAATTTTTGACTAAGTTCAATGATGAAAGGTCTACATTGACACTGATCAATGACCTATCTAATCTTAGAGCTGAATGAAAAGAACCTATCAAGGATTTTAATTCACATTTCAATAAATTGTTAAATAAAATTCCTACTGCTTCCAAGCCTAGTGAAGAAGTGCGAAGTGAATGGTAAATTTCTACTTTACCATAAAACATAGCAATCTTCGTTGATAGGGCTAAAAAAACAACTTTAGCTGACAATATGAAGGAAGAAATAGCAGTAGAGAAACGTATCATTGCTTTAGAAAAGAAAAATGTGATAGAAGAGCGAAAATCCAAGAAAGTTACTTTTAAGGAAGATCCCAAGAAAAAACGATCGAAAGATCCATTTGATTTAGAAGGATTGTAGAAAGTTCTGAAAACCATGTCTAACAAAATGGTTGAAATTAAGAAACAAGTGGCAGAAACATCTTCTAAAAATTCTTTCAAGCCTTATAGAAGAAACCCTTCAACTGATTCAAAACTGCCAAATTCTATCACAAATGCTGAATTAGAAAAAGAAGAAGAGGAGACTGCTACTGAAGAAACTACCGATGAAGAAGAATTTGTAGAGGTACAAGGTATGTGGGATTTCATCTTCCCAAATGAGGAAGATCAAGAAGCATCCCCGGTTAGCACTCGAAGTAGAAATCAACTTGATCCTCCTCAACCTACTCCTAAGCCAAAGAGCACAAGCTCAATGACTAAGGATAAAGTTGCACCCAAGAAAAATACATCTAAAGCGACTCAAACTAGCCCAGTCCAAACAGATTCATCAACTCCATCAAAAACGTTGATCGTTTCGGATGAAATGGAGTATAATATCATAGAAGATATGAAGAAGACTAGGGCTGACATCACTTTTTATGAATTGAGCAAGTTAAAACACCAGCCAAAGGTACTTTTGAAAGAATTGCATGCTATACCAGAAAAACCTTTGCCAGATCCTGTAATATCTCAAGCTTCCAACGAGATGGGAAGACCTCCAACTAATGCGATTATTAAAGCTGATTTACAAAATATCGCTTTAATTGGAGGAAGGTCGAGATCTCATACTCCTCCATTTCTTCTTACTTATGAATTTTTCATTAAAAATTTGCATAATTGTTTAGTGGATTCTGGAGCTTCATCTAATATTCTACCAAAATGAATATGTGTAAAATTGAATATTCAACTACAAAAATCTGTTGTGCGCATAGTCAAACTAGATCAATCGCACATTGAAGTGATTGGAGAATTAAATCAGGTTACCATAAGGCTGTTATCTAATCCAAAGGTATGTCAAGTTATCGATATTTTAGTTGCAGATATTCTAGAATTTTATGGCTTAATTCTTAGCAGAGATTGGTCAGAAAAACTTCATGGATACTTCGCAACTGATTGGTCACACATGTGGCTTCCTTACAATGGTAAACCAAATCAGATAAAGGTTGAGCGAGAAAAACATCAGAAATACATAGTAATAGAATTGGAAGGAGAAAATGAACCAGTTGCATACAATAATAATATCATTGGCAATTATTCAGTTGATTCTTTCATAGGAAATTTCAATGCTCATACTTCACCTTACTTAGAACATTATGTTTTATCTCAAATAGAAATTTTTTCTCAAACAGATAGTTCTAAATGGATTAATTTTGTAGATACTCCTATAAATAAATCTTTATTTTGGAAGTTATTTTTTTATGGTTCTAAGTCTAATGAAGGAGCAGGAGCAGGATGCGTGTTGGTTAGTCCAGAGGGAAAAAAAATTATGCTAACTTGCAGACTCAAGTTCGATTGCACCAATAATACTGCAGAATACGAGGCTTTAGTCCAAGGATTATGCAAAGAAATCGGATTAGACATCAAATATCTATAAGTTTTCGAAGATTCTGAAATTGTAATCAAACCGGTATGCAATACTATACATTGTTTATCAGGTCATTTAAAGCATTATCAATCTTTAGTTCAAGATCTGACTGAACACTTTTTAGCATTTAATATTTCATCAATTCCCAGACTCCAGAATGTTAGTGCAGACCTCCTAGCTAACGTAGCTTCCAAGCTCATTCCTTTAGAAGACTATAGCCCTGATCGATTTTCAATCCAATTAATATTTAGACCCTCGATTCCTGACAACATTACCAATTGGAGGATTTTCAAAAATGATCCTGATATTGTAAGCTTCCTCACATCTGAAGGATCTTACACCAATCAGATAATTGATGAGGATCAACATGACAGACAATTGCAACAAGATATCACTACTAATGCTATGCCAAAGTCAGTATTCAAGTTAGAAGACCCTTATGATTTGAAAGATCGATTCAAAAGATCTACCAATTCAAAACTGTAAAGTTCAACTTTGAATTATGAATTAGTAAATCTAGGAACTGATACCAAACCACATAATATCAACCTAGGCCTCGGTCTAGCTCCTGAAGAAAAATTAGCATATGTTCGTCTTTTGAAACAATACAAAAGTGTCTTTGCTTGGAACTATGATGAACTCAAAACTTATGACACTTCTATCATCCAACATACTATCCCAATGATAAACGATGAAAAAACTGTCCAACAAAAGCTGAGAAAGATCCATCCCAATCTAGAAAATCAGATTAAATCTAAACTCAAAAAGTTATTAAAAGCCAAGATTATTTTTCCCGTTCGACATTCTAAATGGGTTTCCAATATGGTTCCCATTAGAAAGAAGAATGGAGACATTAGAATTTGCATTGACTTTCGAAATCTTAACAAAGCCTGCCAAAACGATAATTTTCCTTTGCCTCCTATGGAGCAAATATTACAGGCAGTTGCAGGATTAGAATTAATGTCCTTCTTAGATGGTTTCTATGGTTACAACCAAGTGTTGGTCCATCCTGGTGATCAATTGAAAACTACATTCAGAACCAAATGGAGCACTTATGCATATCAAAAGATGCCTTTTGGTCTAATCAACACTGGTGCCACATTCCAGAGAGCCATGGACATCGCTTTCAAGGGATTAGTTAAAAAATCAGTGGTAATCTACTTGGATGATATAACTGTATATTCCAAGAAACGAAACAATCATCTTAGAGATTTAAAACAGATCTTTCAACGTTGTCAAAGGTATGGAATTTCACTTAACCCCAAAAAATCATTTTTTGCATTAAGTGAAGGAAAACTTCTTGGATTCATAGTATCAAAATCTGGAATTCATATTGATCCTGATAGAATCAAGGAGATTTCTGAAATACCCTTACCTCACAACAAGAAAGCTATGCAATCTTTCCTTGGCCAGATTAATTTTGTAAAGAGATTTGTGCCATATTTTTCAAGAGTTGTATCTCCTTTACAAGCAATGATTATAAAGAATTCAAACTTCAAATTGGGCCAAAGTGAATATGAAGCATTTAATCTAATCAAACAAGCAATTGTTAATACTCCATCTTTAGCAACTCCAAATTTTTCCGATCCTTTTATTTCATATACATTTTCCTCTGATAAATCATATGTTGCGATACTCACTCAATCAAATAAAGACAAGGCAGAAGCCCCAATTTCTTTTTTCAGTTCAAATTTACAGGGGGTTGAATTGAATTATTCAGATGTAGAGAAACAAGCTTATGCTGTTTTCAAAGCAATTAAATATTTCAGACCCTTTTTACTTAAAACCCATACAAAAATCATAGTACCGTTTCCAGCGGTAAGAAATATTTTAGTTCAGAAAGATGTGGGTGAGAAAAGAGCTAATTGGGTTATTGCCTTACAAGAATATGATGTAGAAATCAAACCAACAAGTATTGTAAGAGGTCAAGGCTTTTGCAAAATATTAGCTAGAGCATCTCTTATTTCTGAAAAACCACTTGCAGAGATACAAATGTATGAGATAAGCCTAAACGATGTTGAATCATTATATGCTGATATCATATTTTATCTAAAGAATGGATATGCTCCTCCAAATCTCAATTACACCAAGAAAAGAGCTCTAAGGTTGAAGGCTAAACAATATCAACTTGTGAATGATGTTCTTTTTAGAATGAATTATGATTTTGTTCTCCTTAGATGTCTTGAGAAATCTGAAGCTGAAAAAGTTTTGCAGGAACTTCATGATGGGCCAGCAGGTGGACATTATGCTGGAGATGCTACTGCACATAAAATCGTTCGCGCAAGCTATTACTAGCCCACATTATTTAAAGACTCACATAGCTACATAAGGAAATGTCAATTTTGTCAAACCGCTGCTGGAAGACAAAAGAAACCATCATTGTCGTTACAACTAGTCAACATTGAACAACCTTTTGATCAATGGGGATTGGACATAATAGGTGAGATCGTTCCTCACTCTTCTAAGAAACATAGGTATATCATTACAGCAACTGATTATTTTACTAAATGGGTAGAAGCAGTTCCTCTCAAGACTGCTAATGCCGAGCATATCATCGAGTTCATAGATCAGTTCATAATCACCAGGTTTGGTTTACCTTTTGCTTTAATGTTTGATAATGCATCGTATTTTTCTGGTAATGCTATGACTGAATTTGCACTCAAAAGAGGTTTCAAACATAAATAATCTGCCAATTATTATCCACAGGGAAATGGGTTAGCTGAATCCACAAATAAAAACTTAATCAGAATCATTAAGCGAACCATTGATCAAAATCATAAAAATTGGCATAAGTCTTTAATATATGCTTTATGGGCAGATCGAATAACGCAGAAAGCCTCCATTGGCACTTCTCCCTTTAATTTAGTTTATGGGAAAGAAGTGGTTCTTCCAACTCATCTAGCAATTCCTTCTTTGGCCTTAGTTCAATATATTGATGAAGCACCAACTTCTTCCTTACAACTAAGACAGCTCGAAATAATTAAGCTAGAAGAACAACGAGAACATGCCAAAATAACTCATGCTCATCACCAATCATTAGCGAAAGCTTCTTTTGATTCAAACATGATATCCAGAAAGGATTTTTAGGTCAAATATCTAGTTTTAAAATGGGACAAAGCTCATGAGGAAAAAGGAAGACATACAAAATTTCAACGAATTTAGCTTGGCCCTTTCCAAATTGTAGAGATCATAGGTCCATCTACTTTTATGTTACAGGATTTAACAAGAAAAAGAGATTATTTACCTATTAATGGACAAATCCTCAAAAAATATTTTTCATAGGAGATAATTCTTCTATTTTGTATATTAGTTTTCTTTATTTTTCATAATAAAACCAATTGCTAATGGTTACATTTGGAATTCACGAAAAAGATACAAATTCTCTTTTAGATTTTGTTTTTTCACTTGTATAAATAGAATTATTCTAAGAAATTTATCATTATTATTGAAAGATACAATTAAAAGCTTTAAACCTAGAAATGACTCTAGTTTCAACCTTATAAATTTTGATAAAAAGCGAACTTTAGTGGGAAATTGTTTTATATCAGTCTAATGAAAGGTATCAATAAAAAAATGAAGATTCTTTGTAGAAAAGTTCTTTTCAAAAAAACTCTACCATTGTCGTCCAGAACTATCTTAAGGAAACATTGACTTCCTCCCTACCTAGAAAATTACAACGTTCAGGGAATAATCCAATGATACACTTTAACTTAAAGAGTAAGAGGTCTCATCACGAGCCGACTTATCATGATCATAGATATTATAGCCTGCTTAATTTGCCAATATTGCATACCACAACAGGGCAATGACTCAAGATTGTTGCAATCGAAAGGCAAGGGGTCTCATCACGAGCCAGCTTGTTCAGCAAAGTTATAAATCAAGTGAATCTCACTGTGATAAATTGGCTACCAAACCAAGACATTGTTCTTTAAGGATAAAAAGAAAATGAAAGAAATAAGTGTGGATATTTATTTCTCTTTGAAAATTGTATATTTCTCTAAGTAGGATACAGGATCATTGCTGGGTAACAGGTAACCCTGTCGAGGCTATAAACGCCTGCTGGTAGCAGTGGCTCTACCTACGACAAATGAGCATATTTAAAACTAATTTACATAGAAGCCTTTGTTTTAATCCTTATAAAACCTAGTAGTGACTGATATAGATACACGGACTAGCTTGAGGAAGTAAATAGTCAAAGTTGAATATAGAAGAAACGAAATATCATTAATAGATAGAAGCATAATGTACTTTGTCTTTCTATAATAAAGTTTGATTTTCTGGAAAATTCTCTATTTTTGAAAGTTTAGGAAATTCAAAATAAAAGCAGAGATAACTAGTTCTTCCAAGTGAACCGATAATTGTTGTGGCCAGTAACAACCCCCCTTCTTATTTAGTATTATCACTAATACTAAATAAGTGGGGACCTTTAGTAAATTTTTTTTTTTTAAAATCGATTAGTGCTTGTATTTCCTTTTTCAATAAAACTTACTATCGTAAACTTAGGAGAATAATCCTTGAAAAATCTTGAAAAATCTTAAGTTTTATGATAGGATAGAATAAAAATAATTCTTTAAGGAATATCGCATCGCAAAAAGGTGATGAATACCTCCTTATAAGCGGAATTCTAAAAATTGTGAGATCACGATGTGAAACTACGCACTAAAAGAATATCCATCGCATCACATGCTTCAAATGTCAAATGTTACGCTGAAAAATCTCACAACCATCGATGTGCGATGGCACATATCGCAAATCACATTTTGCAGAAAAACACATTAAGGGAAACTTGTCATTTGATACGCTCTGGCGATTTTGCGATATTGCGATCCAACGATTTTGCGATGTTATGATATTGTGGTATTGTGATATTGCAAATCCACAATATTGCGATCTGCGATATTGCAAAGCAAAACGCAGATCGCCTTATCGCAGATCTTTAAGGCTCATTATATGAAAAAATATTTCCATAAACCGAGACCTGGTTATATGCTTTAATGTTAATCAATGAATTGGTTGTCAATCATTAATGAAATATGGTTTCGTTCTGATCGAAGAGCTATTTCATGTAAGGTGGTATATTTTATACATCTTCAGCATTTAAAACTTTCTCATCACCTTTTTCCTATCATTATTCTCACTTAATTCGTAAACTGTAGGAGCGAAGAAGAGAGAACTATACAAAGCAGTATTCAGGGTATTATGGGAAAGAGAGACAAGGCTTTGAGTTCTGAAGATAAAGAGATGACGCCCTTGTATACAGACACCGCTTGTAACAAATAAGCTGGTATTACTATGTGGGAGGGCATGTATAATCTACTTTAGGGAGAGAACCCTAAAGTAATGAAGGTTACAGCTACTGCAGGCTCACATGGGTCTTCTGATGCATCCATTACAGAGCTAGCTTGTTCATTCTTGCACCGGATAGCAGCGAGACCCAAAATTATTCCATACATGGACATGGTTAAATGGGTACTCAACAGCACTAATATTACAAACCAACAGTTTAAGACTCAGCGTCAAGAGCTCATTGGCTCATTTACTCCACGTAAGGTCCCACCTTACCTACCATAATTATCAAAATGCGATAAATTTTTTTTTTAAATTTTTATTTATTTATTTATTATTATTATTCTTTATCTTATTTTATTATTATATAAATATATATATATATATATATATATATATATATATATATATATATATATATAGAATTTATTCGTGTCCTTTACACTACACCCTAATCTTGCCCGCGAGACCTGACTTTTCGCCAACACTCATTTTACAAAAAAAAAAATCCATAAATCGAGACCTGGTTATGTGCTTTAATGTTAATCAATGAATTGGTTGTCAATCATTAATGAAATATGGTTTCGTTCTAATCGAAGAGCTATTTCACATAAGGTGGTATATTTTATATGTCTTCAACATTTAAAACTTTCCTGTCACCTTTTTCCTATCATTATTCTCACTTAATTTGTAAACTGCAGGAGCGAAGAACAAAAAACTATACAAAGCAATATTCAAGGTATTATGGGAAAGAAATACAAGGCTCTGAGTTCTGAAGATAAAGAAATGACGCCCTTGTATACAGACACTGCCTGTAACAAAGACGCTGGTATTACTACTTGGGAGGGCATGTATAATCTACTTGAGGAAGATAACCTCAGATTAATGGAGGTTACAGCTACTGCAGGCTCACATGGGTCTTCTGATGAGTCCATTACAGAGCTAGCTTGTTCATTCTTGCACCGGATAGCAGCGAGACCTAGAATTCTTCCATACACAGACATGGTTAAATGGGTACTCAACAGTACTGATATTACGAACAGACAGTTTAAGACTCAAGGTCAAGATCTCATTAGCTCATTTACTCCACAAGATTTGAGACTCATGTATCATTTTCCGGAGCCACAGGCGACTTATAACAAACAGTTCATGGAGAAGTTTGTCAAAGAAAATGAAAACCTGGCAGAAAGCACCAAGGATTGGTCAAGGATAGACGAACCACTAAAGAAGGATAAACACGGTATGTATAGTACTGGTTCTCTCACTTCTCCGTATTGCTTTGCTGCTGCTATGCTCTGTAGGCTTTTTGGAAAGCCAGACATTAATAAGTTTTCATCTGAATGGCTACCGTTATTGAATGCTATTGTTATTTCTACTAGTGTGGATTGGGCTAAGATATTATCTGACAACTTAGCCACAGCTATTTTGAATTATCGGTCTAAAAGAACTGTTTCTCAGAGAATTTATCCCCCTTTTTACTTATATGCTTATGTGATGGATTCAATCTGTTATGTTTCTAAGTTTCCTTTAATGGGGTGGAAATGGAAAACCCAAGATCCCCTACCCATTCATGTTTATCACAAAGAATTGTGGGATTCAAAGTTCATTCCCTATTTTTACAAGATTTTCCATGGAATCATGTTGCCCCTGTACAGAATGTTATATGATAAATATGCTCCAAGGTTTTCTCCTGAAGCAGAGGTAGACATACTTCCTGTTGCGAGATGGTTTGGAGAAGAATTGTTTACATATGTTAGGGTATTTGGAAGTTTTGCTTCCCCTCATGTTTTACCTTTGTATGTCCCTGACAAACTCATGGCGCGAGAAATTGCTTATCAAACCTGCGGAGAAGGAGGTTTGACTAAAGATTTGAAGGACAAAAAGAAGGCTATCTGGCCACAATTTCCTGTGGCCTGTGGGGCCTTTTCACTATTTGATGTTGGCCATGCATTCAAAGAAGTAAACAATATTACATGTTTACATTTGTTCAAGTTTCCAAGAAGACCATTCGACCCCTATGATATTGTTAAAAATTTCACTATTGCAGTCAAGATAAGAGTGTTTTCTAAAGAAGATGATCTTTTTGATGACATGTTCCAAGAAAAAAGCACACTTAAAGAGGTTCTACATTCGGCCCAAATACAGTTTCCTCCAGCAGAATTTCAAGAATTCAAAATATACAGGGAAAGGAGGTTAACTACTATCCCTTTGGATAAATTACGCTTGGAACCCGTAAGGGAACCAACTCCTAGTATCAGTCTAAGTGGAAGTTCAGGTACAGACAAGTCTAAATCTAAGTCCAGGAAAGAAACCTCTGAACACTCTAAGAGGTCTAATAATGACCATGATAAAAGTGAAGGGTCAGTAAGGGATACTGCCCAGTCAAAAGAGCTTTCACAGCAATAGGTTTCAACCTCTCCACAGTTAAATCTTCCCCCTCTCATTGTATAGCAACCATCAGTCAGAACTGAGTTAGATAAGGAATGGGAGACATTCAATGATTTGATTAATATTGAAGGACAGAACACACGGACACCTGTGAGTAATGTGCAGACAACAAAAAATATAGTCACGGGAATAACTAGCAATGTCTCAGAAACGGAACATATTCCCATTACCCCATCCTCTGAACTCATGCTCAAAATAGAGGAAATTCCTCCTCTTGATGTATTTTATAGTCCACAACACAAGGCAGTGGTAAGAAGACAAAGGAAGAAAAGGAAATTGGAAAATGTGCTCTCTCATGATGCAGAACAATTAGATGTCTTATGGCAAGATCCTACTACTGATCCAACTGAAAATCTCACCAAATTATCTCAGATCACAGGAGCATATGCCTCTACAGCTATTGATAAAGTATCTGAGGTACGAAAATTACTGAATGAGAAAGAAGATCAAGTACAGTTGCAACAACAGCTGCAACAAGCCAACATTAACAATGAAGCACAGAAACAACTTGAAAAATTATAGCAGGACTTCCAACAAATGCAGATAGGATATCAGAACAGTTTGGATGAAAAAGAAAAACAGCTACAGGTTATGCAAGAGATGCACAAGGATGATCCCAAGCTTACAGGATTCATCACAGAGTCTATTTCCTTAAATGATCAACTACTGCAGCAACAGGAAATATTATGCCAAAGAATATCACAGTGGAACTCTTATTGTGAAGAAAGTGATAAAATCACTAATCATGTCGTAGACTTACGACATGATTATGATTTAACTGATAAAAGAGTTACTGACTATTTGTCTTGGCAAGAAACAGAGGAGGGGAAAAGAGCAGGTGCACCTATGATCAATGATAATCATAAAGAAATGCTTTTTAATAATTCAGATGCACAAATCAAGAAAGCAGAGCAAGCGGCAGAAGAAGTAGCCATAGCAGCAAGCAATATTATTGATTGCATAAATGAAAATTTTCACAAGGAAAATCTAATATCATAGACTACTCCAGAGTACCTACCAAAAGCACAGCAACTGCAGACAGACTGGAGACAGAACGCTCAAGAAAAGGCAGAATCGATTAAAAGATTAACAAAGTTAAATTGGGATTCTTACTGGGCATGTTTGGTAAAAACACACAGCCAATGCATGACTCTCAAATTTATCATCAGTTCTGCCAAGAAGATGGCGCCAGCTCTTGCCAATTCCATTTTCACATGACAGTTAAAGTCTGAAGTCGACCATCCTACTCTTCTCAAATCAATGCTGAATACTTGCAATTTCAAAGAACAGATTCACAAGTAGTTAGTTGTTAAGTTTTAATTTTAGATTTAGTATTAGTTTTACTTTATTTTTTGCATAAAAAGAGGACGGTCATTTAAACCGTATCCTACATTTTTGTAATAAATTATCTTTAGATTTAGTTAGTAGTATTTAAACCCTTCTCATGCATTTAGAGAAGGGTCCTGAAATTTGTCAAAAACTTGTCCTCAGAACATGCACTTTTGCACCCTCTGAGGTTTTGATGAATGAATGGAACAGGATTTATTGATATTTGCGTTTAATATCTGCTATTGATGTTGTACTTTTGTACTCTTAGTGGATGTTGGATTAAGAAGAGATAAGTTATTATTGCTTGAAGCTCATGAGTAGAACTAGTTATAAATGGTAATTTTATCTCTTAACTATTTCTGCCTTTGTGTTAAAGTGATATTTATGTTCAGTTTTTTATGTATTAATGCTTGAATGCTTGAGTTATCATTTGGCACTTTTGTACGTTGATAGCTATTTGTTTATGCTTAATATATGAATAGCTTATTATGCGATATGTTTTTCACAACTGTTTTGTCTAACTTTTTATACAAAGTGGTTTATCTTTATTGAATTCTTTTCTTATAATAGTTGAATGATCTTTATTACCAATTTTTATTTGAAATCATTTTAGATCGCATAAGGAAAAGATTACATCCCAGGTTAGTTTAGAATTAGATATTTCTGTTTAATTAGAATAAAATTGCATGTTATAGATTAGAATTAGAATAAAATCTTTCACTTAGGAACTTTTAGAAAGGAAATATCAATTCTCAACACACACATACACATATTGGGAAACTAGTCCCATTATCCCCAGTCGGACCCACTATACCAAACGGAAAAGGAGCTGCCAAACAAGGTCCGGACCGGGTGGGTATCCCCCTTGTTGTAGACCTGATTTTCGGGGCTTCAACAGGCTCCAAGACTAGTAACTCAACCCAACAGTTGTCCATCGGGCACCAGAGTGTTTGTCCAACCAAGGCTTCTAGGACTAGTAACTCAATCCACAGTTGTCCGTTGGACTCTAGAGATTTTTTCCAACCAAGGCTTCCAGGAACTAATAACTCAACCCAACAGCTAAAGGAATCATGAGAACCAACCAGAAAACAATAAATGGAAACAAACCCACAATACCATGGTTGTCCAAGAAATGGCAAGGCTAGGCAAATCCACATGCATACACCATGCATGCCAAAACTATTGAGGAAATCATACATGCAACTCAGTACATGCACCCAAAGCCTGTTGTAGATGATGATATCGATGTCCTCTTGTGCTTTCCTTCTCTTTATTTTCTTTCTTGATCCAAATATCCAAATATGCCACACTCTCAAAGAGTGCTCCAAGAATACTCTAAGTGTTCAAGAGTATGAGTGAGAGAGAGAGAATAATGAGAGCTCCAAAACTGAACTGACCAAGCCTTTCCCACTGATCCTCAAAAGCGTTTTTATTAATGAGGCCTCTAATTTCTTCATTTTCCATTATTTTCCTTCAATTTCCTCCTCACATGCAACCTGTGAGCTTTCACATTCCTTTTCTGCTAATTTCCATTATTTTCATAAATAAAATTCCAATTAATGCCTCATGCCTTTCCAAATCCTTTGCCTTTGCTAATTTCCTTAGCCATAATAACTAAAATGAACACCCGCTAGGATGTTTTGCCCACCATTCAGCTTGAAATACGTGTCCCATCACCATGGTCTTATATATTTTTACATGGATTTTTAACCAGGGTTTTTACAGAACCCTCCCCCTTGGGGGAACACCATCCTCGGTGTTCAATGACACCTACAAACCAGCAAACCACTGAAAACAAAATATGTTGCCTATGGAGCTTTATAACATAGCTCATTACAGTATTTACAATGAATAACCTGCTAAAACATGATAATCATATTGTTTACTAGAGCTTTATAACACGACTCATTATGGTATTTACAATCACAACCACATATAATTATGCACATTTTCTTCAACCAACAAATAGCCATACTTTTTATGGAGATTTATAATCTAGATCAATACAGTATTTACAATAATATACATATATACAAATGTACACATTTTCTCAACCAACAAATAGAAGTATGTGATGCTTGTATCAAACACAAGGGAATCCAGAGGCTCACACCTCCACCCTCAAAGTAGTACCAGGATCCACCTTCTTCCTAGGAAGTCCAAAATCCACTATCAAAGTCAGATCTGCATCCAATTTCCAGCGCTACAATCATGTGCCACTTCTCCACTCAGTGAACAGTTACCACCTCATTGTTCCATGGCACACTCTCAATGTGCATTTGATTCCATCTGGTAATGTTAATGATAAAAAAAAATCCATCCTAGTCTTCCCTTCTCTGTTACACAATCCTTCGGGCAATCCGATCACCCCTTCCATGTATTCACTTACCTTCTAAGTTCCGCTAGCACCCTCATCCCAGGTAGTCCATCCCTTGGCAAGGCTTCCTTGCATTGGAAGTTTGAACAAACAAGGCATATACCTGCCTCAAAACCATCATATCAGTCATAGCATGCTCATGGAAATCAATGGACACTATTGGGCACCAATGTCCCACAATGGCCCTGCTCCTGAAGTGCTCTACCAACAATATCTGATGCTTGTTTCGATTCCTTTTGCTGACACTGCAAGTTCTTGCAACAGATTTCAACCACCCAACCGGGAATTTCCTTGCTTCTTGTACCAAGCACATAACTTCCATTAGATTCAAAAAAAATTAAAATAAATTCACATCATACCTCATTGGTATCTCGTCAATAAGGTACACTTTTAATTCTATTCACTTCCTGTCACAGAAGTCAAACTAGTTGTTTGATCAAATCATCATGTATAAACATATCATATCTAGTTAGCTCAAAATGCAACCACCATAGATAAAAATCATAAATCACATGCAATCATCATAAACCATAATCATAAATCACATGTAACCATCATAAGTCAAAATTACATATCACATGCATAATAAAATATCGATGCTTATCCTTCATCGATCCTTAGTTCTGCCTTTATTCTTTCTATAAACATATCAAATCGGTCACCACACCCGAAAAGAACCCAGACACAATGTTCAACACTTACATACACCACACAATACGTACACCCACACCTAGTGTACAACACAACCCAATACATATACATATATAGAATACAACACAATGAATACATATGGCATGATACCACGACTATACCATGCACATACATAGTATTGCATGCCCGCAACAAAACATGTACGACATGCACATAATACCACATGTATACCAGTACCATATGCATAATATGTACACATTACCACATGTATACACACTACCTGCACAACGTGTGAACAACATCACATGTACACAACACCACCTACACAAAGTGTATATAATTCCAAATGTGCACCACACCACCTATATAATGTGTACACAATACCACATGTACACAGCACCACATGCACATGTACACGACACCACCTGTAAAAAAAGTACACAATGCAAAATGTGCACCACACCACCTATACAATGTGTACACAATACCACATGTACACAGCACCACATTCACCACATGTATACGACACCATATGTACATAGCACCATGTGCACAACATGTACATGCACTGCCTACGCACAGCACCACATGTACAACCTGTACACATCACCACATGCATGCAATACCATGTGTATAATCATGTACAAAACACCAAATGCACATAGCACCATATGTACATCACGCACACAACACCATATGTACATATAATTGCATATTCAACATGTACATAGCACCATCTTTACCTGGCACTGCATATGCAACATTATATATACAATAGGCACAGAACATCATATGTACACAATACTACATATGCAACATTACACATCACCATAGGTACAATCATTGAATATACAACATGCACAACATATACACAACAATAGAATTGTACAACCATAGACCACACACTTCCCCACAAGCAACCTTACTTCTAGTGTCTTTCCACTATCCATGCTCACCCTAGCATGTCGCAAAGAAAACTTCTTTCACTTCGTTGATGTACCTCTCAGCATTGTCTGTCCATAACATAAAAATATGCATAGTACAAGCATATAATATTAATTCATTTCTACATGATACTGACCTCATAGATCTGTCAAGGCTACTGTGCCACTTGATTCCTCATAGCCAGGAACATCTTCATGCCATTCACTTGCATAAGCAATCATTCCTCCATAGGAATGATCCTTGAAAACCTTTTCATACAGTGACATAGATACATAGATACATACATATATAATCATTAGCATAAAACAATCATGATCCTGTCATACAATTGCATAAATACTCACATACATGTTTACATATATAAACATCAACAAAATCATGATCAAAACGCCATTTCTATATATCATAAGGTCTAGGTTAAGATAACTTCATTATTTGTGCACATCATGCACAATGTTGAGAACAATAGTTCCCAACATAGCCAAGGAATCTAGCACCTAATTCATTTTACCTTCCTTTTTTCCTTTTTCATTTCTATACTGCCACCATCCATTTACCACAATGGACCCAACCAGTCCAACCAGCTATGATACTCTTACCTTCTATTGCACTTACTCATGCACTAAGCTTCATCCAAGTATTTCATTACCTGTTGGGTACCACAAATCTCTCCCAAATCTCCATAAATTTTCCTCTTTCCTAACCAGTCCCTAAGACTCTCAAACAAAAGGCAAGAACAAGAAATAAACAAGAATAAATCCATGAAAACCAAAAGCAATACGAAACCACAACAAAGTGGAAACTCCTTGCACCAGAAATAATCAAAACCAAAAATCAAGCACAAGCAAATCACAAAAGACCAAAAGCACAAGGCTAGTAACAAACACCATTACTCAATCCCCATGGTTCCCGAGGAAATCTCAACCTACCTTCTTCAATATTTCATAACAGTCTATCTTTCCATGTAATTCCTGCATCATACTCCCATAAACATATAATTTTCAGTGCATAAATCAACATACAACATGTTATTTACCTTACCATTTTGTTCCAAGCATGCTGGCCTGTAACTGAACACACATGTCAACCATATGTACCTAACATCAAGACAACATATCTTTCAATTTGAAATCAACTTTTACCTAGACTAAAAACCATGTCATAGCCAATAATCAACTCAAATTCATCGACCATAATACATAATGTTACAACTATCACCTACTTACACTCAAGTATATACCGAATGTCTCAACACATGTGTTAGCACAACCATCTTAAAGTAAGATCATTCCTTCATGAAATCTTATAGATACAAACTCATATCATGCAATTAATAAAATATTCAAACAACTTGCAAACATACCATGCCAAATAGATCAACTAGATGACATAATTAAACACTCAAAATAGTCAAGCACCAAGTATACGACATAAGCAAATGCATACCTCAATGTATCTCAGGGGAGGCTATATTGTCTACACAATCAATCTAGATTAGTACAATATAACTTCACAACACCTCAACTCAACATAAATAAGATGAAGATATCCATAAAATTAACCAACTAACATGTTCGCATCATAAACTCATAATCAGTTGTCATTCATACATAACAATCACATATGCATGGTCAACCTAAATTAGTACAATATAATACCACAATTATATCAATTCATACATGAACATAATAACCCTAACCATCTACATAAGCCAATCTAAGGAAATATGGTACATATAACATCAAGATCTTATTGAAATAACCCTAATCATCAAGTTACTAGCATATACCAATAACAAGCTATATATCACGCTCATCAACAACATGTAACCTAATCATCAAGCTAACTAGCATACCACAACAATAAATTAACATATAACATGCTCATCAACAATGTATAACATAGTATTTGAGCTAACTACAAGTTAACATATTCATCAATGACATATAACATAATCATCAAGTTAATACCATGTTTGACTAACCAACACATGTACATATGATCATGTTAATTAACTAGCATCTATCATGTATGTAACCATAACTTCAATAGAATGACAGGAATACACATAACCATAGTAATAATATAATTACAAACATATAGTAACTCTAATTCTTGCAACGACCATTAATCACATGCCTAAATGCCAAGCATACAACTTGCATGACGATCTTCTCTTGCCTCGAGGTCCAATGTTGCAGCTTCGCTTTGATGAATTTCATATCCTACTCTATCTCATCCAACACATTAGCATCATAACATACAAATATCATCATGATGGCCTAATTGCGTAAAATGACCTTATGCATAATAACCTTAACCAAACCAATGAAAACTTGACCATAAGCACCCACTTGACATGTATAAACAATCATGAATGACCAATGCATGTCCAACATATAACCTCACACAAGAAAGCATACATGGAAAACATTCAAGCATGACCAATATGTGACCTAGAATAAACAAGCAATGCATGTACAATATGTAGAAACATGTAAGCAAGCATGCACGGATAATACATAAGCGATAACAATGCACAATCAGTCATACATCCATGACAACATATTAACGACAACACCATAATCACTTCCATGGTGACACCACTTCCACCATGGTCAACACAACATGGATGTATCAACCACATATAGACCACAAGGATACTAAACACATATGCAACCAACATAAATGCATGATCCACACACCACCCATCAGTCTAAGAGTTGAACCATGCTCTGATACCATTCTGTGGTATCATATATCACACAAAGAGAACAGAAACCAAACACCACCATCATGCATACACAAAAATCACATATAACATAAGCATGAGGAACATATATGAAATTTACATGTATGCACGAAAAACACACACAGCCCAAGGAGAGTGCAACCACGCTCTTATACCACTTTGTAACACCCTCTTCCCACATCTACCCAAGTAACTAGCCAACAGGGGTAAACATGTGACGAGAGGCTACTAATATGAGATTCAACCTCCTATATGACCTTAATGAAGTGGAACTGACGAAAACACCAAAAACACACCTTGAACTGCAACATTTACATCCCATGAGGTAACCCAGCCTTGCAGGGCCCTGTTCCCTGAGGGGGGACTGATTTTTAGCCCCTTTAAGGCTGAGTCATGGGATTTTAAGGGAAAGGCAGCAGATTTAGACCCTAGAGATGTGGGCTAGCCTTTTCAAGGTAGCGGATCAGGCCCAAACAACAAATTTTCTGCCTGTAGCTCCAAGATTTGTGCCACATTTTCAGCCCCCGAACCCAGGTCACTACCCAGAACTTCTTGTAACTTCAGGAGAGGCTAAATAACATTAAAAAAAACATATGGAATTAATCACATCAATAGGAACTCATTTGACCCCACCCATGCATGACATGCTTTTCGTCAAACATGTCACAAACATAGCATCTCTAGGTATAAACAACAAATTTTAACAAAGGAGTCTCTTTCTTATCTAAGAATGGATAAGAAGCATTACTCCCCTACATCATCAGCTCCCATACAATCAATTTTACCATAGATATATTGTATATTATTTTACAAGTAAAAACATGGAGAGAGCCATACCTCATCACTCTCACAATACATGCTCATAACTAGCATAATACCAACAGAAATACGATGGATACATCGGCAATAGAATCCATCTATAAACAATTTCATAGACACATCAAATACCAAGGCAATGAACCTTTCATTAATGAATTTAAAAACCAACCCGGAATGGGACTTCCATGTTCCACCCAACCATAGACATGGCTGAGCCAAATCTCACTTCATCAAGTCACCCTCGTGCCATATTCCAAGCATGAATTTGGGACTTTATCAAACACATCAATCAACACCAAATTATGGATTTGAAGACCACACCGTCTCAACCCCAAACCAGTTATTCCACATTATGGTCGGACATCACAAACCATCATGGATTGGTCTCTATCCAAGCTGCTCTAGGGCTCCAGAGTGTTTGCTCCAACCAGGGCTTCTAGGACTAGTAACTCAACCCCAATTGTTATAGGGCTTCCACAACTAGTAACTCAACCCCAGTTTTTTCCAGGCTTCAAAGTGTTTGTCCAACCAAGGCTCCAGGACTAGTACCTCAACCCAACAATTATCTGATGAGCTCTAGAGCATTTTTCCAACCAAGGTTTCTAGGACTAGTAACTCAACCCACAGTTTTATGTTGGGCTCCAGAGAATTTTTCCAACAAAGGCTTCTAGGCACTAATAACTCAACCCAATAGCTAAATTAATCATGAGAACCAACTAGAAAACAATTAATGGAAACAAACCCATAATACCATGGTTGTCGAGGAAATGTCAAGGCTAGGAAAATCCACATGCATACACCATGCATGCCAAAACTAGTGAGGAAAAAATACATGCAACTCGGTACCTACACCCAAAGCCTATTGTATATGTTGATCTCGATTTCCTCTTGCACTTTCCTTATCTTACTTTCATTTCTTGATCCAAATCTCCAAATATACCACACTCTCCAAGAGTGCTCCAAGAATACTCTGTGTCTAAGAGTATGAGAGAGAGAGAGAGAGAGAGAATAATGAGAGCTCCAAAACTGAACTAACAAAGCCTTTCCCATTGGTCCTCAGAAGCCTTTTTATTTATGAGGCCTCTAATTTCTTCATTTTCCATTATTTTCCTTCAATTTTCTCCTCACATGAAACTTGTGACCTTTCACCTTCATTTTCTCCTAATTTCCATTATATTCATAAATAAAATGTCAATTAATGCCTCGTGCCTTTCCAAAGCCTTTTCTTTTGCCTTCGCCAATTTCCTTAGCCATAATAATCGAAATAAACACCCACTAGGATGTTTTGCCCACCATTCAGCTTGGAATACATGTCCCATCACCGTGGTCATATATATTTTTACATGGATTTTTAAGCAGGGTTGTTAAAGTGAATTAATATCATTGAGCTTGCTAGTGGAGATGGATCTTAGCCATTGATTTAGCAATCTACACATGCACAAGTTCCATATATGTTGGAAATGTCTCTAAATGGGATATCCAGCTAAACCCTTAGTTTCCTTATTGATGTTGAAGAATAAAGAATAAATTCCCTTAAAAATCCTTGACCTCCTGTTAGGAAGCAACACATTGTAGAAAAACAATGGCAACAAGAGTGGCACACTTACCAATCTACCCCTAATCTTGGCACTCTTGACATCATTTCAAACAATATCCTTAGGCTTGACATCAATGACCACCGCTACCATGAATTTACATCAATGACAACACGTGTTTAACATCAATCACACTCCTATATGTTCTTTGCTAATGTGGAACAAGTTACAATCAAAATTAATGGAACCCATTTTCCTCCTAATGGCCAATTAGAACATAGCTCGATAGGCAACTAAGGGTCAATTTGACTCCTTCAAATCTCAACTAGAGATACAAATTTGACCCCTATAGAGTCTCCTTCCAATTCCCCATGTGGCTAGCCACTTTTTCATGAGAAATGGGGCCTAATATGGCATCATCACAAGCCATGGTGCTCAAACATGCTAAGTCAACTTTTAGGAGGCATAAATTTTACAGATGAACTTTGATCGATGTGATTCTTACATTGTTGGATGTGTATTTTACTTTAGAACATAATAATAGGATATAAGCTTAAGTGGGAAATTTTTACCCCAAAAAAATTCATTTAAGGCCTCAAAATGGCCCTGGAATATTTCATACACCATTTCTTCAAATTGGGTGCACCTGATAAACTACTCTTGCAAGTTTATTCCTCTAATTTTTCAATTTTGAAAGGATCAAGATAGATGAAAAACAATATAATAATATATTTTGGATCAGAAATGTAATAAAATTATAGCTTGTATCCTCCTCCACTACATCCAAATCAATTTATAACCAATCCAATGGAAGAGGACCCAAGTTATATTAGGATAATTCCTATGCACTTTCCTAGCAATTGGAATGTTGATGTGGAAATTTCAGTTGAAGTGACATTAAAATCCCTAATAGCTATAATTTTAATTCATTAATCTACTATAGAGATGAAGACAAGAAATTACGATTTGGAGGATCTCAAGGATCATGGATTTTACTCCTTGAGCTTGAAGTCATATCTAATGGTTCACTTTCCTAAAGGAAAATTATTGCCCTCATTACTCAGCTTTGGTGAAGTTCACTTAGGTGTGTACCAAGTATTATGAATTCCTTTAATTTTGGTGGTTTAGATTCAAATGTATTTTTTTAAGATAGGGGTTCCATTAGAGGCATGTTGTTTGGTTAACTAATGAATGGTTATTTCCCTTGCAAACCCGTAAGCTCTCACTAGGAGGAGTTTAGATTTGGAGGCTTGAAAACTAGGGAAATGAATAGGTGTGTGAAGACGAAATTAGAATCAATTAATTTTTAGTTAGGATATAATATTAAGCTCCATAAAATTATTAGCCTTTAGAACTCAGCAATTGTGGCTTTATTCACAAGCAAGCAGATGAATGGAAAATACCTCAATCTCGGAAAAGGGGAAATTTTGTAGGGTTGTTAGGTTACTTTCCACATAGTATGGTCTTGGTTAAAAGTTGGTAGGTATGGATTCTCCATTATGGAGAAGATGCAAACAAAATCATCAAAACTTGTTGAACATGGGCCTTTTAAGCTCTCTTTTTAAATATGTGATACTTGGAATTTAATGCAAAAATGATCCACATGGATTTTGTTCCAATTTTGATTAGGCTCCTAAGTTTCCCACTATTCGTGTGGTTTGATAAATTCTTCAAGGAAATTTGAAGTTCCTTGAAAATATACCATGATATAGAAAATTTATATAAGGATTTCGTCTACATGGGAATGATTAGAATTATAGTTGTTATGGAGCTCTCAAAAGGTTTGGCTAACTCAATTATAGTTAGTGAATTCCCTGCAATTTTTAACCAATATATTGATTATGATGAACTTTCATTTAGGTGTGGTGGATGCCATGTTTATGGGAAATTTGTGAAGGAAATTTTGATCCCCAACAAAAGACAAATATGGTCTTGTAAAGATAAAAAGGAAGATGGAGGAAATTCTCAAATCCCTCTTAAAAAGGTAAAAGATGTCAATGGACTCTCAAGCTCTAAATATCACAATCTTTAAATTTCCTCCATTCAATTATCTAAGGGTCATGTTTACAAAACATACCATAAAACCTAACTATGGGTATCTTGTAGCTTATGTGTAAGAAAATTTATCCTCGTTCATCTATACCTAATAAGAAATATAAGCAATTGTTTTTGGTTCTTAGGATGTTGGGTTAGAAAGTCCTATTAAAAACAATCTAGGTGATTTCTAATCTCTTAGATATAAACATGCTCACCTCCTCCCCATATCCCTCTTGATGGTTTGGGTGGCACTCAAGTGGAATTTCCTCCTACTCCCAAATTTTCTTTAAACTCTCTTGGTCTTTCTATTGATTTGACTCCCACAAAGACCCCCAATACTTTGATGTTCTGAAGTATAATCTTAAACCCAAGTTTATATTAAATCCAATCTCCTCAAGTAAGGTAGTAGGATCTATAAGGATTCTTGAATAAAATTCTTCGAGACCTCTTAGGGAGGGAGAGAGTAATTATTATCTATGGATTAGAATAAAGGAAATTCTAAAGTTAGAAGTGGTAGACAAATATCTTTGATTGGTTCCCTTAGATAAAATTCCCTTGGGATGTTTCTTAATGATTTTCATCACCTTAAACTATTGAGAACTAGCCAATTCATCCAAAAAAGTGATGATAAAAAGGTTGATAGATACTAACAACCCATTTATCATCTTCCTACAAGAATTAATGACCAATGATGATAAGGTGGTAAAGGGCCTATCAAATCCTCTTAAGGTTTGGGAATTTAGTTTCATTGATATCCTAAGAAAATCTTGGGAAACATCATGGGTTGGAAGAAAGGATATTTCTCATTTTATAATTATTAGGCTTTTACATTAATTCTTGGGACTTCTTTGTACTCCCTGACTTGCAAAATAAATTGCATGTCTAAATATTTATATGCCCTACTCATATGGACAATAGTATTGGGAAGCCTTCTTTCAAGGATATTAGTTTCAAAGAGGTTTACTGGTTGTTGAAGGAGATATAAATTTATCAGTGGGTGTCTTATATATATGGGAGCCTACAACCTAGGTGGATACCATATTTTATTTCTTTATAAATAAATTGGAGTTTGCGGGTTTTTTAAACATTATGCTTGCAAAACTCTATCCAACTTTGATAAACATGAGAATAGGAGAGGCCCAAGTTTCAAAAAGGATAGATTGTTTTTTTTTTCTAAAGTGTTTCTTATGAAGCTCTTAGGATTTGATAGTGGGTCTCTACTAGAGGGGATTCAAACCATGACCTTATAATTTTTGAATTGACCCCTTCCTAAGGGAAGTTACCCAACCCTTTAAACTAAACCTAGAGTAGTTAAAGGATGATTATTTCCTGAAAAAAATTAAGGAGGTATAGAAACCTATTTTTGGTTCTTATTTGGAATCTTCCCTATCTAGTTTCACAAAAACCTAAAAAGTGGAAAAAGGGGTAACTCTCAAGTGGCCAGTGAAGAAGATGAAAAAATATAAATGGCTTCCTTTGAACATTGAAGAACGTCTAGATTTCTATTACAACATGGAGGCATTACATTCTTGATATAAGGCCAAAATAATAAAATAAAACTTATGGAGGATAAGAAGAGAAATTATAATAGATAGATAAGAAGAATGGAGGACAAACATTTGAGTTATTCTGTTGTAGGTAGGAAATAAGAATACAAGGTTTTAGTCACACATTTATAAATTATTGTAAAAATATTTTGGAGAATTGAAAAGAATGATGGATCTTGGGATAATACTTTCCTAAAATGGTACTTGAATAGTTAAATTACTTGTATTCCCTTTTCAAAGTGGAAACCAGAGTCACCATTGCAATAGTAATTGGACTAGAAATATGTTTCCCTCAACTTTTTTAGTGAAGAACACAATAAAAATCGGCCTACGGGTGTTAGGTCCTTATATTACTAGTGTAGTCCCTTATTTTTGTTATTGTAGCCCCCTTATTTTTATTTTCGTACCCCTGTAACCCCCATATTGTTATTATTTTTCCCTTACATTATTATTACTAGGTCGGCTAGGATTATATTATGACCCCATGGACTCCTATATATAGAAGGAGGTGTTTTCATTTGTATCATCCAAGAATTGTTCATTTATGTAATGTAAAGGAGGTTTCCCCATCAAAATGGCTTATTTCAAGGCATTGATCTCTCTTTTATTCTATTTTTGGAGCTGGTTTCATAACATTTGGTATCATAGCTTTGGATTCAAGGGTTTCGTTGCTCCAAACAGGTCATTGTGGAATTTTCGCTAAAATTTTTTTTATACGAAAGTTCAGAAGCTTAAATTTTTACCACGTGAAGCTAAAATCCTAGGGAATCTCTTGAAAAAATTTTAGATCTTGGTTCACAACATTTTAGGAGATATGATCTGTGGAAGTTAGGATTTTTTCATGCTCTCGAATTTCATCTCAAAGAGGTGACCGTGGGAAAATCGTCATAAATCTCTCTCTTTGAGCATCGGATTGGAATTATATAAAAAGTGGCCGAAATTAAATGGATTGTAGTTTTCTTTGTATCAATTTCAGAGCTGAAGGAGAAAACAGTGACATGTGGAATGTTGTACAAGTGCGCTCTACTGAACCAATCCATAATTAGCTCATTTTGGGAGATTGGGAATAACTTTGTCTTGATGCATCCAAATCAGGTCAGAATTATGGCATTCGAAAGAAGATTCAAAGGGCTACTACATGACCAAATTTCAAATATTGAAGATCTAAAATCACATAGATAATTCAGTTTCAATATCGAGCTCTTTAAAAGCAAGAAAAAGGTGTGTATTTTTTTTTCAAATTGCATAAGTCTTGTTTGAAAAATCAATTTGAAGTGATTCCAAGGGCATATTGAAGCATAGATATTAGTATTGGGTTATAAAATTCCCCCTAAAAATATTTCAACACCAATTAAGCCCTCAGAATACTCTACTATGACTCATGAAGATGAAGATGTGAAACATGATATATCAAATTTACAAGAGCAAGTGCACCAAATTTCGCTCTCGCAAAGAGCAACAAAAAATGAAATGGAAGTTTTGAAGAAAGGCATGGAAGATAAGATGGATGGTTTGAAGAAGGTCATGGAAGCTAATATGGATGTTTTTAAAAAGGGCATGGAAGCTAATATGGATGGTTTGAAGAAAGGCGTGGAAGCTAAGATGGATGGTTTGAAGAATGGCATGGAAGACATGGAAGAAAAAATGGAAGACATGAATAATGATATAAAATAAGACATGGAAGGCTTGTCAAAGTTGATACAAGAAATGACTCATAATGGTGAAAATATAGTAGAGGAAACTCATGATTAGAACAAACTAAATGTTAATCGTGATTTCATAAACTCGAATGTTTGATGGAACACCCACCATATTCCAAAGATCGATATGAGGAAGTTTTATGGCAAGGATCTCGTAACATGGATACTACAGATGGATAATTATTTTGATCTCAATAATGTGAAAAACACACAAAATGTACACATTGCAACTTTATATTTAGAGGAAAATACGTTTGTATAGTATCGATGGCTTTTCTCCAGTAAAACAAATTGTCACTTGGTCAATTTTTATGGAGGAAATGATAGCAAATTATGAGGATAAAAAGATAAAAACCTTTATCCAATTGATAAATCTCAAACAAAAGGGTTCAATGGTGGAGCACATTGAGGAATTCCAAAAAATGAATATAAGGGTAAATGGTATTCCATAGGAACACAGGATTGATGTCTTCATAGGGACTTTAGAGGGAAAATTGAATGTAAAATTATGGCGAGAAGGAATCCTACCACTCACATCTATAAATATGGAAGTGTTGCTACTCCTAGACTTCCACAACCTACAAGGTTGACACCACAACAATTGGAAGAAAAAAGAGAAAAAGGGCTTTGCTACAGTTGTGATATAAAATACACTAAAGGTCATAAGTGTGCTGTGAAGAAATTATTTTACATATATTGTGAGGAGGAAGAACAAAATAAACAAGCACTAGAAAATTTGGTGCAATTTCCGACGGCCAAATCGTCGCTATTCCGACACATAGTCGTCGCAAGAGCGACAGTTCGAGGACGCGCAAAACGTGGTTTTCCATGCCATCGCATTTCTGACACATTTACAAAGTGTCGCACTACCGACACTTTTTCCGTCGCTTCCAAACAAGTGTCGCTCTTCCGACATTTCCCAAACCGTCGCGCTTCTGACGTTTGTAAACGGTCGCACTTCCGACGAAATGTGGTCTGATGTTTTTAACGTCGCTCTTTCGACGTTTGTAAACTGTCGCAATTCTGATGAAATGTGGTCCGACGTTTTGGACGTTGCTCTTCCGACGTTTGTAAACGGTCGCAATTCCGACGAAATGTGGTCCGACGTTTTGAATGTTGCTCTTCCGACGTTTGTAAACTGTCGCAATTCCGACGAAATGTGGTCCGACGTTTTTAAGATGTCGCAAGTCCGACGCTTACAAGGCGTCAGTATACAAATCGTGGGTTCAATTTAAAAAAAAAAATGAAACTTTAAAACAGGACAGTAAATCTCCAATATTTGTTATGAATTGTGGGCGTTCCAATGACCGTGAAATATTAATATAATAAACCACCCTACAGCACTTTGACTATAAACAATCATTTTTTTTTCACAAGAGAAAAAACGTTGTTTTGAATATATTATATGAAATAAAACAGTCCATGAAGTCATTACATTTTCACATCTGAAGATTGGAACCCAAATATCCATCCAGAAAAGTGGAAGTCCCACCCCAGACAATGATAGAAAAATACTCCATGTCACATACAGGGACTTGATATAAAACCCAGTAATGATCCACATGGATATTATCGACAATCTGAGAAAGCATCCAAATATGCCCAAGGCATTTATAAGAAAGTGAAATAGCAGTATGTAGAATAGTAAAGCAACAGATAGAGTACCGACGTCCATTGTTCCAAATACAAATTAAAGTACCCAAAATCCTTGAACAGAGAAAAATTCTAATCATGTGTGTGTGATATGTCCAAAATATAAAAAGACCATCAGACCATATCAATAAACCAGCAACATAGACCAGCATCGCTAGTTTTGAAGGCAGAGTGATAAACATTAATCATTTTTTTTTTCACAAGAGAAAAAACGTTGTTTTGAATATATTATATGAATTAAAACAATCCATGAAGTCATTACATTTTCACATCTGAAGATTGGAACCCAAATATCCATCCAGAAAAGTGGAAGTCCCACCCCAGACAGTGATAGAAAAATACCCCATGTCACATACACGGACTTGATATAAAACCCAGTAACGGTCCACATGGAGATTATCGACAATCTGAGAAAGCATCCAAATATGCCCGAGGCATCTATAAGAAAGTGAAATAGCAATATGTAGAATATTAAAGCAACAGATAGAGTACCGACGTCCATTGTTCCAAATACAAATTAAAGTACCAAAAATCCTTGAACAGAGAAAAACGCTAATCATGTGAGGAGTGTGATATGTCCAAAATATAAAAAGACCATCAGACCATATCAATAAACCAGCAACATAGACCAGCATCGCTAGTTTTGAAGGCAAAGTGATAAACATTAATCATTTTTTTTTTCACAAGAGAAAAAATGATGTTTTGAATATATTGTATGAAGTAAAACAGTCCATGAAGTCATTACATTTTCACATCTTAAGATTGGAACCCAAATATCCATCCAGAAAAGTGGAAGTCCCACCCCAGACAATGATAGAAAAATACCCCATGTCACATACAGTGACTTGATATAAAACCCAGTAATGGTCCACATGGAGATTATCGACAATCTGAGAAAGCATCCAAATATGCCCGAGGCATCTATAAGAAAGTGAAATAGCAGTATGTAGAATAGTAAAGCAACAGATAGAGTACGTACCGACGTCCATTATTCCAAATACAAATTAAAGTACCCAAAATCCTTGAACAGAGAAAAACGCTAATCATGTGAGGAGTGTGATATGTCAAAAATATAAAAAGACCATTAGACCATATCAATAAACCAGCAACATAGACCAGCATCGCTAGTTTTGAAGGCAGAGTGATAACCTGTCAACACATAAAATAGTATCATAAAGCGGATACAGGAAAGGCTCGCTTGTTTCCATTAGTAACCCGCTACAGCATCCACCCTGTTCATAGCAAAAAGGTTCCTGTAGATATACAGAGAAAGAGTATAATATGTAGACCATATAAACATGGCTCTGTATTTCAAAAAACAGGTTTAAAATAGAAACAGGGCAACATTTTTTTTTCCAATTGTTATGAACATAATTCGACCGTGAAATATTAATATAATAAACCACCCCGCAACGCTTCGACTATAAACAATCATATAAACATGGCTCTGTATTTCAAAAAATAGGTTTAAAATAGAAACAGGGCAACATTTTTTTTTCTAAGTAAAGTTAATCTATTAACAGTGAGAATAAAATTACACTGAAGTCAAAAACATTGCCCAGACTCATGGAAAATTTGTCATCAAAAAATTAAGAAGACTGCCCTCATACGAGGAAATGAGTCTTGAATGTTTACATAATTCAAAAATATTACAAAGGTCCAGCACAGTAATATAATCTAAAACATGCCCAATTAAGTGGGCTTGCGAAGCAAGAAAACCAAATTAACCAAACTACTCCTCTGGTGGTTCCTCCACGATTCGGCACCATCCTTCGGAAGGTCCAGGATTGCTAGGTGCTATGTCCACATTCATGCCACGGCTCCTCTCCTGAAGGCCCGAATGCTGGCTGGCTTTTTCCGAGCTCAGACCCGCTGGACGGGTGCATTCTTCCTCTGTTTGGGCCTCCTCGCGGAAAACCACAGTGACTGAGGCTATAATTCGGGGGTGGTTGAGAGAGAAATTAAACGAAAATTGCGCAGTGCGCGTCGTGGCCGTAGAAGCTGAACTAGTGGTAGGGAAACGAGGAGCAGGGGAATGCATACGTTGGCCAGATCCTACAATCCGACCCCGCCCGCTCCTCGTATTTGGATAGCGACCTGCGTAGTAATCACTGGACTGGCCAGAAGACAACTCAGTTGAGGGGCTGGAGGGAGCACGCAGGGGTTGACCTCTAGTGCTCCCCCTGCAGCAACGCATCCTTTGACGCAGGCAAGGCATGGGTGCAGTCTCAGCAGTGGGCAGAAGAGGAGATGGAGAAGCAGAATTCCAAGAAACAGAGGAAGACAGACACAGACCAGATCAAGAGAAATGCAGATATGCAGCAAAGTCTAAGCAACAGTTCAGCTGGCCACTTCTCCTTCTCATCACAGTGAGCAGGCAGTGTAACCCAGCAACCGGCTCGTCTGAAAAACCATAGTGAAATGCCATTTTATCGACCCCGACTGCAATGCAATCGAAGGACGCCCGTCATAATTAATCTCTGATCATTAATGAGAGCCGAAGGCTGGATATTATTGGAGCATGTGGAATCACTAACAGGTGTGGAGGTCCGATCTTGAACAGTGTTAAAACTTAATGCAATTTAATGTGAAAACCTTGGAACTTAAATATCGGCTAATTGAACAACGTTAAAACTTAATGTGATTGATAAGAAATCGCCACATCCATGTCCCATCGCCTTAAACGCCATCGAATGCACCTGCAGATGGAGCAAGGCAAGTTTTGATTGAGGACACATGGCAGAAATTGATTGGAGCGGATCTTTGTTTGGGTCGTCGCGCAATGGAAATCCGGACCCGAAAAAGATTAGGGCGAATTTGATCAGAAATTCGCGTCACAACTCTCCCTCCGTACGCCAGCCCAACTTCGGACCCGAAAAAGATTAGGACGGAATTCATTTGGTTTTCGCGTCACAAAATTGGCCGACGTCAGCAGGGTATTTTGGAACGCGAATTTTGTTTGAATTAGGGTTTATCGTCGTTTGAATACAATTTTGTCTGATCCCATCTTATAAAATTTGTGTTGGTTTTCTTTGATAATACACATATTTATAATAAATCATCGGAATACCACACTAAACATGTGGAAAAGTTATATAAATTATTGAGAACAATCATTTTTATGTAAAAATATCCAAATTTGCTTTTGGGAAATAAGAATTCGAGTATTTGGTTCATATTGTTTTAAAGGAAGGAGTGAAGTTGGAGCCTCAAAAGATGAAAGCTATTACAAAATGACCTATTCCTAATAAAATCAAGGTTCTTAGAAGATTTTTTAGACTTACATGATCAGTATGATGATAATTATGATAATTTCACAAAACAATCACTAGCTATTTTGAGGGATGAGATATTAGAACTTCAGCTTGATGAGGATTTTTTAAGAGCTTTATTTCTTCTTTTGAAATCAAGAAAATATTCTCCCTAACTGAAAATATGTGTTCTTGAGATAATTTCTGAAAATTATGAAAATGAAATTAAAATTTTGCATTCTCAAATTCAGTCATACAATTTCCGAAATCCTAAAGAATTCTTTGAAAATCTTCCTTCTCCTAAGCAAGAGGAAATTGTACTATCTTTTGACTTGCATATTGAGGATGATTATTCTTTCAAACACAAGACAGAAGAAATAGTTTCAAGGCTTGATATTCAAAATACAACTGAGTAACCAATCATTGAAGGCCTAGAAGTAAATAACATACATCATACTTTTATTGATCCTATACCAAATTATATGGAGAATATTTTTAGCCCAAATCTGCAAACATGTTTTCTCTATAAGGATCAAATACATCAAAAGTGGCCTTTACGCATCATATCATTTATTATAAAGGCACATGATCATAATACGCTTCCAATTTTGATCACAAGCAATCAAGTTATCCATTTATTGTTACAGCTACTTGATTGGCTTCATTAGAATTTTTGTATTACCTGATTCAATAAGATTTTTAGTAGATTGAGTAGGTAGATGAGTGCCAATAAGCTCAAAATTTTGAGCATTTTTTTTTTAGTTTTCAATTTTCAGCTAGTTTTTCATTAAGTTGGTTTGAAAACTTTTTTGTGTTGTTTTAGTTTCAGATCAGATTTCAGTTTGCAAAAGACAGAAGACATTTACAGGTTCACCAAGGTCAATGGATGAGGACAACTGACCTGTTGTTCTTGACTTTTCACCAGGAAAAGCCATCCCCAAGTGGAGCCAGTGTTAGACTCCTATACCAATAGGTGTCATATTTCATGATTGACTTGATGGGCTATGTAATATGTTCATACATTTTCTTATTGCAAAGGTTTTCCATATTATCAAAAAATCAAAAAAAATTAAAAAATGTAAAGAGGGTATACCCTAAAAGAAAAATCAAATGGTAAAAATAATAAAAATGGCCAAAAAAGTAAAAGAAAATGAACCCCACCAAAAGAAAGGCCAAGGAAAGTGTGCAAGTCTAAATGCCACTACTTTTTGCTCTTATGTAATAAATAAAATTGTGTGCAACTTGTATCCTATGCCACAATTTATGAATAGTCAAATAGTTTAAGCTTGGCTATTTCATCTTTCAATTTCATGTTTTAGAGATAGAGAATAAAATTTGACCAAACTGTTTAATCTTGGCAGATAAGTAGATAGGTAGAGTAAATAAAAGGAGCTCAATAGCTTAATCTGAGCCCTTGGATGTAATAAGGTTAGACTTAGATATATTTCTACATGTAAAAGAAAAGAAAGTGTGATAAGGGTTTTCCAGTCTAAGTGCACCCTAATAAAGAAGAAAAAATGGTAGAGTAAAGTAGGTAGGGTAGGTAGATGATGTTGCAAAATTGCATGTGATGGACAATGACTCTAAATGTGTTAATATTTACTTTCATCACAAAGTGCAAAGGCAGACACTATACTGGAAGAAATCCAAAGCAAAGCAAAGTCAAAGTTATTAACTTCCCTTCTCATCTTCCCCTAAAGATTTCACTAATTTTCCCTAAGTACTAAGGTATTTGAAAATTAGAGGGGCTCAAGGCATTTCCTTGACTTTTGGAGGGACCGGACCCTCGGCCCAATAATTGGAAAAGCCTAAGTACTTGAAGTCATTCTTCATAACATTCACTCATTTCATAAAAAACCTTCAAAATCACATTGTATTCTAAGTCTAAGTGATGAAGTGATTATAATGCAATTTGCTTTTAAATCTTCACTTTCTTAGTTATATTAATGTATTTTGAGTTTACATTGTCCCCTTGTCATATTAACATTGATTTTATGTATTAAATCCTTACAAAAATAACCTTCTCCTATTATATATAACTCCTTTTTATATAATATCCCCAAAAACCCATTAATAAATTTTAGCCAAAGTTATTAACTCCCACATGTTTAAATAAAAAACCCACTTTATGCCCCCTTTGGCTAAATATATCGTAATATTAAATTCCGCCCCCTATGGTAATTAGATTAATCTAATTTAATTATCATATAATAAAAGTATATTGAAAAAATAATTAAAACATGTTTTATTACGTGTTTTAATACAAAAATAATTCTTCCCCTGTGTATTTTAATCCCCCGACTCCCTTTCCCAAGGTTAAAACTATAAACCCTTAGTAAAATCCCCAATACCTCCCTTAACCGCTAACCTTGGTTAAATCATTTCCCGATCACTTTCCTGCATTTTTATAAACAAATTGATTAATCCTCACGATTAATTAACTCCGCCAATCAGATTCCCCCCGATGAGATTAATTAACGTTTAATTGCGTCAGGCCCTCCATATTAAATCCCTGTCACTTCCACGTCCCCATCGTCGTTCGATCAACCCATCTGAGATCAACGGTTATTAATGATATCGCTAGCCATCCGCGTCCAAACAATAACGCGCGATGGACTGGCGGTTTTCAAACAGTGCCATGCCACGCGTCAATCATTCTATGGAATCGCTCGCCCTCTGCCCAAAACAACTTTTTCCCAAAAGTGGTGCAATGGAAACCGCTTACTGCTTGTCTCTCGTGACTCATCCTCGGTACCTGCTGACATCATCCATTAAATAAATAAATAAAACCCCGTCACCCTTTGGACTTTGTGAATAAAACAATTTTTCTCGCGTCATTTTTATTATTCTGTGAACGACCAAAGTCTCATGCAGAGAATTTAAAAAACAAATTGTCAAGCGCCATCAACTGTATTTTGCTGAAGACAATTGCATACCAGTAATCCAGAGTTCGTACGCCATAGCCTGTACCTATTTAATCACTATTCATCTCCCAAAAAACAGGTATTTACCCCAATTCCCGTTAAAACTCTATGAAATCCTAGCTTTTGTTTTAAATTCCCCACGAAAGACAGAAACAGAGTTCAATTTGGTCTTGTTCAATCCCCAGAATTGTAAATTGCATTCCCAAAACTTGTAATTGTGTTTGTTCTTCACAAAAACCCGAAATTTATTTCTGAATCCACAAGAACCAGAAATGGAGGTTCCAGTGGCTCTGAACGTCGCACCTTTGAATGCCCCTCACAGAGATTTAGACTATCTGCCCCTATCAAATAGATATTTTCAAATTAAAGACCTCGTTCTTAGTGATAATCCTCTTCGAACCTTTTGCCACTGTAGAGATAACTTTATAAACGGTTCTGATATTATTGGATTATGGGAATCCAATCTCCCCATGTATCTTCTCCCCTCAGTCCATATTTTTCCTAAGTTAATTCATTACTGCCATGCAAACTATGACCCCAATCAAAGAGCATTTTTGTCCCTGAGTCAGAACATCCTTTTCCCAATCACTACTCAGTCAATAAATGAAATGCTGCAATTTCAACTTGGTCAAGCCCTCACTCCCCTGTCCATGGGAGAATTGCTTGAAAATTCTGCCAATTTGTCCCATGAAGAGTTAAATCGCATTTGTCAAACCTTCATGTTAC
>JAXQQM020082151.1:0-19430 GCA_034641835.2 Pinus albicaulis
ATGGATCACTCGGGATAGGGGATGTCGGGGAACTTGGAAGGTGAGTGACTGCATGGAAGGGGTGACCGGATTTCCTGAGGGACTGTGTAGCAAAGAAGGGAAGGTCGAGGAATAAATTTTTTTTTGGTCATTAACATTGCTAGATCGAATCAGATGCACATTGGGAGTGTGCCCTGCAACATCGGAGTCGATAATTGTTCACTGAGAGGAAAAGTGGCGTAGGATTGTAGTGATGGGCATTGGATGCAGCTTTGACTTTGGTAGTGGATTATGGAATTCCTGGAAAGGAGGGAATCCTGGTACTACTTTGAGGGTGGAGGTGCGAGCCTATGTATTCCCTTGTTGTTGATACAGGCATCATATCCTTTTATTTATTGGTTGAGAAAATGTGTATATTATTGTAAATATTGTACGATCGATTTATAAATCTGTATAGAAAGTATGGTTTTATATATAGATGTGATTGTAAACTACAACGAGTTGTGTTATAAATCTCCATAGGAAGTATGTTTTATTTTTAGTGGTTTGTCGGTTTGTAAGTATCATTGAACACCGAGGACGACGTTCAAGGGGAGGGTGTTGTAGAGGTAACTCTCCTCTGCGTAGTAGATCCCGCTAGCCCGCATCGGGGTCTAGCAACAACCGAGTCACGCTAAGACGCAAGTTCCTAATTACAATAAACCAAATTGCGAGAAAGGCCTACCTTAAGTCCAACGTTGTTGTCAGTTAGGAGAAGATGGAGCTGGGCCCCTTTGTTTTGCGGATCACAATTCTCCTGCTTGATGCGATCAAACACCTGCACATACAAGAAGAAACAACAAGAAAACAAGCGTAAAACCTAATACATGAAATTATGTATCAGTCAGAGAAGATACAACTCATAACATAAAACATGAACATCTGAGTGGAACCATAATCGAAGTCACTTATTATTAATCATAACAAAGAAAGATACAACCTGAGCTCTGACGCTGGATCTTCCTTCGGCGGGTTGACAGAGGATTACGTCTCGGTAAAGCTCGTCAGGAAAAGGACAAGTCTCTCTCTCTTCGGCTGTCTGACGATAATCTCCTTACAATTGATTCAGCTCTATTCAGGTTACCAAGACTACTTTGCTCAACCATTCATCCCCTTCATCAATGGAAGATGGCTATATTTATAGAGGAGAGGAGGAGGTTGGGATCTCTACAATAGTGGAAGGGAGGCCTTATCCCTTGGGAGGTTCCCCATAAGGTGGAAACAAGAGGCCAAAGGAGGAAGGTCGTGGTTATTCAGTCGAAACCACTCCTCATGACTCATCCATGAAGTTGTTGTAATCGAAACTTCACCTCTTTTTTTAAAAAACTTTCCATAAGCAGATTAGCACGGGTGCTTAACTGGGATAGAGCACCAATTGGCGTGGGCTCAATGTTAATTTTCCTCATTGGCGTGAGGACATAACGGGCTACCAGCGCCAAGGAAAAAACAGGTGTTTTTAGGGGTCTGCTCAGGAAATGATCAACAGAAGGAATGTTGTCCTCATGGAAAGGGATG
The DNA here is from genome assembly GCA_034641835.2 of Pinus albicaulis. Classification (NCBI taxonomy): domain Eukaryota; kingdom Viridiplantae; phylum Streptophyta; class Pinopsida; order Pinales; family Pinaceae; genus Pinus; species Pinus albicaulis. The sequence continues at coordinate 1,534 of JAXQQM020082151.1, forward strand.
CACTGATGGTATTTGCAAGGCATGGCACTGCTTATTGATCATAGAAATGACCCTCTAATGGGCAAGATGGGGATTGCAGGGACAAGTGACAAATTACCGTGGTAATGATGACCCCTAAAGCATGAGGCCCAAAAGAGAGAGAGGGGTGAAATGCTTTACGAGAACGCGTCCAACTAAAAACACTACCGTCAGAAAACCTGCGTAGACAAGTACAAATGATATCTCAAATACATGATATATACGTGGTATGGGCGCAGCCATCCATAACAGAGTATACAATAATGAAGATCCGAGGCATGGATGCAGCCATCCAGTAAGGATCGATAAATAGACTCAGGTATGGTCGCAACCATCCAATCAATGAGTCATGTAACCAATCATAATAATCCACAAAATCGCAGCCTGGATTCTTAACAAAATCCACGGTCTTGCACTCCATCTCGACCCGAACAAAGTACAAGTTCAAGCATGTGAATAAGTGAACTGAAGTCGAAAATGCAAGGACATTGTCTAATTACCAGCCAATGATGAAAGCTATTAACAGACACGAGAGGAACCACCAATAATGACAATGGCCCTCAAGGTACTATAGGTACAATTCACGGAATGTGAAAAATGAGCTAGCGTCAAACACCCGTAGAATCATCCGATTGAAGGTCAATGATGAAAACCTTGCGTCGAATGCGAAGAACCTGCCATTGAGGCATGCAGGCTCCAAGGTACCAGAAGAGAGTCTCTAGATCAACTTCTTGGATAATGAGCTGAAGTCGACAGGAAGTGACCTTGATCGAAGGTGGGCCATAGTGTTTCCCACATCATCGACGCAAGACAGAGGAAAATAATGTTTGTGAAACAGGATAAGATGAGAATCAGAGGAAGGTTGAAACTTTGCAGAGGTCAACTTCTATTGAACATATCGGCGGCACGACAATGGATTTGGCAGTATTTGACATCAAAGTATCTGAGGTCATGATGATGAGGCAAAGAGTAGATGAGAGGTCAAAAACGATCACCCAAACCCATGGAGGAGAACATAGAATGAGATTAGATGTCCCCAACCCGACACGAATGCGAACAAGTGCCATGTTTAAGAGTGACATACTGCCGACACGATGACGATACTGGTTCCATTTTTCCCCACCATTTCTGGCAAGTACCTCTTTATTTTTACACAAGCTTGAAGAGGATACCATATGCTTGTCATATAAGTTCGTCCTTCGGACGAATCCATCCTAGTAAATTTAACGAGCCCTAGGAAGGAGGAACTCGAGTAATGTCATTGCGACGGAGTCCGATGTCATCAGTTTTTAACGAGTCTGACAAAGGAAGAAATCGAAATATTTTCATGTTTAGAGAGTTTGAAAAGACAATAGAAAAGTAAACTCCAACAGTCCCTTTTCGTAAATAGTTCCTCAGATCTGAAAAGGTAGAAAACTATGTCTGAGAAAACCTCCTAGTCGTGATAGGCTAGGGTATTCCTTTTTCGTAAATAATCTATCCCAGTCTGAAAAAGAGGTAAACGTATACTGGGTAGATGTATTTTTGCAGCCAATTTAATGAGCTCAAAATGACAAGTGAATCAGAAATCTTTTCACTTTTAGAGAGTCAAAAAAGAGTTGAAAGTTGACTCCTCCTGGAGGAACGAGTGGTATTAAGGGTAGCAACTGGTTCCGGTAATGGTGGAACTTCTCAGAACAAGTAAAGGTTAAGAGGCTGGCTAACAAGACCACTCATCACAGCAGTTCCTCAGGAACGGGTAAAACAACTAAGTGAATGCATATGATCGGCCAAGCAGATAGTGGCGATGGAGTGAGAAAACCAAGGCTCATCTGGAAAAAACAGGCTGATAAAATGGCAATCACAAGAGGTAAAACGGGAATGGTTTCATTTTTACACAAGCTTGAAATCAGGAAACTCTGCTTGAAGTTGGTGCAATTTTTACACAAGCTTGAAACAAAGATAAACTATGCTTGAAACCGGTTTCATTTTTACACAAGCTTGAAATGGAAACAAAATATGCTTGAAAAGGTAAGCATGCCTTCAGCATGGTGACACAATTTGAGGTACATGCCCCCCAAGCTTCAATCCATATGAAAGGCAGATGGAGTGAAGGTTCGAATTACGAGACCAAGAGAAAGACTCGACTGGAATTTTACAAGATATTATCAAAGACTCGAATTGAACAGGAACATGTTTCATTGTTTTAAAGAGGTTGACACATTAAAAGAACTATCCTCATAAGAGCTTGTTTCATTTTTTAAGGAGCTTGACACAAGAAAAACAAACTCTGCTCCAACGACCCTGTTTCATTTTTTAAGGAGCTTGACACAAGAAAAAAAACTATGCTCCGACAATCTTGTTTCATTTTTTAAGGAGCTTGACAAAAGAAAACAAACTCTGCTTCGACGACCCTAAAATTGGCACGAATTTTGTGGGTGAAACTAGTGCCAACTGGCGCGACTTGCTCACTGAAAATTAGCGCCAATGGCCAATTGGCACTGGTTGCTAACTGACAACAAGCGCCAATGCCTGAAAATGAAAAAACAAAGAATTTCTCCCAACCAAGACCAGACTCACCACTTTAAGAAAAATCTAAAACTAACCCAGAATAAAAGTACTGACCAAAAAAAAAATTCGAACAAGGAAAAACCCTAGCACCTACAGGAAATGGCGCAACTGTCTGGCTGTAATCTGCGCCAGACAAGGGATGGCGCGAGTGATGAACTGGAAACCTGCGCCAATGGGCATGACTATCAGGGTGGAAACCGCGCCAATCAAGCCAACCATGAAAATATGAAAATTTCGGAAAAGCAGAGGTCAGATCTGATCCTCTGGGGCTGAACAGAGGTTTTACACTAGAAAAAAGTGAACCAAAAGAGCCGATCAAGCAGACAAAGACCAAAATCAACCGAAAAGACAAGACAAACTCCAATCAATGTCTCCCCAGCGATCCCTACTAGCCCAGATCGGGTCTAGCAACAACCGAGTCATGCTAAGATGCAAGTTCCTGATTACAATAGACCAAATTGCGAGAAAGGCCTACCTTAAGTCCAACGTTGTTGTCGTTTTTGGAGAAGATGGCGCTTCCATCCCTTGTTTTGGTAGATCACAATTCTCCCACTCGATGCGATCGAACACCTGCACACACAAGAAGAAACAACAAACAAACAAGCATAAAACCTAACACATGCAATTATGTATCAGTCAAAGAAGACAAAACTCATAACATAAAACATGAACATTTGAGTGGAACCATATTCGAAGTCGCTTATTATTAATCAGAACAAAGAAAGATACAACCTAAGCTCTGACGCTAGATCTTCCTTCGGCGGGTCGACAGAGGAGTACGTCTTGGTAAAGCTTGTCAGGAAAAGGAAAAGTCTCTCTCTTCGGTTGTCTGACGATAATCTCCTTACAATGATTCAGCTTTATTCAGGCTACCAAGACTACTTTTCTCAACCATTCAGCCCCTTCATCAATGGAAGATGGCTACATTTATAGAGGAGAGGAGGTGGTTGGGATCCCTACAATAGTGGAAGGGAGGCCTTATCCCTTGGGAGGTTCCCCATAAGGTGGAAACAAGAGGCCAAAGGAGGAAGGCCATGGTTATTTAGTTGAAACCAATCCTCATGACTCATCCACGAAGTTGTTCTAATCGAAACTTCGCCTCTTTTTAAAAAAAAAATTCCATAAGAAGATTGGCACGGGTGCTTAACTGGGACAGAGTGCCAACTGGCATGGGCTCAATGTTAATTTTGCTCATTGGCGTGAGGAAATAACAGGCTACCAGTGCCAAGGCAAAAACAGGTTTTTTTAGGGGCCTGCTCAGGAAATGATCAACAGAGGGAATGTTTTACTCATGGCAAGGGATGCAATGATGGTGTTTGCAAGGCATGACACTACTTATTGGTCACAGAAACGACCCTCCAATGGGCGAGATGGGGATTACAGGGACAGTGACAAATTACTGTGTAACAGAGGGTTTTGTAACAACCCTGGTGAAAATTCCATTTAATAAAAGTTAATGAAGGAAAAGTAATAACCATGGTTGATGGGACACTTATTCCAAGTTGAATGTTGGGCAAAAAATCCTAGTGAGGGTTTTCATTGGTTTATTATGGCTAAAGGAAATTAGCAAAGGCAATGGAAAAGGCTTTGGAAAGGCATGATGCATTAATTGACATTTATTTATGAAAATAATGGAAAATAGGAGGAAAGGAAGTTGAAAGGTCACAGGTTTCATGTGAGGAGGAAAATGAAGGAAAATGAAGGAAAATAATGGAAAATGAAGAAACTAGGGGCTTCATTAATAAAAATGCTTCTCAGGATCAATGGGAAAGGTTTTACTCAAACCTTTTGTCAGTTCAGTTTTGGAGCTCTCTCATTATTCTCTCCCTCTCTCACTCTTGGACACATAGAGTTTTCTTGGAGCACTTAGACATTGGATCAAGAAAGGAAAAGAAGGCAAGAGGAAGGAAGGAGTAAGCAAGGAAGAGCAGGATCAAGAAACTACAACAAGATTCTTTGCAGGTATTGATTTTCATGCATGATTTCCTTGATTGATTTGGTTTGCATGGTATTTCATGTGGTTCTTAATTGCTGTCATGGCATGGGTTTTTCCAGGTGTGACAATGTTTTCAACCTAGCCTTTCCATTTTAGGATAGCCATGGTGTGATGGGGTTCTCATGTTTTGGTTGAGTTGGATTGATGGATGGATTCAAAGTTGAGTGAGGTGGATATTCAATAGGAAAACACATGGCCTAGTGATCCTTGAATCAAACCGTGGATTGTTGTAAAGCAACTAGCCTAGTGACCCATGAACAAGAGTGTTGGTTGCGGTAAAGACATGTATTATGTGCCTTGGTGGGTTTAGGAATCCTCGACTAGTTAATGGTGGGATATACGGTAAAGCCTAAAGGTGGTTTCCCTTGATTAAGCCTAGGAATCCTTGCTGGTGAATGGTGGGATATACGGTAAATCCTAGAGGGTGGAGTCTCAGTTTAGGGCCTAGTTATTTGGTTTGGATTGCAATAAAGCTTGAGAGGCTAGGAGACAACAAAATTCCTCATAGTGTAGGTGGATAAATCCAATGGCATTCATGCTTGTTTTATGGCCTAGTGATCCATGATGGATTGCGGTAAAGCCTGGTTTCTGTTGATGAGGGAGAGCTGGTTTAGCATTGGGATTCCCTGGTTGATTCTTTTGTCTTGAGTCCCACATTCATGCTTGGAATATGGCACAAGGGTGATTGGATGAAGATATATTTGGCTCAACCAATCTATGGTCGGGTGGAACGTGGTAGTCCCATTCCGGGTTTGCTTTTGCATTCATTAATAGGAGGTTCTTTCCTTGACATATTATGTGTAAATGTACTAGTGGATTATATGGCTGATGTATCCTTGATATTTCTTTCGTTATTTCGTTGGTTATAAGCATGTATCATGACAATGATGTATGGCTCTCCTCACGTTTTGATTTGTAAATTAATGAAAAATGTATCTATGACCTAATAGATGATAATGCAACTAATGTTGTAAGGGAACAATGACTCTTGGAGATTCTCATATAAGTGTGAGACCCATATGCTCAGATCTATTGTTTAAACCTGTACATTACATATTTGTGACATGTTTGACGAAATGCCTATCATGGATAGTAGGGGTCCTGTCTAGACCTTGTCAATTTTTTTCAAATGTATCATTGTTCCGCTATTATAATTCATTTATGAACCTGTCATTGAGTTTTGGGCAGTGACCTTCTCTCTGGGCCTGAAAAAGTGGCTCAAATCCTGGGGACGTTGGCACAGGTCTGACGAAAAAACCCCATGGACACATGCAACCCCATGCTGTGGGAGTGTCCAGATCCTTCTAGACAAACCCTTTCCCATATCAAGGGAGTGTCCTGGGGTTTTAATGATCTAAAATCCTAGGGGGACCCAAGGGTTGGTTACTTGAGTGGTTGGGATGGCTCCTTGGAGTTTTGTTGCTGATGTGGAAAGTATGTTTGATGGGTTTCCATCGATTCCACGTCCTTAAGGTCACCTAGGAGGTTGAATCAAATCATAGTAGCCTCTCTTCACATGTTTACCCCGGTTTGTCGGTTACTTGGGTAGATGTGGGAGGAGGGTGTTACATGAATATTGCAGTTTTCAGTCCAAGTGGAGAAAACCCATTGATACAGGTTCTCTGTCTTGGGACAAAAACCGTTAAATTTGCATATGGTTTCTCTTGGATGGAAATCATAATAGAGTTTATTAGAATTTGGGAGATTTACTGTCAATGTTTGCACATGATTCATTTGTTCAACAATATAGGGGCCTAGGATAATGGAAGTTTTCACAAGTTTTTTATGTGCATATGTCCTTCCTTTTACAACATCCTTGAAAGAAACTCTACCTTTAGTGTTACTAGAATGCCCTCTCACTGCTGGACTTCCACCTTGCAATCTTGTATTTATAATAATGGTTGAAATACGGGTCATGCCATATTCCTTAAGAATAATTCATCTAGTAATATCTTTCCTTCATGGATCAAACTATGAAGAGTTGCTGGATAACTCAAGTATTTTTGCACTTTCATTTTTAGATCCTTTACCATAGTCACAAACCAAAATTCAACGAGATTTTTTTTTCTAGATGGGGGTCTTGCAAAAATTTGAAAGGGTGTGGTCAACATTTGATTTGGCTCCATATCTGATAGGAAACTTTGTGGATCTAGTTTTCCAGTTTATTCCATGACCCGATCTGCAAAAAGAAATGGTCCTAGGGACCGTGGCATGATCTATGTTCGAGAAGAGAAAAATTGGGATAAATTCATATACGACTGAAAAATCCCATACCCAATCAAAAAATTGTACACGATCTGACCAGATCTGCGAAAAAGGAAAACAGATCCCTCACAAAGCCATAATGGCAACATGGATTTACAAAGAAAAAATTTCACCCACTTAAAAATCCATGAGTGGATGGAAGGTTATTTAGATCCTTCCATTTGTAAGGAGATTCAATCATTTGGTAAGCTACCGAAAAACAAAATACTATCTTTAAATGCCCTTCACCTTTCAGGCTAATCACCTCAACCATTTTGTCGTAGGAGAACAAAAAGATGATATCCTTTACAGAATACGTTAGCCAACCAACTATATCCAACTCATTTTCTTTACAGGAACATCGATCACTAACATTAGAGGCATCATTTTCCGCGAGGGAAATCTAGAACCCTACTGCGTTGTCTTAAAACGAGTTGAAAACATGAACCCTAGCCATCTCTCTAACTTAGTTCCAAACCCCACTTGGTTTACTACTCTGATGTTATAGATTTTAGACTGATAATGTCCCTCAAACATCATGGACAAACTCAATTTTTTTTTTTTGTTTGATTTCACTAGTAGTAGGCCAATTACCTTGTATATGTACTTTCTAGTTTTTATCAGGGAATACAAAAAACCTAGCTAGCTTTCAAAAAAACATTATTATTTTAAACACACACACACACACACATATAGAGAGAGACGTATTCCGAATAAATAAATTTACATATATATGCATCTTTTAAAGTTTACTGTAAAATTTATGAGTCCATCAATTTTACATAATACTAAAATAATTTTATATAAAAAGGTAGAGTTAAGATGAAATTGTAGTAGGTTAAAGGTTATTTTCCTTTTTATCAACAAATTTTGGTGAAGCTAATAATTATAGCTACCAAGTGAGTACGAGCAAAAACTTCTAACTTGGAAATTATTGGGACACACAAAAACACTCTTATCAATGATCATTTAGGGTCATATGCTAGAAAAAGACCTACCCCTCAAACCTCATCATAATGAGCCAATATTAATTAATAAACATGTACAAAATCTATCCCTTTCATATTAAATCTAGCAAAAAAACATGCTTACCACTAAAATAATCAAATTTATACACATTGAAAGCAGAGAAAATTTTAAGGATGGAAGTTTATCTTAAAGTTTAGAAACCTTGGTAAATCTTACTAGTTCCCAATATGTAAATTGTAAATTTTTTGATGATATATTTGTAAAAATATTTAGGTTTCTAATTATTTTATATTAGTATATATAAAATTTTGGTGATTTTTAGGGTAAAATAATTTTATATTATAAAATTTGGGCGAACCAATTTAAAAAAAATGGAAATTGGTGAATCTTGCTTTTGGAAAAAGCATGGAAAATTAGCCCACCTATGAATATTAGCCCCTAAAATTTTCCTTGATTGAAAGATTATTAAATTAAAAGGTGGAGGAAAATCTGTAGAATTGTAAATTAAAAGTAGTGGGGTAGTTGCATCATTATTAACCAAATAAATTTTTCCATCTTAAAACGGTAGCATGTGATGGCATTGTTATTGTCAATGACGAGTAAGGAATGAGATTTACAATTTATTCTTACATAATTTAAGTGATGAGATTTAGTGGTTATATTTTTATATTATTAGTCCCTACCTTTAGGCTTGCACGGACTATAACGGTCATTTTGTGTTTGAATCCATATTAATTTCTCTTGACTATTTGAATATAGTATTTTTAACCAATGTTTTAATCATTTTAAAAAAATTTCAATTTTTTTATCCAAAGTTTGATGTTTGATCTCTTATTGCAGGTAGCCATCCAAAATCTTATATTTCCCATCTAAAATATAATATAAAGGTAAGGTGATCTACATGAATTTGATCTAATGGTAACTTGAAAGTAGGAATTAGTCTGGAACATTATTTTGTTAAGAATACATTTTAGGATATACAAAGTTAAAGTTAAAGCATACATTTTGTTAGGTGTAACCATTAGTTTATTTTCCACCTGCAACTTGAACACGCACTCAACATTTTCCTTCCCAAGCATGCCAAGCTATCTCATCCCACAGCCTTGAGAGCATCTTAATAACTATTTTTACTGTCAGTCTTGCAGTCTAACATGTCTTACATCTTGTCATGGAATTGAAATTTCAATGAAAATATTGAACCAATTTCCCTGAACCACAAATACCCATAGGTATGTGATTGTTCTCTCTTTTTCCCTTTGGTTTTTCTCTCTTTTTATCTCTGGTTTTGTTTAAAAAAACGATATATCAAACTCCTTGAATTTTGTTAAAACAAAGTAATATATCAAAAGAATTGACCATGCCTGTAAAATGACATAAAAAGTTAAATTCAAGTGTTTACCATATTTTCCTCGCTTGTCTCTCTGCTTTCTAGTGGTGTGTCCATCCCTAAAAATGTTTATTCTCTACTACTGTCCAAAGTTCAACATGAGGTTAGTAAATTCAGCTATGATTGGCCCATGTTTTCTTTGAAAACATTTGCAAGGGACTTAGATAGATGACTGGGCCCTGTTGTCTTTGCCATATACTTACAATAACAACGAGCCATCCTAATACAAACATGGTAGGAAAAAGCTAACCATGCAGCCATGGAAGAATGAGAGGAAACATAGTTAGAAAAAATATAACCATGCACCCATGGACGAAGCAAAGTTAGCATATTAAAACAATAACGAGACATATATGGTTCTAGGTAAGTTAATAGACTTTCTTTTGGTGCTTCGAGCATGGGCTAGTTTCGCTCAAGGAAAGTAACAATGATTTGAGCTTACATATTTACATATTTATTAACATAGATTTGATATAAGCCTAAAAGTTGTAGAAATTTGAGAAGGATAATCAATCAGGGAAATGGGTTATTCTTGATTGCTTTCTGGCCCTAGCAATATTTTTCGAGCAATATCCATGTTCCAAATGATGGAAATCGCTCTGGTCATGAAATAAATAGTTTCCACAACAATAGCCATGTTCCAAATGATGGACATCGCTCTAGTCATGAAAGAAAATCCAAGCCAACGATTCTTCCTCTCACCTCTTTTCCTAGGTTAGCTCCTATAGAAATACAAGTAATTTGGTTTGTTAGCATGACCTCTAGGGCTTGCAAAGCCTCCCCCAAAACTTTTCATTGTGAATTATTTTGTGAATGTTGTTGGAATAAAGCAAAATTAACTTGCATAATTTACATAAAATTATTTGAAGTAATTTTCATAACTCACTAATTCTTAACTTCTATTTCTATAGCTCTATATTGATATTTTCATAGGGAAACTCAATTTTTTATAGTCCTAATTTGATTCTTGCACTGAATTAATATATCTTTCAAAATCCTCATTGAAAATCCTTTGCTTCTACTCGGTAAGGGATTGAACAACTGCAATATGATTCTACTAGACAGGGATCCCACAGAAAATGTTCCAACTGCAGGTTCAGAAAAAGGCATTAAACTACCTGAAATTGTATTAATGTAGGCATTAAACGACCTATGTTTTAATATGCCCATTGCAATTCAGAGCCACTAGGAAAGTTGTCTATCGAACTACACAATTTAAGAAACAGATTGTGATGGCCACATATTAAAGCATGCACTATAGGTGGCCAAGAATGGACCGCCTGCTCAATTAATAGGGAAATTCACCACTTAAAATAATAAATATAATATATCCAATTTTAAAAATAAAGTATAACTTCCATTTGTGAGTTCCATTTGACACAAATACAAATACAAATGTGTAACCTATGTAACCTGTTTGCGACCGCTTTGTTGTAAAGTTGTTATTTATTTGATGATGCCATCAACTGGGTGCTTCTGATGCTTTATGAGTCAATGATTCTTGAAATGAAAGCTATACTTTTTACATTAAGCAGAAAAATAATAATCTCGACGTCACCTTTTACGGTATTAAGCCCAAAATTATCTAGGAAAGACTAGGGTGTTGTGCTTGAAGCAAAAACTGAAGGAAAAGGCTAGTGGCCTCACAACACCATCTTTGCATTTCGGAGTTCAGAGAATTTCTGTCTCTCCCTCATATTCCTAGGCTCTATCGCAACTGTCGTTCAGAGAAAACATTAAACTCCCTGAAACCAGATTAATAAAGACATTACATTACCTACCTATGTTTAAATCTGCCCAATGCAATTCAGAGTGACAAGATTGAGGCTAGTTTGTCTATGGTATAAAATTTAAGCATGTCTTAGATGATAAGAATCAGAGCCCCATGGCCACGGATTAAAGCATGAGATAAATATCGCCAACGATGGCCCACCCAAGGGTCAATACATACAAATTCTTTACAAGAGACTAACGCGCATTGAATGATACAATATGGAGTTAGAGTGAGTTTTTAATGCATATGGACTTCCGAGTGTAATACTTATTTAATTGTGATCATCAAGAAAGTAGTATTTTCTGAGGGTCATGTTCGTTAATTTAATGATGAAGCCCTCACCAAAGACTTGAAACCTAATCGGTAGCATAAAAATTATATTAAGTTTTAATTAAATTATTCTTAGAATTCTTTTGTTTCAAGGTTAGTTACTTATTAGAAATTTAAACATGTATTAACTTTATTAATTTAAATCCAAGTGGAAAGTGGCAAGAAATTAAACATAATATATGGTAGTCTATATCGATATTAATGATACATGAAAAGATTGTTGGTGGCTATTCATTTTAGTGTGATGGTATGAAACTTGAATTTGGATGCGCAACAACGAACTCCTTTAAGACATCATTAAAATTTTACCAGGGGAATTTTTCTAGGAACACCTAGTTGCTCAAATTATATGATATCCAAAGTTAGATAATCCAAACTTAATAATGGTCAAATGTCTTTCACATCTTAATTTTTATTAACTAATTTATTGCCTTTCACATAATTTTTATTCCAATGATCTAATTTTACTGTTTTTGAAATTTAAATTTTTATTAAATAACTTTATAATATACTTTTTATTACAATGGTTCTAAAATTTAGTGATTAGTGGGATGAAAAGCAGGTCGTAACCCGGATGGAATTACCCCGATGGAATTACCATTCAATATATTATATTATAATATATTTTTTATTACAATGATTCTAATTTTACTGTCTTTCACATTTAAATTTTTATTAACTAACTTTATAATATAATTTTTACTACAATGCTTCTAAAACTTAATGATTGGTGGTATAAAAAGCAATGATCCCAGATGGAATTACCAATCAATATATTAGATTGAATATGTTTTCAGGAATCACTTTAATACATCATATATCATTTTTCAGCTTTCAATATTGTGAGAATTGTATAGCAAGACATCCAATCAACAAGCAATTTTTTTTGGGTTTTATTTTTTGGTATTGAGCTTGTACTTGCTATGGTCGCATACAACAGGGACTACTGTTGTTGGTAGATATTGTTTATCTATTTGAAAGTGAAATTTTGATAGATTCTATTGAGATTCGTTATATAAAGAAAACGAGATGTGTACTTAGTCAATTATGTTATGAGAATATGTCACCACTATCAAATCCCTACAATAAAAAAAATTATTACCCCACCCAAACATTAGCACATTTAATATATTAATGTGTCAGCTATATCAATTGATTAGTACATTATTATATATAACATTTAAATCATTGTGTGGGTGATACATTTGTATTCGAACTGTAATTATTTTTCTTCCTACCTTATTACTGCAACAACAATGTATTACTTCCTATGGTCCTTCGGTCGTGAACATCAATATGACATTAATCAACTATACCATATAATTTTTATGGTTAGGCGATCATTCGCGCATGAAAATTATCATTCAGGATTCGTTGTCAATGAATAATTTATCAATGGAGTAATTTTTGCTTGACGAAGATCCGTTTGCTTGTCCCTGCGATTGACTGGCAGCTGTCACTACAAATATTTGTTGGTATATGTGCTAACCGTAGATCTGGTTAAACCTAGATCCGATGGTGGAGATTTCAACGGGAGGGTTTAGGGTAACTACCAGACCCTAAGCGCCACACTCTCAGCTCATTTACTTCTGCAATTGTTATGGCTCTGCTCTGCAACATTTCACCTTCTAGAATCATATCTCTTGCAGCTAAGGTAACACCTATCTATCCACAGTGAAACTGGTCATGATTCTTCTTCACTCGGAAATATGTTTTTTGCTCTGGAATTTCTTGCTTTCGTTGCGGCACAAAATTGATTATCCACACAACATTGATTTTGGTTTTTATAAACTGTCTTTTTCCATTTCTCATAGAGTAGTCTCTGTAATCGAGCATGTAATGTCTCAAGTTCCCTTGCTGTTCACATTTTCTCTGATTATGAAGGGTATGCTCGGTTAATTTCTTAAGCGAGGGAAATTCCTCTTAATCTCCTTTAATTTTTTATTAATATTTTTCAGGAAGATATGGACGAGAGTTTCTCATCTGGAAACATTATCATTTTCCTCTTCACCGAATGAGTTGTAAAACACAGACTTCCAAGCATGCTGAGACTTGGAATTTAGGTAAAGGCGAAGTTACTTATATGGTTCTATGTTTGCCAAGAGTCCTTTTCTTAAGAATGTTCTGTTGATAAGGTTACTCACAAACTCTTTTATTTTCTTATGGTTACAAGTTTTGGTTGATGTTGTAGTCCTCTCGAACAAGGGAGGTCCTCTCGAGCTCTGCAACACATTTCCATGGGTAGCCAATACAAGTAAGTCGAACCCATCTTCACATTCTCATTTTTCTTAAGTGATTCCTAAGAGTTATTGAGGGTAGAACCCTCTACTTGTACAATTTCTAGAAATCGGCCCTAAGTCTCTTGCATGAGTGAGCTTCAAGTTTTCCTTTCAAACATGAAGGGTTTTGACATAGATTAATTTTCTCAGAGTTCTAAGATTAAAATTAAATTCCTCTTTGCAAATTTCCCACTCGAGATATGAGGATAGTTGTGTATTTCCTTACTATTTAGCTTATGTATAAATTTTCTATTAAAGGATTATTACTCTAGATGCTTATCGTGGACCCTACACATTTTGTTCGGGTTAATTCATTTTTATGTATATTGTTGTATTGTTAATGTTTTTTGATATATATATATACTTTTCTAGCCAATTCCTCAGCACAATTGTTATAAGAGATGTTGAAATTTGGATTTTACGTTCTTAATATATATAGTCTCATGACAATTACTGAATCTATGAGTTGATTTTCCGAGCTTCTGGGTTAATGTGTTTTCCAAAATTGATAATTTTTTAAGCATCATAGCTTCTTCCTTTCTTTGCTAAAGTTGGTTTGTTATGTACTTCCAGAGTCAGTGGCTAGAGGACCCTGATCCTTTCTCTGTTTCCACGGAGCTTAGTTTCTAAACCTCTGAGCCTTATTATTTCTTTACATAGAATATTAGGAATGTAAAAGTAGTTATACAAGTTACAACATGCGTAAAATCATTGCGCTTATTTTACTCTCAATACTTTTCTTGTGTAATTTATTGTATTCATTTGTTCAATGCATTTGTTCGAATAATATATGGAAACTTGACAGTGTATGGACATTTTTATATGGTATATTTAGCAATGTTTTATTTGTTGATTCTTCCCCACTATTTGTACCTTATATGTTTTCTGTCTACACAGAGTTTAGAGTTGTACCTGTTTGCAGTGTTTAAACAACAAGAATAACTATATTGTATTTTCTATTTAGCCCTGTCATAACATTTCTTTGTTACTTTATCTAGTTCCATATTTATTTCATCTTTTCAAAATAATTAGAAAACAATATTATTTCTAGCTAACAAAGATAATATAAAATACAATGCACTGAATTTTACATACAATTTTGTTATCATCACCTATAACTTAACTAGTAAACTTAAATACTTGTCTCTGTATTCTCATTTAACTGATGGCACCACCCAACCATGAGAGAGACGATCACGTCCTCTGATCCCCCCGTGCTCCTCACCAGAGTCTAAGGTAGCAGTTATTTATCAGAAGTTAGGCCTCAAGACCTCTGTCTAGCCTACACTCCCTTCGGGTTATAGAGCTAAACTAGTATTAAACCAACAACCAGCTCTGAACATCTATCTCCTTTACAACAATGTGTTTTTAACCATTTTCTTCTTTCATGAACATGACCCCTTACCCTTCTTAGGATTTCCTTTTTATCCTCTTGGGGGAGGTAATTGTCAGAAAGATTGCCTCTTCCTTTTTACTCTTGAATCTTGGAATTCTTTTACTAATCAGTTAATAAATTAACCGATGTAATTTTATTCATGAAGTAGAACTCAAGTTTTACTAACGAATAACCATATTATTTAATCTATTTTATCTAACAAATTCAAATGTTTATAAAATTATTTTAGACATAACATCAAAATAAAATGGGGTGTTACATCTTCCCCCACTAGAGGTAAACAATGTCCTCAATATTACTTCATCACAAAAAAAAATTCAGGATATGCTTCTCGTATAGAGTTTTCATCCTCCCAAGTATCCTCCTCTGGGCTAAAGTGCTTCCATTGCACTTTAACTTGGGGGATGACTCGCCTTCGGAGCGTTATTTCTTTCTGATCAAGAATACGTTGAATTTCTACCAGAAATTCACCGTCCGGTTCTACTTGCAAGAAACATAATTTACAATTAATTCAATTAATAATCCTTCTTTTCTAGAAGACCCCTTCAGTAGATATTACATGGCCAAATATTGGATCTGTTCTTTGTAAAAATCACATTTTCTAAATTTGGCGTAGAGCTGATGTTCCAGCGACATTTTCAACACCAAGTGTAAATTTTCTTTGTTCTCTTCCATATTTTTAGAGTAGATTAGTATGTCATCAATGAGTATTAAAACAAATTTATCCAAAAATCATTGGAATATACCAAGCATCAGACTCAAAGTTTCTAGTGAATTGGTTAATCCAAATGGTAACACCACAAATTCATAGTGTCTGTATCTGGTATGAAAAGAGGTTTTGGATATGTCCTCATCCTTAATCCGTATATGGTGATACCCAGATCTCAGGTCAATATTTGAAAATACAGTTGCTCCTTTTACCTGATAAAAAATATCGTCTATACGTGGCAATGGATATTTGCTTTTGATATTTAGCTTATTAAGCTGTCGATAATCCATGCACATCTGCATCGTACCATCTTTATTTTTAATGAACAACACTGGTGCTCTCCAAGGGGATACACTTGGTCGAATATACCCTTTGTCCAATAGTGCTTGCAACTGCATTTTTAACTATGTCAGCTCAAGCACACTCATTATGTATGGTGTTCGCGACACAGGTGCTCCTCTAGGTATTAACTCTATAGTTAAGTCAATATCTCATTTTGGGGGTAATCTTGGAATATTTTCAGGAAATACATCCATAAAATCCTGAACAAATGGAATGTTTTCCAACGTAAGGGTCTTGTCTTTAGAGTTAGTAAACCCCACTTGAATAACATAAATTTGACACCCATTTCTCATGCAGTTACCCAACTGTGATGCAGTGATGGGGTGCAATTTAAGTGGTTTCTAAATTCCTTGTAATTCTTGACGATTACCATCTTCTGCCTTAAAATGGACGATTTTCTCCTTACAACCTACCAGTGACCAATGTCTTTCTAACTAGTCCATTCCCAATAAAATATCGTAGGAGCCTGTTAGTACCCTATAAATTATAGGATATCAAGGTGATTGGATACTTAATATTTCTTGCAAATTTTTAATTATTGAAAGGCTTTTCAAAATTCAAATGATTTCAAATAAAAAAAATATTTTAAAAATAAAAAAAAGAGGGTATAAAAATAGCGAAAAAAAGAAAAAGAGAAAAAAGGAAAAAAGAAAGGAAAGCCCCAAAAAGAAATAAAACTGAAAGTGCTGCAAGTTCAAGTGCCACTACTCATTAGATAGGTTTGTCCAGTCATAAAGTTTAATCATGATTGGGCAGTTTCAATTTATGTTGATTGGTTAGAAAATAAATATTTTCCAAACTGTTTAATCTTGGCTTATCAATAGATAGGTAGAAAATGAGATTGGTTCAACATCTTAATATGAACCAATATGATAAATAAGGGATAGGGGTTAGGTTATAATTTCAAAAGGAAAATGTTGCAGGGTCTACAAGTCTAAATGCACCCTGCAAAAGAAGAAAAAATGTTAGATGATTAGTTTGGGTAGGAGGTAGAAAGGTCAAGGAGAAAAATGAAAGGAAAAGGTGAAATTTATTCCACCAGGTACAACATCAAAATCTCATTGTTCCTATGACAAAAGAAGATCAAGATATAGGGTGTTTTCAATCAAAAGGTGGAAAGGGAGTTATGTTTTAAAATTTTTTTGATTTCAAAATCATTTGAGGCATACCGTATGCCTAAATTGTATCCTAAGTCCTATACAAGTCCCACCAAGTCCAAAAATCGCAATTCGCATCTGCATATCGCACATATTCCTTGCCAATTCATTTTCTGTTTCACAAACTTCCCAAAGTGATATCAGTGGGACCCCTTCTTTACCTTTTCATATCAGCATAAGGAAAATTTTCTCACCGCATCCTTTCGTTGTTTCTCTTGACTGCCGATGCGATATAGTGGGACCCTTCCCTTCCACGCTTGCTCGTCGCACTTCGCGCATCGCCAGTTTTAACATTTGTCTCCGCCGCTCATAACATAAAACTTTTGACCTGTGATTTGTGATATATTTTGGGCCCCACCTCCTTACACCGTCACCCTTTCCCACATCGCCACATCACACATTTCATTACCATGTCACATCTGCGTTAACCTTCCCGCAACTCCCGGCCATCTCCGCTCACCCCCACATATCGGATGGCCCACAATACTTTTTGGCGCCCCCTTGGCCTTCAAACGTTAACAAAAAGGGGGGGGGGGTTTGAAATGGGCGGTATTCAATTCTTCCAAGAAGGTTACGTGTCGTGCCAAAAAGAGTTCGCACCCCCCCGCCGATACCAACGACTGCCTTCAACCCCATCTGTTGACGGGAAATTATGTCCGGCCAACAGTAGGGGATCTCCCCGGTAGAAAGTCCCAATTAGACTTTGAACCGTTTGGAGTAGGGATCCCGTCCGGGGTGTGGGTCCG